>ML685808.1:10928065-10958977 GCA_007922175.1 Pelusios castaneus
CAAAGGGCAGGGCATGTGGGCACAGTGTGACACTGTCTGGATTTAGGGAAGCATTTATGATATTATTTTCAATGGATATCTCATAAATGCTATAATCCATAGGAACTATGTCATGTTTGGTATCAATAGAAAGGTAGTAATTTGCTGGGAATGATTATATAGTTTATGTCTAGGAATTGTATTTCAATTAGAAGCTAAGAATTTGATGTTATATCCATACTTTAACTTGTGTCATTCTGGACAAATGTCTTAGAGGAGAGGATGTGAACAACCATTGTCTCCTTAATGTTTAGGAATTTGCCAGGTGATATGATCCCAGGGAGTAAACTGATGAGCCATTAAGGATACAATGGTTGTATTCTTTATGTCCTCAATGGCTCATCAGGATACTCCCTGGGACCATTCTACCTGGAAAATTCCTAAACATTAAGGAGACAATGGTTGTTCACACCCTCCCGTCTAAGACATTTGTCCAGATTGACACAAGTTAAAGTATGGATATAACATCAAATTCTTAACTTCTAATCAAAATAGAATTCCTAGACATAAACTATATAATCATTCCCAGCAAATTACTACCTTTCTATTGATACCAAACATGACATAGTTTCTATGGATTATAGCATTTATGAGATATCCATAGAAAATAATATCATAAATGCTTCCCTAAATCCAGACTGTCACACACAGGGCTCTGCCTTGCCAGGGTCCCTGTCCCCCTTTGTCCCATTGTACACAGGGGGTGCTCCCCCACCACCACCGTGGACCTGCCCAAGGTCCCCCTAGCCCCACAAAGTCGACCTAGAGCATCCAGTGTGGACGCTCTAGGTCGACTTTGTAAGTTCCCCTTTAAGTCGACTTTAATTTTAAGTGTAGACACACTAAGTTGACTTAGTTAAAGTCGACTTAAAAGTGCAAGTGTAGACATAGCCAATGAGATTCTTGAGAGAACCAGCCTACAGTCTACAGAGACTGCTGGAGGCTCGCAGGTTTCACTGGTTGGGACATGTAGGCTATGTCTACACTGGCAAGTTAGTTTGAATTAAGGAAGCTTAATTCTAACTAATTTAAGTCTTGGCTACATTAAGCTTTCATTAGTTCGAATTAAGAGCTTCCTTAATTCGAACTAATAAATTCGCTTATACTTTTCAAACTAACGGTTAAGTGCTTAGTTCGAACTAACCAGCACATTGACCTTAATGCAATTGACTAATTTGAACTAAGCAAGTGCCATGCATGGCACTTGCTTAGTTCGAACTAAAATTTGCTAGTTCGAATTAAGTTAATTCTAACTAACTAAAATTAGTTCGAATGAGTTAGTTCGAATTAACTATCTCCCACCAACTTCTTAAATCCTCCCTACACACTTCAGTAAGCTGACCTAAAATGGTGTCTGGTCGGCATACTGTAAGTGCGGTTACAGAGCTAGTGTTCCAGCTCTAGTTTGGCTATCGATTGAGCACGTCTACACAGATCCCTCAACCGAAAACTGAAGATTGCACTGATGGTGGCGACTTGCTGCTGACAGTATAGACTTACCTAGTTCTTGGCCAACTCAAGAACTACCCACAGCATGGAGGAAGTCCAAAGGTCCAATATACTGACAAGGTCAAGCCAGGTCTCAGTATGCCCACTGACAACTGGGAGAGCCCTGCCCACAGCCATGCAGTCTGGAGAAACCAAGTTAAGGCTGGTGCACTCACTGTGGAGAGTCATCAGAGGACCCAGACTGAGGCCCATAGGCAAGCTCGGAAGCAGAATGTGCTCCAACCTACATCTGGCAAATGCTCCTGTAGCCACTGTAGGAAGGTCTGTCACTCACACATTAGGCTCTTCTTCTACATGACTGTCAAGCATCATTGACTGACTGATTTCATCATGTTACCTTTCATCAATCAAGATGTTGGATGGCCATGTATACTGCAGAAATCCGCAGAAAAAGACAGCTCCTTAAAAACCAAGTCCACATCTTCATTCACTGTTTGTTAATCAGGTAGTGAGCATCTTACCACTAATGACTGGGGATGATGGCTATTAATACACTGCAGATAGCCTGTACTTGTAGATTCTGAGTGACTGATACATTTCACATTGTATTGCCATGTCCTTTTTGAAGCCAACCCACAATAAAAATATTATTTAAATACAAGAAACTGCACGTCAGACAGATCCTGATACCGGACAGAAACAAAATGGATTATTTTATGTGGCACCAAATCTGCAGATATAGTTTAGATAAATGTGGTTGTCTCCAGGATGTAAACTTGTGTATATAGTAAAACACATGCTTACATGCTTTGCTGAATAAAAACCCAAATTCAGAAACATATACATGGCAAATGTGCTTAACATTTGAGGGTCTTTTTTCCCTAAAGATGTATCTTTTCATAAATAATAGCACTGTTCATCCATTGATATGAAGGCTCTTTTCAGAAATATCATTATACACACATTATGCATGAGCAAACAGAGTGAGAGAAAAGTGAAGTGAGTTGCCCAAGATCACATAACAGAAGTAGGAACAGCAGACAGGTCCATATTATTGCCCCTGGATCTGGCAGGAGCTGTTCCCAAAAATCTGCAAGACATTTCCATGCGAGGAGAAAAATAGAAAGACTCTCAAAATCATGTCTCACTAAACACATTTAAAAATATCTTTACAGCAGAAGGGCTGACTTTGGATGAGCGGGACTAACCAGATATTGCATTGCCATATGAACTGTTAGCTTTGTAAAATTTATGGTCAGCATTCCCTGAATTAGCAGTATAGCATGGAAAAACAAAACAAAAATGCAAATACGCTTTTCTATTTGTCACTTGTGCTGTCCCCAACTAAGCTCAAACTATAGCTCTGGGAACACATATTGTTTGATGCGCTGCACTCTTTTCCAAGCTATTGCAAAACCATTCAGACGAACTGGATACATATACAAACTAGATTCAAACTGGGTATATGTCATAATCCCACATATATGCAGTTATGCAAATAATGTAACTTCTGAATTAGCTGTTTTCTTGCCTCTTAAATGCATCTGAGTGAATAATGAAAACAAACAAATAAAACCTATACTGCTATACTGATTTAGAGCAGCTGAGGATCTGGCTTCATGTAACTTATGCAATCTCAACAACCTATCCATAGAGGGAAACACTGGAAAATATAGTTGTTGAATAATTTCAATAATGAGTACATACAGCGAAATCCCAATCTATTTGTGATATTCCACAACAACAATAAAAACCTCATCAAATTGTTCACTGAGAATTATTTGTTCAGCTCCACTCTGTAATGTATGAGACAGTGATGTTTCCTAACAGTAAAGATTTTCTTTCTTGCCTAGAATGATTCAAGTAGAAATTGGTATCCCAGCCAAAAGAGAAGTTAATGTATGAGTTATGTTTTGTAGTCATTTTAATCAACATTGCTGCTCCCTGTAATGGCAGTGAGATTCAGTCTGATGTTGACAGAAGTAAAACTGGAGTAGATGTACTTGAATAATTTAGCAGTTTGTGAATATTTATTTCATCATCACTTATCATAATCAATATCACAGTACTTTGCACTTAGCAGATGCTTGTCACCTTTCTCAAAGGTGGATGACTATCTTTATTCCCATTTTACAGATGGAGCAATTTGGGAAAAGAGATGTTAAGTAACTTGCCTGTGGCCACGTAGTCTGTTGAAGAGCTCAGGTCTCCATGAAGAGACAGCCATAAAGTTTGGATCCAAAAGTGTCCAGATGGAAAGGGTGTGATTCAAATGTGTATGTCTTACATTTCGGATGCAGAGAGGAGAAGAAGGTATCTCAGGGCATATCTACACTACAAATGCTGCTGAGCTGCTGTAGCACTTTGATGAAGACACTCTAAAAACCAATGGGAGACATTCTCATGTCAGCTTAATTACTGCACCTTCGTGAGAGCCGGCAGCTATGTCAGCAGGCAATGCTCTCCTTACATGTTTAAAAAGCAGTTTTCTCCCACTGACATAGCGCTAGCTACTTGGGGCCAAGGATTAAGATTGGTATAATCATATTGCTCAGGAGTGTGGGGTGAGTAACCTAGTTATAGTGAAGTAAGTTTGTAGTGCAGATCTGGCATCAACAAATGTATGTTCGCTCTCCCTCTATTTATGATAAAGGTATAAAGAGAATGCAAACAAACTATTAATCTAGCATTCTCTTCTTTTGCCCAACCTATTTTTCTTAAATAAACCTGATAATAAAAATAACTATATTGGTATTAATCTGTGTGCAGATGGTTTTATTTTAATGTAGCAGTGGAGATTTACATATAATTGTGGTATGGAAGGAAACTATTGTTCAATAACAGAGAAATTATTAACTTTAGTCTAATAGAGAGTAAAAGTACTTGAATTTCATGCCTTCCTATATAAGTTATTTTTCTATTTGAGTAGTTTTTAAATGAGTTTAATCTGTAGATCTTTGTATGTTTGGTTTTAAGGATCTAAAATTTCAGTGAACTTTATTTCCTCAGAATGTAGATTAGCCTTTAATGAGATCAATGAGTAGTGTTGGTACTTCACTGGTCAAAATTGTAAATGTGTTGTTGCATTTCCTATTTACCCTGTGGCATCAGGATTTCTCTGTTACTGCTAATGTGTTTGCATTCTATTAGCCGTCTATAAAATTTATGATCAGAGAGAGATTGAACAAACAATGCAGGGAGTAGAGTGTTCAGCATTATTTTAAGAATAAAGCGGCTCCAAAAAGATGGTGTAAAGAGGAAAAAGATATGGCACAAATAGGATATTGAGAATGTTTAAGATATGGGACAATAGGATACTGAGAATGTCTAAGCAGAAAGGAGTTGAGATCAGTTTCATAAAAACAATGCATTTGTAAACTTTGAAAGGCTTGTGAATTCCTATAACAGGTCAGAGATGGAAGAAATGAATATGGCTTCAAATGGTCAGAGGCAGGGGGAATCACAAGGGATCTGAATAGCAACAAACAGTTAGAGGAGCCTCAACATGGCTACCCCTTTGGAACTCAATTAGCCAAGGGGAGGGATGGGAGGAAGGAAGACACAGGTTTCTGAAAGATGGACCTGTGGGGAAGTTTGCAAGAGAAAATAAAGTGGCCACCTGTGGCTTTAGGGAGATTTGAAACAACTAGTTCTATTCTAAATCTTAGAGAGTCCTCATCACTATAGTATCCGAACACCTTCTAATTGTGCATTAAGAACACCAACTAAAATCTGTTACATGTGATTTGTTTGTGCTCTCATCCTCTCCCTGGGGGGAAAATTGTGTGCGCAGTATAGTACTTTGGTTTGGCAAAATTTTTTTGCTTGTTTGGTTTTTATTTTATTATATACATGCTGTTCTGGTATTAGAGAAGGCAGGGTGAAGAAATACTCCTTATGTGAAGGGTGTGGCTTTTGGTAGTTCTTATTCCTGCTGAAGTTGCTTCTGCAGTCTTAGACCAGACCTAGATAAACATCTGTCTCTTCAGTTTTATGAGTTTTATCTTGTGACTGAGGAGTGGAATTGCCAATGACAGTTCTCACCCAGGCGTTCCAGGCTATCTTTGAGAAATCCTGGACTCGAGTCATTTGGTGCTTTGAAGATAAGGAACAAGTCCTAGATCTTAATGACATAATATGTTATGGGAAGCCAATATAGAGAGTGAAGGACAAGTCTGATATACTCATAACAGCCCAAGTTGCTGAGGAGTTGTTACTTAATTCTATACTAGCTGGAGTTTCCTTCGGGCTAATGGTGTCATGTTGAAGTATATTGCATTCCCGGATACTTGGGTGAAGAACAGACAGACAGGACAGCAGAAAGAAAAGATTGGAAAGTCCTCAGAGGAAATTTAAAAGGTCTGGGACAAGCTGCAGATAGATTCCAAAAAGCCTAGAGGGACTGACTCAGCTGCCTAAAACAGAAAAACTAAAGAGGCCCAGGAAATGAGCAGGGGGAATAGCATGTGTCAAAAAGCAGTTGGATGGCTAATGTGCAGAGCAGTAAGTATTTTCCTGGGCCTATTCATTATGTTCTTTCGCGTTTTCCCTTGGAGTGAGCAGAACATTGTAGCTCTGGAATTTTGCAACCCAGCACCATTTGCAAACAGAATTAGTTCCTCTGTTATGGCACTATTTCCAATCATGTTGCCTGTGGAATAGTACGTAGCATGTGGTAGTAAAGCTAGATAGACTATTTGAATAACTCAGTGACATAATTCCTGGAACTTCTCCCTCTCAGATGGAATTCTTCTGTAAGCTATATCATAATATGGCAATTCAGGGACTATGTAAGCATACAGGTGGCAAGTAAAGGATTTTTAATCCTGATCAAACATTAAAACCCACTTGAGCCATTCAAGTTCAGGCTCCCCCAGGACTGGCAGAAACATAGACACTTAGAGATAACACTCCATCAATCAAATAAAATCAGAGAAATCAACTTAGGAGGCAAATGCCTCAAAATGTTATCGCAGATATCATCTATGTGAGAGAAAACAGTGGTTGGCCTGCAGAGGCGGCCTTTGGCTATTGGGGGCCCTAGGCAAAGGCCCATTGTGGGGCCCCATAGGCCTGCAAGGGCCCCCTATAGGCCCATGGGGGCTCCTCTCTGTGGCCCTGCTCCCCTTGCCACCAGCCCTCCCTTGCCACCCTGCCCCGCCCCCTTCCAGCCCCAGCTCCCCACCATATGGCCCTGGCCCCCTGAGTTAGCTCCTCCTCCTGCTGCTGACCGAGGCAGATGCCCCTTTTGGGGTAAGCGAAGCAGGAGATGGGGCCCCTTACTGCTTGGGGCCCTAGGCGTGTGCCTGCTTCACACCTGCCCCCAAAGCCGCCTCTGTTGGCCTTCATTATAAAAAAGGATAAAATTAGCGAGAAAGATAGCTCTGAGCAGCAGCAATCCAACGTCATCTGGAAAATGGGGCTGGTTAACATTAAAATCCAATGCCAAAACACAGGGACAGGTTTTAAGTATGTTACTAGCCACAGAACTGCTTCCATGGTGCCAAGAGGCCACAAAATTTAGCCAATCTCCTCCTGACTAATGCCCTCAAATAAGGGGAATCTATGAGTGAAACACAGCTACTGCAGTAATTCTAAACATGCTCTTCTCCTGGCCCTCAGCAGAGAATGCATGGCAAGGGACAGCATGTTGCTTCACTCTCTAGATTAGAATGACCCCTCTGCCTAGGCAGCTAAGCATGATTTATATGAGCTTTAAGGCTGCTCTAAATTTCACTGGGGCAAAGCTGGCCATGATCTGAAGCCAACAGAGCCCTCACTCTCTGGCCTGGTTCTGTGCCAAACAGTTTGGCCAGATCAAAGAATTTGGGCCACAGAATGTCTTTTCTTACAAGTCAAATGAAATATTTTAGAAGTTGGGAAGAGAGACTAAGGATATAAAGATAACTGCAGGCACCTAATGTTTGTACAGAGCTGGACTAAATTCTGTTTCCAATTATACTGCTGTAAATGTGAACTAACTCTACTCTAGTTAGCGGTTTCCTCTGAATTTAGGCTGTTCCAGCTGTCTGGCATTTAGCACTTGCCCTCCAAATGTTATGGATTTCCATGCACCCTTTCCATGTTATCCATCCATGGGTCTCACTTTACGCTCCTACTAGCATCCCCTCCTCTGCAAAAAACAAACACGCCCTGGTGCCTTTCCCTGCATTTAAATAGACAGTTGCTCTGTAATTTCACATTTAACAATCTCTTTTTCCATCCTGAAGTATCACTGTATTCCCAGATAAAACTGTTATTGTTCTTATTACAAGAAAAATGAAATGGATTTATATAAAACAGAAAGACAGTCCCAGTGTTCATAAAGTCCATTTTATTGTAATGAAGTCCCACTCTTAATATTCTGTGATCTTCAATGTCCTTTACAAGTAACTTTTTATAAATTAATCTATAATAATCTAATTCAAGTCACTTAAAATGGATAACTATACTCCCATTATGATATTGGGAAGGGCTTTTACATAATGTGGGCTTTTATATAGATGGTTAACACTCATACTGTAGTTTACAACATACTGTATGAATCACTAATTAAATGCCTAAGTAGCAATAATGGAAGTGGGACTATCAATATGGAGGAGATATCAATGATGTAAGGCATTAATAAAACTTTATGGTACCATTTAATCTTTTTTTTATAGGTATTCCATTATGTCGGTAAAAAGAACAGGCAGGAAAACAAAAAAGTAAGAGGTGGTATTTAAAGGAGGAAAGAGATGAAAATTAAAATCTAGCTTTCATCTTTGCCTTTTCCACAAAATGAGTGGTATGCGAGATGAATGGTACAAAGCACAAGCTTTTATAAAAGAATGTGATGAATTTAGCTTTTTTTATTACAATAGTTGTTCACTTCATTGAAATGGTGTAAAATGTGTCCTCAATGGCTCCTGAAGTAAATGCTATTTTTAAAAAAAATGGTATTTTATGGAATATGTCAAGTGTAGCATAAATAGTATCTTTAAAAGAAGGGTATAAGTTTAGTAACATACTGACCAGAAAAGGAACAGCTAAACTGTTGTGTTCCAGCTGTTGGCTAACCGAGAGGGCTAACAGAGTAAATATATAAACATTTATATTGGAAGTAAAAACTGTTAACAAAGGTATTTTATTTTTAAGCCAAAACACAAACTTGGCTTTCTCTGCTGTCCAAGGACCATTCTAGACAGCTCAGTTTCTATCCTGACAGGACATCTACTCTGTATTCTTTGGACAGCTTCCAGTGTCCCCTGCAGGAAAACAATCTGCCAATTTGCATATCAAAGTAAAGGAATAAGCCAACCCCAATAGACCTCTAAGGGGAAGTGAGAGTATATGGGAATTTTTAGTTTTAACAACTCTCAATAAAAAAAAAAAAAAGACCACCTCCCTTGCCTTTCACGCAATAGTCACTTGAAATGCTTTTGCAACACATTTAAACAGAATGAAGAATTTTAACCCTTCGTACTCTCTTTGATTATATCACAAAGATAGCAGTATTTTGACAAATAATAAGGAGGCAGATCTCTTTCCCTGGAAAACCAACTTTAGATCAGTGCCATTTTGAAAATCATAGAATCACAGAATCATAGGGATGGAAGGGACCTCATGAGGTCATCTAGTCCAACCCCCTGCTAAAAAGCAGGACCACTCCCACTAAATCACCCCAGCCAGGGTTTTGTCTAACCGGGCCTTAAAAACCTCCAAAGATGGAGATTCTACCACCTCCCTAGGTAACCCATTCCAATGCTTCACCACCGTCCTAGTGAGAAAGTTTTTCCTAATATCCAACCTTGACCTCCCCAGCTATAATTTGAAATCATTGCTCCTTGTTCTGTCCTCTGTTACCATCGAGAACAGCCTACCTCCCTCTTCTTTGGCACACCCCTTCAAGTAGTTGAAGGTTGCTATCAAATCTCCCCTCAGTCTTCTCTTCTGTAGACTAAATAAGCCTAGTTCCTTCAGTCTCTCCTCATAAGTCATGTGCCCCAACCCCCTAATCATTTTTGTTGCCCTCTACTGGACTCTTTCTAATTTGTCCACATCCTTTTGGTAGTGGGGAGCCCAAAACTGGACACAGTATTCCAGATGCGGCCTGACCAGCGTCGAATAGAGGGGAATTATCACATCCTTCAATCTGCTGGCAATACTCCTACTGATGCAGCCTAATATGCCATTGGCCTTTTTGGCAACAAGGGCACACTGTTGGCTCATAGTCATCTTCCCATCCACCATAACCCCCAGGTCCTTTTCTACAGCACTGCTACTTAGCCGATCGGTCCCCAGCCTGTAGCAGTGCATGGGATTTTTTTGTCCTAAGTGCAGGACTTTGCACTTGCCTTTGTTGAACCCCATGAGGTTTCTTTCGGCCAAGTGTTCCAATTTGTGCAAGTCTCCCTGGATCCTGTCCCTGCCCTCCAGAGTATCTACCATTCCCCCCAACTTGGTGTCATCCGCGAACTTACTAAGCACGCAGTCTATTCCATCATCAAGATCATTAATGAAGATGTTGAATAGAACCGGCCCCAGGACCGACCCCTGGGGCACTCCACTCATTACCGGTTGCCAACCAGACATCGAGCCATTGATTCCTACCCGCTGAGCCCGTCGATCTAGCCAGTTTTCTATCCACCTTATGGTCCACTCGTCCAACCCATACTTCCTTAACTTGTCGACAAGAATGCTGTGGGAAACCGTATCAAAAGCCTTGCTAAAGTCAAGGTATACCATGTCAACGGCTCTTCCCGCATCCACAAATCCAGTCATCTCATCATAGAAGGAAATCAGGTTGGTCAGGCACGATTTGCCCTTGATGAATCCATGTTGACTGTTCCTGATCACTCTATTTTCCTCCAAGTGTTTCAGGATGGATTCTTTGAGGACCTGCTCCATGATTTTCCCAGGGATTGAGGGGAGGCTGACCGGTCTGTAGTTTCCCGGATCCTCCTTTTTTCCTTTCTTTAAGTGAGGGTTTATATTTTTCTTTTTTTCAACCCCCCGGGGCCCCCCTTCCCCCCCCCCCCCCCCGTTCGCCACGAGGTCTCAAAGATAATGGCCAGCGGCTCTGCAATCACTTCCACCAACTCCCTGAGCACCCTCGGATGCAGTTCATCCGGCCCCATGGACTTGTGCACATCCAATTTCTTTAAATGTTCCCTAATCTGACTTTCCATCACTGAGGGCCGCTCTCCTCTCCATTCCGCGTTACCCTGTGGAGTAGCCTGGGAGCTGGCCCGCCCTGTGAAGACTGAAGTAAAAAAAGCATTAAGTACTTCAGCCTTTTCCGCATCATCCACCACAAGGATGCCTGCCCCATTCAGTAGGGGCTTACACCACCTCTGATCCTTTTCTTATTGCTGATATACTTATAGAACCCCTTTCTGTTATCCTTCACATCTCTTGCTAGCTGCAACTCCAATTGTCCTTTGGCCTTTCTGATTTGATCCCTGCAGTCCCGAGCAATATCTTTATATGCCTCCCTTGTCATCTGTCCAAGCTTCCACTTCTTGTAAGCTTCCCTTTTATATTTCAGCTCTCCACAGAGTTCCCTGCTAAGCCACGCTGGTCGCCGTCCACATTTGCTGTTCTTTCTGCACATCGGAATGTTATCTTCCTGTGCCTTTAACAGGGTTTCTTTAAAATACAGCCAGCTGTCTTGGACACCCTTCCCCTTCAGATCAGCCTCCCAAGGGATCCTGCCCATCAGCTCCCTAAGGGAGCCAAAATCTGCTTTTCTGAAGTCCAGGGTGTGTGTTCTGCTTCTTTCCTTCCTTCCATTGATCAGGATCCTGAACTCTACTATCTCATGGTAGCTGCTGCCCAGGTTGCCATTTACTTTTACTTCCCCGATCAATTCTTCTCTGTTTGTGAGCAATAGGTCTAGAGGTGCAAGGCCCCTAGTTGGTTCCTCCAGCATTTGTACTAGGAAGTTGTCCTCAATATTCTCCAAAAACTTCCTGGATTGCCTGTGCACTGCTGTATTATCTTCCCAGCAGATGTCAGGATAATTGAAGTGACCCATAAGAACCAGGGCCTGCGACGATCTGGAAACTTCTGTTAGTTGTCCATAGAACGCCTCATCCACCTCCTCTTTCTGGTCTGGCGGTCTGTAGCAGACACCCACCACAACATCCCCCTTGTTGCATTCTCCCCTAAACTTAACCCATAGACTTTCAACCATCTTGTTTCCACTTGCATAGTGGATCTCCGAGCAGTCATACAGCTCTTTTACATATAGTGCTACTCCTCCCCCCTCTTCTACCCTGCCTGTCCTTCCTGAACAATTTATATCCATCCATGGCAATGCTCCAGTCATGCAAGTTATCCCACTATGTTTCTGTTATTCCAATTATATCATAGTTCCTTGTCTGTGCCAGTACTACCAATTCTTCCTGCTTGTTTCCCAGGCATGATTGCATGAGACCCACATATATGCCTTTCACATTTCCAAATAGTATGTCAAGGGCCAAACGAGCATTTTGTGTTCTGTGTTGACAAGATGGCATTTTAATTCATAATGTTTAGCCTTGATCATTTCTCTTAGTTTCATAGACTGCGTTTGAAACCATACATATTGGAGGTCCTTGCTATGCACATCTGAGTTAGAATTAGTGCTGAACTCCACCCTAACTTAATGTCCATTATTGCCTGATTGCAGGGCAAAATAGAGCAAATTTGGTAGTAAAAAATATAAAATATAGAATATATAAAATATAGAAATGTATAAAACTAGGGCTGGAAAGGACCTTGAACAAGCAGTTAATCTAGCCCCCCTCTTTCATGCTGACTGAACAAGAATCTCTATGTATTCTTGTAAAATGATTAATTGAATATGAGTATGCTATAAAAGTCCCTTTTCAATACTCTGTAAAGATCCAAAAAGTAATCTTTTTCTGTGATAGGAAATTTACTATCCCTCTTGCTCATCAAATACTGTTGTTGGCAACCTTCCACCCTAAGGATAGAGAACCCTAAGACAGCAACAATATTGGAAACTTAGCAAATGAATCCAAATCCTTGTGCGGACTTCGCTTTTACTACAGCACATATCGTTTTGCATTCTAGTTATGATGTCAATTCACTTTCAATGTCTTTCAAGAACAGTGGGATTTTAACAGTAACTTCACTGTTAGAAGTGAAGGTTTCAAAGCCAGTGTTCATTCCGTAAACTGTTTTTAATAACTTGCAACTACAGCAAATATAGTTGCAATTAATAGGCAAAGATGCTGCTGTCTTCTTGTAACATTTAGCAAAACCCCTGCACAGTATCAAAGATATACAACATTAATTAAAGATGCATTAATAGGTCTATTGGTTTTCTTTCTAACTTATTCTCATCCTAACTGAATTCAAGTACCACATTTGGCTTTTACATTACCTTCAAAGGGCTCAGAGGAGGCACACATAATTTGAGCTCATTTTACCCTTGTAGGGTTGAGTTTGTCACCTACAGTTATCCCCAGGCAATCGTTTGTCCACTGGCACTAACATTACTCCACACAACAGGCTAAGCCTTTGAGACATAATGCTAACTCTTTGGGGTCACTTTAGGATTCTCTAGACATTTCTGAGGCTTTTAATATATTTTAATATAGGCAGTTGGGGTTGTTTTGTGGTTGTTCTGTAATCATATAGGAAGAGGTGGTACTGCTGGCTCTAAGTCCCTTAGGCATTTTGAACTCTTCAGTAGCTTTTGGTCTTTTCTCAAGTTTTTCAGTAAAAAAAAAAGGAAGGATCAATCATGTTTAACAGTATCAATCTTGAGTCACTCGGTTGTCAACCACCAGAATCTCTCTTACAAAACCCATCTTATTTGCATTCTTAGACTATCACCATAGTATCAGAGTGCCATAGCATATAATACAGTGAATTAACTCTACATTGACTCATCCAAGTCAATGGGAAGTTTTGAGGTCAATGAGTGAGAACTATATAAGCAAGTATGATTTTGGCCAATGAATTCCAAGCTTGTCACAGATCACACTTGCGCTGTAACAGTTTTAGGCTTACGTAAATAAAATCGTGGCAGGCAGCTACATCAAAGCAGGAATTAGGTCAAAATGTGCCAATGGGGAAACAACTCCCATCATGCTTCCACAAGACATAAGATGACATCCTGTGGGGTTGCTGAGGCGGCTTTTGAGGTAAGCGAAGCAGGCGCTCACCTAGGGCCCTTGAGCAGCAGGGGGCCCCTTTACCTGCCCCAAAAGCTGTGTCTGCCTCCCGCCCTGCAGAACACACAGTGGGGGCAGCAGTGTGGAGTGGTTTGGGTGGGGGGCGAGGCCCAGGGCCAGTTGGCCTGCGAGGGCCCCAGTGCTTGGGTGGGGGAGAACAGGATGGGGTACGGCAGGCTGGCCCAGAGGCCTGCCTCCGCACTCCCACCCTGAGGGGTTTGGGGGCTCCTGGCAGGGTGGAGGGGGCTGGCCATGGGCAGCTGGAGCCATGGAGGGTGGGGTGCCAGGGCTGAGGGGGAGCACTGCCAGGGAGCCCTATGAGGGCCCGCAATAGACCTTTGCCTAGGGCCCCAGATAGGCTAAAGTCGCCTCTGCGGGGTTATTAAGGAATTTCCCCCATGAAAACTCTCTGTCCTATCAGGTAAAGACAGCAATATGTGGCTCTGTCTTCCATTGAAGCATTAGGACTATATCACTGTGAGAGAAAGCAAAAACAGTGAGTGTCCTGTGGCACGTTAAAGACTAACAAAATTTCTTTGGGCACAAGCTTTTGTGGACTGCAACCCACTTCATCACATGAACTGGGTTGGAGCCCATGAAAGCTTATGCCCGAAGAAATTTGTTAGTCATTAACGTGCCACAGGATGCTCAATGTTTTTGCCGTACACAGACTAACCCGGCTACCCCTCTGGAAATTGTGAGAGAAAGGATGCTGCATGTGCCTGACAAAGTGTAATGGCTAACATGATACTGAATACTTCCTTAAACTAGCTAATTCTCCTGAGGTACCATGAGCTGTAAACTGGATTACCAGACTTTTAGTCAAAACTACATTTGAGCAAGACAGCTTTATTTTTACAACCTGAGCTCCCCACTTCCCACCCCCACCCCCTTTTTTTTAACCAGTCACCATGACTTTCTTCAGTCTCAAGCATTTAAGGTAAAGAGTATAACAGGATATAACAATTTTGCCAGCAAAATACATTTTTTCTTGATTAAACTCTCACGGCCAGATCCTCCTCAGCTGGCCTAAACTAGCATAACTCCACTGATATTCAGTAAAGACACAATGATTTAAAGCAGCTGTTGAGCCAAAGATATGGTCTTTGGTCCGGATAGAGCTATGTTTTAAACAATATCACTTTGTTGCATTGCCATGCAGGACCTTTCATTCTTCTCTTTTCTCTTATGTGGGCTGGGAACTTTTGCTGCAGGTTCTCACTAAATTGGGTTTCAGACAGAAACCAAGGTCAGCTGGATCCAATAAATGCTTTGTGCTTTGTTTAAACTTTTAATGGGGTGCTTGGGTATACTAACAGTGGAAGGGTTTGCAATGCTGCATTTTAGACTGTTTTCGTTTTCATTGTGCAATACAAGATGTTGTGTTATTTTTAATCTATTTTATTTCTAGGTTTAATGCTCAAAGTTCTCATATATAACTTTATTCACATAGAACAGTAAGTTAGGAGAAATTTTAACCTTTATTAATTATTGCTATTGATGCATTTTTATTGCTATTGCTGTATTATGGTAGCACCGAGGAGCACCAGTCCTGGACCCAGACTCCATTGTGGTAGGCACTATACAAAGATGGAACCAAAAGATGGCCCTTGAACCAAAGAGCTTACAATCTATAAGTTATCTTTGAGCATTCCAATACTTCACACTTTCTCCAACACAGTATTGGTTGTTTTCTTTATTTTTAATGGTAAAATAACCTTTCAATAGAGATGGTTTCAATCTACCTTACTATTTCAGCCTAATTTGTCTCTTTTGAAAAGTTCTAATTTCCCTCACCAGAATAACTCAGGTCCAGCAGAGCAATAGAGATGGTTCTGAAGTAAAACAACTCCTCCTATTGACCTCAATAGACTTTGGCTCAGGCCCTTATTTCTGATTTTGGAACAAGCCTTGGACAATGGTGAAGAAAACTTTCTGAGAAGTTTCTACCTCTTCCCTGGCACAGTGAGTCTTCATTCTCTTCCTTGGCTAAATCGATCCTGTTCAAGTCAGGTTCTCCTCAGAGCACTCCTTTATCTGCTACTCGAATTCCTTGTATTAGATTGAGGACCTTTTTGTCTTTTTGCCATTTTGGTTCCTCTGTGGGACTTTATTTGGTTTTGGAGAATTTAGGGGGCTAGACTATCCGAATGGATCATCCAGTGCACTTCTTTCTTCTAAATCTATATTACTCACAGTCAGATCAGGACTTTTGTGACTCCTGTCTTGATGCAGAATTTTCATGAGAATTCAAACTACATCCTGTCCCCTAAAACTAGAGGGTGGAGTAGGTTTATACCTAGGAGACTCCTTTATTTTCTCAGTGTTTCAGTGAATTTGATCTCAAACGATCATGTCAACTTCTAATTGCCTTGATCCTACCTAAATGTTAGACACTCTTTTGTTTTGGTGCTATTCTTCTACTCGGTGCAACATCTCTTTCCCTCATGCAGCGTGTGGTTGTAGGTGAGGAAAGCTCTCACACTTTATGTATGCAGAATCAGACCCTTAATAGGTGTGAATTTTGTTCACTTCTTTTATTCCAGTTATACTCCATCTGCTGGTCAATTCTGTAAGCTGCATCATTTCTTCACATTAAATTACTCCAGAAAACAATAAAACAAACAGAGAGTGCTGTGGCACTTTTAAAGACTAACAAATTTATTTATCGCATGGGCTTTTGTGGATGTAATCCCACTTCAATTCTCCTCAGTAATCTCACTTCAGTTTCAATCTCACTTTCATGGGTGTAATCTCAGTTCAATTCACCTTTAGTGGGATTACACCCACGAAAACTCATGCAATGAATACATTTGTTAGTCTTTTAAAATGCTACAGGACTCCTTGTTTCTTTTGCTGAACACAATTACCTGTTCAAATCCCCTCTTCCTAACCACTACTTATCTTTGTTGTGGCTGTTCTATTAAATCATTATCTCAATTCACTACGCAGGAAGCTATGTGGTGTATTCAGCCTATAAACAAAAAGTGATATGGTTTGCTAACTAGCTGACCATGAGACCTATTTTTCAGAGATCATTCCCTGAAAGTTTTACAGAAGGAAAAGACAAGATAAATCTATCTGAAGTAAATAAATTCCATTCACTAGGGTCAGCAGTGTGAGTCACACAAGGTGGAGAAAACTATTCATGTTAAATATGGCCTTTTATGTTATTCCTCTTAAAGTAAATCCAGAATCACATGGCTATTTTTACCAGAACAACAATTTTCCACATCAGCTGGTTCATTGGGAGCCTGCAACATTTCAGGTAGCTAATTAAGTTTGTGCTTTCCTCAGACAGAAGCCTTGGTTGCCTAAATACCTCTGAAGATCTGGTCCTTTGTGCTGGTAAAAAAAACCCTGTTACTGAGCAATTGGGTGTAGCCTAGGGCAAATGAAACGTGTGAGCTGTAAAATGGAGTATGCTGGGGAACAAGAACCTCTGTGATTTTTTTCCCCCTAGAAAATGTCAAAAAGGCTAAACCTGGTTAGTTTTGCATAGTCTGCAAAAATATTACTCGCATACTGACTGGCTCCCTGGCTATCTCCACATCTGCAATGTATGTTATTGAAGCAAAGATATATTCTATAGAGTTTCTTGGATTTATCTTTACAATTCAGAGACGTTCAACAAGTATATTAAATGGGCTCACCCTCTCAGTAACTATCAACTCTGCCTACATTAGGTGTAATGGGGGAAAAAACAAAGGGGCATGCAATTTTTGTTTGTGCCCCTAGAAACTAGACAATGCCTTTTGGAAATATTTGTTCATGAATATTTTTGAGCATATTGGCTGGTGAGCCATTCTTTATAGCTAGAGGAGCTAATAAGTAAAAACTCAAATACAAGGGCACCTAAAGGACACAGTTAGTCATTACTATGCTATAGCATTTAGAAATGATGCAAGGCACAATTTTTCCTAAAGCAGGTCTGATAAAATGAACATGGCTGTTATTAGAGTATTTGAACTGAAAAAAATTCTAATCCCATGGATATAGGAGGTCTGTATGAAAAAAAATCTCATCACTGGCAAGTCTCGTGGCATATATTAAATTCATGAAAACGCAGACTGTTTTGTGGACTCAGATGTTTTCACTGGTTTCTGTGAAAATAAAATCTTTGTGTGTTGTTTTTGAGGACCCTAAACACTCAAGTCAGTTATGATGTAAAAAGAACCAAAAAGAATCTAGAATACTGGCTAAATTACTCCTCTTGTTGAAAAAATAATAGAAATCTGTGCAAGTGGAAAAAAAACTGCTTTGCAGAGTTTTAGGCCCAGATCCTCAAAGATATTCAGATGGCTTGCTTCTAGTTCAGCACCTGAATATCTTTATATCTTTGAAGATCTGGGCCATAGTGCCTATTCAGGAAGGTGGGGAGACGCAGGAGATGGGTGAAATGACTTGATGTTAGAGCTCGTCAAAACCTTTCCATCCAAACTGTTTTTTGAAGAAAAATTGGAGCTTTTATTAAACTTTTTCTTCCCTAACAGTTTCTGCTTTCTGTGGAAAATTTAGAGTTTTCTTTGAAAAAAAAAAACTTCCTTCCCTTCAAATTCAAATATTTTTGGCTTCAAAATGAAAAAAATAATTAGTTTTCAGCTGAAAATGTTCAGGTCTACGCACAGCTATGAAGGCATGTTCACACTGGGAACGTATATCTATATGTATCGGTATCACATTGCAAACTCCATTTTAAATGTGGGACTTGACTGTTTTCTCTGTTTTTGCCTTTTTACTTTCACTTTGTGATGATATTCCAAGGCGGGGTGACAGAAGACTCACAATGGAGGCTCTTTAAGCTTTGATAGTATTTTATTTAAACAGAAACAAGCTTGGACAAAGAAGGTGGCCAGACCAAGAAAAGCAGTCTGATCAGGTAGTTGGTAATTAAGCAACAGAGCACCAGGAGTTTTTGATCACATCATACAACTGAACCCAGGTCTCCTGTCAAGGGGACAGAAAGCTATAAAAGGCATGATATATTATCTGACATTTTAGAGAGAGGCAGACAAGTCAAAGAGACATGTTCTGGTCCAGAAGCCGTGACCAGGAGGAAAGAGGAGATAAGAAGGTTCCTGGGTTCCTAGAAAACATTGACTCAACCCAAAGCATACTCCTGAAAGGTGAGGAAACTGAGGTGGAGTCGGCGAATGGATGTTCAGTGTTTCATACATTTGTATATTTCTTGTGCTATCTAAAGCGAAGAGTAATTGTTTTACTAACCCTTTTCCAGATAGTACGTGCTTCAGGTATCAACTCTTTCAGGAGAGGTGAATGGTGAACCAGAGTGACTGCACGACTGGAGCTTGGAGAAAGGGTGTGACTTAAGCAACTGGGGTATCTTGAGGGGTCAGCACTAGTCCTGGGGGCAGGGCTGGATCAAGGCAGGGAATGCAGCTAAAGGGGGTCCTGGGGCCAGAGGCTGGGGGAAGCCTCCTGCCTTACCCCGCCCCTCTGCCTTTGGCTTGCAAGGCAAAGCATGGCCGTGGGGGGAGTGGGGTGCTGCGGCACGGGCCCCGCCCTGCCCCGCTGGAAGCAGGACAGCGCGGGGCCCACATAACCGTGGGGCCCAGGGTGATCGCCCCATTTGCCCCCCTCCCCAAAGGACGGCCCTGGCTGAGAAGGGCACAGCCAGCAATGGTGGAAGTGAGGAGTCTGGGGTCAGAGGCCATGCTCTGCAGTGTTTCCACCCCACCCCTGGACTGGCTGGTCTGTCCCAGAGGGCAGGGCAGGTTGGCATATGGCAGCTGTACTATAGGGGTGTGAGCAGGGCTGGCTGGTGCATGGTGTGGCTTCTGGAGGTAGTGCTCCAGGGCCACAAGTGCTGTCAGGCTGCTGTGCTGGGGCCCCTGCAGCTCAGGCTGGTCTGGCTGGTCCCCCAGAGGCCCTGGTGTGGTGGCCCAACAGCACTCCTGGCCCTGGAGTGTTGCCACTGGAGACCTCACCACATGCCAGCCTGTCCCACCCCGGGAGCCAGACCAGCGTGGGGTAGGAGCACCACACACCATGGCCTATGGCCCCAGGGCCAACCGGGCCCCCTCCAGTACCAACTTGAATGAGTGACAGCCTGCTCCATCCCCTGACTGTCTGCCACAGTGGTGGGGCGGGGCCCCAGACCTGGGAAGGGGGACCCATGCAAGTGGGCAGTCCAGGACCCCAGGGCCCCTTAATCTGATCTTGCCTGAAGGTCTAGAACAGCTGGACTATGGGATTCTTTGCTCTTAGAAGAGGGTATTAGCTAGGGGAACTGCATCCTGAGGGTGTGCCAAGAGATCCAAAACTGGATTCTGCTTGGTGTCAGGAAGCTTAAAAGCACACAGGTCCAATGGGCTGGGACCTAAACACGGTAGCCTGGTGAGTGTCCACCAGGGCTGTGAGAGTCCTGAAGGCTGAACGCTTTTCAGTGTCACCTGTGCAGTCACATTGCAATCTGTGGGGCTTCCTGGTTAAAGGAGAGCAGGACATGACTGTTTTTTAAGTCCATAATTCTAGCACTCAGTATCTTTTGTGTGTTAATTTTGCTGTAAACCTGTGGATCAAGCACTATTTCCCACACCTACACTCTTATTTTAAGCACACAAATGCTTGTAGAGAATGAAGGTGGGTTGAAGCTAGGTACTGTGACCACAGACATTTTCCAGTCATGTGTTTACTGACACAGTCATGGTGAAATGGTTTGTTGTTATAAAATTCTCTGGAGGATGGGCAATGCAGAGTTCTGAAGGGTTGAAACTTCCTGATTAAACAGATGTTTTGGCATGTGGCTTTACTCCTGAATTGGATCAGAAATTCTCTGGCCTTGATAGAATGAGCAAGTATCCACAGATCATATGGGGTACCCAAAACATGTTTTTTTCCAACAATCATTGTGAAGGTGGTACCTAATAATTCCCTTTAATTAGCATAAAAGGAACCATGGAACCAATTCTTACACTCCTTTGTCCCAAAGGTAAAACTGCAATTGGCTTCAAGAAGAGCTTGGCCTGTGGAAAGATCTGGCACAGAACTTCTATTGACCCTCCCTGGGAATAAGGGAGATGGCTCTGGCTCCAGAGTAAGAGGAGCTAACCATGGCTATGTCCACACTTAGAAAGTTAAATTGACTTTATTAAGTTGACATTTATTAACTCAACTTAGAGAGTCTACACTATACTCTTAAGTAGACTTAAAAGCGACCTTATTAAAAGTCTACACTAGACTCTCTAAGTCGACTGGCTAGGTTGATGGAGAGCCAAGCTTCCAAAGGAGCCTCGGCTCCGCAGCTTCTGGGGACAAGGAGACCCACGGCTCCTGGAGACAAGGGAGCCACGGCTTCCTGCCAAGAAGGAAGCCACCTGCGGCTTCCCCTGGGGACAGCCAGCCGCACACCACTGGCTCTCCCCGGGTCAAGGAAGCTGTGAGCGGCTCAACTTGGAGACAGCCGGCTGTGCACGGCTGGTTCTCCCTGAGACAGGAAAGCCGCAAGCAGCTCATCCTGGGGAGAGCTGTGTGTAGCTGTCCCTGGGATGAGCTGCTCCCAGCTTCCTTGTCCCTGAGGGGAGCCCCTTGTCCCCAGTGGAACCACGACTCCCTTCTACTGGGGAGTAGGGCTCCCCCTAGCCCTAGGATAACTCCCCGTCTACACTGGCTTAAGTCAACTTAATAAGGTCGATTTAACGCTTAAGTCGACCAAAAAGTAGGTGTTATTAAGTCAACTTAAGGAAGCGCTTAAGTCGACTTAATAAAAGCCCAGTGTGGACAGGGAGTAGTCTAGGCCGACTTAAACCTCATTAAGTCGACCTAACTTGTAAGTGTAGATGCATCCCATAAGAATAAGTAAGCTTGCCTATGAGGCTTGGCCTGGAATGTATTATGCCAACCTTTTTGGCCCAAGGACCACAAATACAATTTTTGAAACTCTGAAGGGCCACCAGTCAATTTAATTAAAATTTAATTAAAAGTCAATTAATTACATTTAAATTAAAATTATTTTTTAAAAAGCCTTTTTTAAAAGTCCTTTTATATTTACCAATACAACATGCCTGGACCAGGTGAGAGATTGGTGGCTGGAGCCCAGCTTCCAGCAGCCTGCCTGGACTGGGCGAGAGGTGGGTGGCCGCAGCCTGGCTGGTCCCAGTGCACAGCTGGAAGCTGGGCTGCGGCTACCCGCCTCCCCCGCCGTCCCAGCGCGCAGCTGGGAGCTGGGTTGTTGCCGCCCGCAGACCATTTTACAATGCCCTGTGGGCCACTTCTGGCCTGCGGGTCAGGGGCTGAGAACCCCTGTATTCTGCTGATATTTGTCTCTTTGTTAATAATGCCAGACTCCAGGGAAGAGGTGAGTTTACTGAGAACTGGAGAGAGATGGATATTTTGTGCTGATAATAAAATGCAGTGGTTAGTGAAATGTAGAAACAGCCGGGAAGATTGGAAAGATGGTGCAGTGTTTGGGGCACTAGCCTGAAATTTGGAACACCTGCATTAAATTCCCTGCTCGGACAAAGTCTTCCTGTGTAAGCTTGGGGCAACTCACTTGGCTCCTCTGTGCCTCACTTTCCCATCAGCTAAACAGGACCATTATATTCTTTAGCCTCATAGGGGTGGTGTGAGGATAAATCGGTTTAAGATTGTGGGCTGCTCCGATACTTTACTGGGGACCAGATAAGTACCATAAATTGATTCTATTTGATCTCATCTAAAAATATTGTAAATCCCTGGTAGATATGGGCTGTGAGTTTAGGTATGTGCTGCAATCCTGTGATAAGACTGCTGTGGAAATTACCTGCTTTTTGTCAGTGCACATTCTCTTTTTGGTTGTTTTACAGTCTATTTTGATTTGCTATAGAAAATGTATATATTCAGTAGAAACCTGAAAGGCCTTTCTGTATCTGACTGATTTTCCTCCTTTGGACTGCTTGTCCTTCAAACATGTATTATAGGAAGAAAGAAAGCATGTTCAGAACAACCTATAATCAGGAAAGTGTATTCACCTTCTTCCTGTGGCAAGTACACTTTACTGTCTCCTAATAAATCTGCTGTATGTACCAAAGATACAAATAACACCCATGTGTATACACTACATATAGTGAGAAAAGAGTAAGAGCCTGCTCCTGCAAAACCACGCTCACATGAGCAAGGATTATTCATAGGAATAAGTTTTTCAGCGCCAAACTCTAACAATTTTTTGCCCTTCTTACTGAATGTTTTTGCTTGATACCTGCATATTAGATCTCTGCATGTTGGGATCTAATCCTTCAGATACTCATAAAACATAATTATAAATACTTATAGCATATAATAATAAATGCTAATAATAAATACTGATAAAACACAATTATAATTATTATCAGTGTGCCAATAATATTTATATATAGAATAAGTAAAAAATATGAATGGTCTGAATGTACGGTTCTGTGTGTGTAATTGACTGACATGATGTGATCATGTTTCCTTCTAGTGGCTGGCTTTAGCAACCATAAAACCTGCTACTTACAGCTAAAGGAATTCTCTGTTAGCCTCAAATGGTAGAAGTCTGCGATGTTCGTGCTGAAGGTCCAATCTGGGTAAGATTTTAAATAACCTATGACATGAATGGAACTATGTATTCTTAAAGTTAAGCGTGTACTTAAGTGCTCTGTTGTATGTGAACATTAGCTGGTATTGTGGTCGTTGTCTTGCGTCAAAAAAAGTTAGGCAATTTTTTTCAGACATAGGCCTTAAGAATGAAGGATTCCTTAATCAGTATTGAGATTCCTAAATAGAAGATATTGACAGGCCTGACTTTAGGCTCCCAGATTAGAAAATTTTGGCCAAAATCTAGATAATATTTTAAATAATAAGGAATGTTTTCCTACCACAAGGAACTTAATTATGTGCCTCTGATGAGTAATTTCTATTAAGATTATCAATTTCTATTTTGCCTGCTTTGCAATTTTTGCATGTTAAGGTGATTCTCATTTGTAAATAATTCCAGTATTTCTTCCTATTGGCAAGATTGAGAAGGATTGAACAAAACAAACTCTTTGTTAAATGAATGCACACAAAACAATCTCAGCCAGTAAACAGAGTGATTTGGGAATATATTCCTTTTTAAAATTCTTCTAATTTGTTCTCCTCATTAAATGTTTATTATAAACTGATAATGTAACCCTTAAAATGTGAATGCCAAGAGTTTCTAAAAACAGTAGTGTGTTTTTAATTCTAGAAATGTAATGATCTGTAACAGAAGCTTTTAAAAAGGTCCTTTGTCATGTCAAAATAAAATAGCACTTTTTTCATTTCTGAAATAGATTCAGTTGTCTACCAGTTAAATTGTCCACAAAATCGTTATTATTAATTTAAGTAATAAATGATTGAAATGTTAAAGGGAGAAAAAAAGCTGCATCCACTTCTCTTAGTCTATTGTTACTGCCAATATTTTGAGCTTGGATAAGCAATTTCAGCTATTTCATTTATTTAATATATCTCAGATTGGTATCTGTTTAAATCATAACAGGTTACGTCTGCCAACAAGCAAACTCTGTAGAATTTACTACAGTAAAATGTAGGCATGCTTCATGCATCCTTAATTTATTTTGAGAGATCCCATCTTTTTATCTATAGAATTCTGCTCTCTCAGCAGGATGAACTTCTCTGTGAGAAAGTAAATTGGTTCTAATGTGGCAGAAGGCCCAGCATGCAATGCTTATAATTATCAATTCTGATGTATCACAAAAATGGGTGAAAGAGTTAAGTCAGCCTTCAGTATCGTCCATAATTATTCCTGGTCAATTGTCTCCAACCGGAAACTTGAAATTTGTTACCACTTACTTGGTTTCACTGAATGAAGAAGATTCATTGCCTTTTGCTTGCATTCAGTTCCGTTGTTCACAATTTCAAGAAAATTGCAGACTCCATGTTATTGAATGCTCAGGTTTCACACTGAATTCACATATGCAAATCTTGTAGCTTGCACTGGGTTTTTCCTTTTTCTTTTTTTCTTTCTTTTTACTGATTTGTTCAAAAACCTTTGTTTTCCAAGCTGAAGCTCACTGGGCTGTGCATTTCTAGTATCCTAGTATTGGCTGGTGACTCAAGGATTCCAAAGCTCTTGAGCTTTAAAGGATAACTCTTCTGTATCAGTATATGCTCCACAGCTTTCTGAGCTTTCCACTAAACTAAAAAAGGAAGCTTCAATTACACATCTGTTATAATAAAATTGATGAGAAACAGTAATGACAGCATTGTGTAAGCCAAATGCTGTGTATTTGCTTGTGAAACTGTTAATCTCTGTAAGTGGTGTGGAAGCTCAGTATGGAAACAACAAGATTCTATATCTTCACTGAAAAGATTCCAGCAAATTTAAAAATTGGAATTTTTACTTTTGAATAGAAAAATTGAATGCAGTATAGAAAATGGATTCTAATTAGCCACACTTGACAGATGTAATTCTTTAAAGTTGCTTTGGTGTGCAAGATGACAGGTATATGGACTGAGAATCATTGCAACAAAGTATGAAGAAAAGTACAGACAAGAAATACTTGATTCTACTTTGAATGGCCTTGTATAACTGTCTCTCAAGGCTAGAAATTTGCTTCTATTAATGTCAATGTGAGTCTTTCCAATCATTTTATTGGAATGGGGCTTGCTCTCACACATTTTGATATTGGTCTACTATATTTTTCTATTCATGCAGTATTTTTTAACCTAAAATAATGATTGTTTACTAGCTTAGGACATTGTTAGCACACTTTTAGATAATAAACATATGGTTTGAAGAACGAAGTACTGGAAATTGGCTATTTGCTTGTTTAGCTTTTTCTTGAACTCTTCAGAACTTGGTGGTTTTGTTTTGCAAAAGACTGTTCCTAGGTCTTGATTACTGCTGGTCAGGAACAGGGGTTTTGTCAGAAAATGCCAATTCAGCAAACCCAGTTTGTTTTATAGAACTGTATTGAGTGCGACTAACCTCAGACAGTGTTCTTCCCAAGATGGCTGCCGTATAGTTATCACACTTTACCTAGCTGAGCTATCCTTTTTCCACCATAAACTTATTTATTTGTGAAATACTGTAGATCAGATATTTTATGTCAATAGTCAATAGTGTCAATAGTGTCAATAGTTTCCATACAATATCATGATGGTGCTTAGGTTAACTAGGAAATGACTGTGTGGATCTCACTCGCTCTCTCTCTCTGTAAACAAATGTTTTTCAGTTTAGTTTGCCTCATTATTGAATTATCTGTATTTATGATGCTAAATTATTCATGGAATAATTTCCATAAATAATTATTGGTTCATATCTTGTTCATAACCACTTCGTTGCTAGCATTCCAAACTCTCAATTCAGGTTGTTTTGATTGGAGACAGAGGTCACATGGTATATATCTATTCCCTGGTTGGATGAGTTTATCCCTCAGAAATAGGTTTCCAACATAAATACTCATGGTTATTGATTCAAAATTCATTTTTTTGCAGTTGTTCTGCAATATACACTTGAAATTTGTTGTTTCATTGAATATTGTTGCCACAACTAACTTGTTCTAATTCAGAGAATGAAGAGAAAGGGGTTAGAAGAAACAAGCATCCAAATGAATAAACCAAGTTATTTTCTGGTTTGCAGTCACCTAGATTTAATGGGAGTAATAATGCTTTGCACTTCTATATCATCTTATGTCTGAAGATCTCAAAGGCTATGTCTATACTGGCAAGTTAATTCGAATTAAGGAGGCTTAATTCGAACTAACTAAAGCCATGGCTACACTAGGCTTTAGTTAGTTCGAATTAAGGGCTTCCTTAATTCGAATAAGTTCAAATAGGGTATTCGAACTAAAGGGTTAATTCAAACTAACTAGTTCGAATTAACCAATGTGGCCATGTTAATTCGAACTAATTTCTTAGTTCGAACTAACCAGCCATTGAAATGAATGGGGATCGCTAATTCGAACTAAGTTTTCCTAGTTCGAATTAAGCTAATTCGAACTAACTAAAATTAGTTCGAATTAGTTAGTTCGAACTAACTAATTCGAAGTAATTTTAGCAAGTGTAGACATAGCCAAAGATTATAGCAGATGTTACATGATACAGCCCCTCAGGACAAAAGACGTGCATATGTGTGAATGTGTGTGTGAGCGTGTATGTGTGTGTGTAACATAATCAAAAGAAAGATAAAAAGTTACTTAGCTAGCATGTCATTATGGAAGGTAATGTGGCCTGATTAGAGCTTTGTGACACAGTCTTTCCCCAAGCTCCTTAGTGCATACAGGCTATACGAACTTGCTCCATTTGCTGTTTCTGACATGCTTTGAAGACTGCTGTGGAAGTGGACAAAGCATTGCCATAGCCTCCTCTTTGCTCTGTTTTTGGTGTCCTGCACTCAGAAAGCACCCAGAGAAGCAGCCATTCTTTTCCCACAAGTGCAAAGACTGTAACCATGGCTGGGTCCTACACAAAAAAGGAAGGGTCTTTGTGCCTTCCCTTTCTGACCAGATGTGTAAGGATAGCTGGAGTCTGGCCCATAATGAAGCAACCAGCAAACACTGCCCAGAGTCCTGGATTTGTCCCCAGCTCTAACAATTAGGCATTATTACCTGCCAGGCTTTGAGAAGCATATTCCTATCTCCTGTGTAGTTCCGAAGGTCATGACAACACAACAGGAGGCATTTTACTATTTTTAGTTTTTAGTGTCTGTAAGAGGCTTTATCTATGAAATTAAAATGACATCTACAGAATTCCATAGAAAAACCTTAATTCTGTTCTCAGATAAATACATTGGCCAACAGTGTAAGCATTTAAAGTAGTGATACACAAGAATAATGTGAATGGCTGAATTTATCTGAGAGTTAAATAAACCATAATTTATGTGGAGACACTTCTCTGTGCATTTAGAGGGATTCTTGGGAAGCTAATATAGTTTATATGCTTATAATAACATGTGGTCATTATTCTTTTATCATGCACTCATTACTTCACAAGGATTAACTAACTGATGATCATAGCTATGTAGTAACGGGTGCTGACTGTATTCTCTCTGAACATCATCACTATTTACTCTGATTGCCATGCTGAAGATAAATATCTCATTTTACCACTAGTTTCAAATGGCAAGGTTTTGCGACAAAACATAATAGTGGTAATATGATTGGATGTAGTATAGCTGTAATTTATTGAACAACCAATATTTGATCATAAATATAGGATACCTTTTTCTTGCTTAAGGTTAGACAGCACCTGCACATGGTATTTGTGCTTGATACCTAGTTTGAATATTAGGTTTTGTCAAATTTCATCTTCTATTCAACTTCCACATTAATTTTTAAAATATTAAATTATGAACAATATTTCATATTAAATATTCATTTTTCTACATGTCCCCAGTTGCTAAAATAGTGCACTTTCCATGCTACATTTCTCTTCTAATTTTGTTTCCATTTTATCCTTTTTTATTATTTACTTTTGTGAAAGATGCTTTAAATGGAGTCTTCCCCATTATCTGCGTTACCATTGTGGATGATGGGTGACTTTAAGACACTGCTGTGTGACAAAGTTCAGCTTTATTTGTCTCCTACCTGCTAGGAGAGTGATAAGTGCCACTAAGAGACTAAAAAGTTCATTCTGTCTAGCAAGGTTACTCTTCCTGATGAGCATTAAAAGATAGCTTTAAGCCATTCACAATTATGACCTTGACTAGGAAAATGTAAGTTAATAAGGCTTCAACAAATTATGGTCTTTTTGGTCGATTTGCCTAGTGAACTGTTAATTGTAAAACTGAAAGACATTATGTTCAGCTTTCTCTATCACATCTTTTGTGTTTTAACAGTGACACTTCATTGAGTGCAATTAACAAAGCCTAGGAGATTTATTAACACACTTCTTCATGGCCAATGATCCATTCCACTTAAGACATAACACTGTAAAATGCACATTATCTCCTTTTGGCACTTACAATAATGCTTCATGAACTAGGAAGGCATATGTTAAAGCAGATAAAATAGCATTATTAGCTGACAAATCTTACAATTTATTAGACAGTTAATTTATCAGCTTAAAAGACACTTAAAACAGCTGTGCATTTAATGTCTTTTTAATGTATCCAGTAAAACTTGCATAATTGCCTGTAGTGCAATTTATTTTTAGCTATGTTGCAAAATGTCTGCATTTACTGTTTACATCTTCTTTAATTTTTCCTGCAAGGCTCATCTCATCTAGGCACAAGCCCTGACAATGAGGGCAAATGATCAGATGTAAGACTCCTTGTACAAATGGCTAACCATGAATGAACCATTCAAAAGTACATGCTGAGCTGGACCACAGAGTTTTAGCATTTTATCTCTATCCTAAGGGCAAAAGAGAGAAAAAACAGGGGTGCTTCATACAGCACTGTAGTCATGGGCTGCCAAACACGACACATCAGAGACTGACAATGTCTGCCTTTACTGGCATTAGCATTTGGAGCCCATTTGGAGCCACATGTCTGGGGTGTAAACTAACAAGGCTCCAAGACTACATTAGCAGAGGTGTTTCATTTTATAATTAAGGTAACTGCTCCCTGCAGAACAATTGTATCAGACCTAAGTACTATACATGGAGAAAGTGTCGGAGAGGATACAAATTTAATGACTCTGATGCATAAATTGCCTGTGTTTGTTTATTGCTCTCTAATTTAATGGAACCTTTGTTAAATGTTTCTAGCTTTATTATTATTTTTTTTTTAAAAAAAAAAAGACTCATAGTAATGATTTCTGTGGGAATGAAGGGTGCTTCTCATAAAAAATAAAAAGTCAAACATTGCAGTTTTCATTAATTAAGTGTCAGATTAGTTTTCATCTTTTATAAATATTGTATATATTCCACTTACAGTGAAAAACCATGTCTGCAGATGGTGCCCTGTGTTGTACAAGTGTTACAGGGCTATTTTCTTCCTGTTGCAGAAATAAGGTCAGGCTGCGAACTCTGCAGATTTGACTTGTCTCCACAGCTAAGTTTACAAGAAACAAGAGGGTACTCAATTTACAGGAAATAAATGAGTAGACACTAAGGATGGGTTGGAATAAAATAAAAACCTCCCGTTCTTTAAAATGACTCCTCTTTTTTGGAACTTAAACTTTTTTGAGGTTCTGCATTGTTTTGCCGGACCTTTGCTGGTGTTATAAGGACTGGAAATGAAAGTGAAGTACTTTCCTGTACTATTTCTAACCTAACAAGGATGAGTTGTGCCAGATTGCTTGTGATAAAACCAGCTTTCTTGAGATTTCCAGACAATTTTCCAGATTCTCAGACTCTGAATAGGCAACCAAACTTCTGGGATTTTATTCAAACCAAAACCCAAGTCTGAATCCTTTCGAGATCCTCCCCCGCTTGGTAGAAACCCTTTTGTTCTGAATTCTTAACACAATTATTAAATCAGAACTCTTGAATAAGATCCATATTTAAAAAGAACAGAACTTCTGCATGGTCAGTATTTGTTTCTCAGTCAACATGAAAGTTGCGAGCAATAACTTTACTGCATTAAGTCACTTCTGCAAATTGGCAATCTGGTAACATGACACATTAATTATCCCACTGAGTGTATGTAAAAAGAATGGATGAATTATGGGATTAAAGAATACTACTAGAATATACATACCTATGTTCATTAAAATAAAGTTTTATTTATTACATTTTTAATTAAACCTAAATGTTTAATAGTGCCTTATTCATGCAGAGATTCTCATCTAATGACAACTACTTTACAGTTTGATTAGTGCAGCATTGTTGATTCTTTTATTGCCGTACAGTAAATTGTTGGAGAGTTGTCTTTGTCCCAGTCATAGTTTAATTCTGATTAGTTCCATCTTCTTGTGATTAGTAACCAAACTGCCACTGGATGAATCTCTCTCTCTCTTGCTCTCTCTCTGGGTGCGTCTACACTTACAAGTTAGGTCGACTTAAGGAGGCTTAAGTCGACCTAAACTACTCTGCGTCCACACTGGGCTTTCCTTAAGTCGACTTAAGCATTTCCTTAAATCAACTTAAGGAAAAAATAAATTGACTTAACACCTTGTTTTAGGTTGACTTAAAGCTTAAATCGACCTTATTAGGTCGATTTAAGCCAGTATGGACGGGGATTAGCACCTAAATCGACTTTAGTAAGTTGACTTAAAGTGTTAAGTCGACTTAATAAAGTCAAAAAGGGGCTATGTCTACACTAGAAAAGTTAACTCGACTTTTGTTAAGTCGACTTAACTTTTCTAGTGTAGACATATCCTCTGTGTGTGTGTGTGTGTGTGTGTGTGTGTGTGTGTGTGTGTGTGTGTGT
>ML685808.1:10960190-10975853 GCA_007922175.1 Pelusios castaneus
CAGACTCAGAATTCTGTCCAGTCCAACATACCCTAAGCCACCTCTGATGTGGATGGCTGGGAATACAGATTCTGAAGCAGATTGACCTATTCTGCAGAATGCTTATTCCAGTGCAGAAGGCAAAGAATTCCTTTCAGTGCAGCAAGTTGTTGATTAGTGTGGGGTGATGAAGAGCGTCTGTACCTATGACCTCTTGCTTCAGTGCATCACAACTCCCTATTTCCTTAGTCTGTCCTTCCTTCTCCATCTAGGATCACATAGTTTATCGGAGTTCAATGTGCCCTTGATGCTGTTAAGGAAAAATACCTAGAAATGGGAAAGCTGTTTTCCTCCACCTTGAAAAGGAGGCATGGGGAATAAGAGAAAGCTGGGTCTTGTTGGGGTGGTTGCCTGTTTTTTCTCATAAAAATTCCCCAAGACCACAGACCAGAGATCTCTTTTCAGTGGCAGAATAGCCTGGAAGAATAGCACATTAATATGCACAATTCTCTCTCCCAGAGAAGCTCTGTCAAGTAAATGACTTACCAATAACTTTGTGTGTGGACTATATAAAACAAGGTGAAATGGGATAGTTATAAGCACACTGGCTCACAAGTGAAGAATAGGAAAGAGACCATAACTCACAGCAGGTGAAAGGCCTTCTGACCTATGTGATCTCTGTCCTTCTTAGTGAATTACTGAGAGTGTTGCTACATACAACATTAGAGGTAGTGTTAATTTGTTTCATGGGATTGTTGAATATTGGGATCATTAATGTTTTTAAAAAGAAGTGACTGTGCTGCAGTTTTGTTTTCTTTGATGCTGTGCTGTCCATTTCCATGCTTATACGTTGGTTACTTAGGAAGTCACTCTACAGTAGTCTGAAGAAGGATGGGCTGCATGCCAGAGGTTAATTTTGCTGTCTTCTGATAATATTTTATTTGAAATTGTTATTAGGAAAGTATTTTTCACTGTTTAATTTCAAGGTCTCTGTGAAGCCCCTGGTTGTGACATTATGTCATGAGAGGGAGCCTCTGCCAATCTGAATATGCTGCTGAGGAATTATTTATTTTTAAAATAATAACTTGCATTGATATTTAAGAAATAAATACTTTGCAGATGTTTCTGTTGGCTGTAGGTTTTATAAAAGCTTATTTAAAAAAACAAATTTAAAGAAAGTCTGTTACTTTCATTAAAATGTATTTACTCAGGTCTAGGAAGAACATATGCAGAGATCTTGGAGATGCAGGATATCTAGGAGTGTGGAAGTTTTGTACATATTTAATAGCTGTTACTGCTGACGTAATTTTTCAGCACGCAAACCTGATGGGGTTATATGGTATTATAAAGCCAACAAGTGGGATTTTCAAAGCATTCAACATAAGCTTATCTCTGTTCCCACTGAAGTTAATGATATATTAAAAAAAATCCCATTGATTTCACTAGGAGCAGTTAGAAGACCCTATCGCAAGCCGAAATTTTCTAGTCATTAGTCTAGTAATATGTCATTACAGGAGGCAGTGTGAACCATCCTCTGAAAAACTGGATACCCCTACACAAATTTGTGTCCCTTTTGCACTCTTTTGTGCATTAACCTGCATTTATACAGATGAATCTGCAGTTAAACCAACTCTCAGCTAAAGTTTCCCCCTCTTCCTCCCGAGAATCAGATGCCAGATGGGTTTTTTTGTGACGAGGAAATTAAGGGCTTAAATAATAAATATACTGAAGAACATCAGCCAAAATCTCTATGCTCTGGTAACCCTGCTCCTACTCAAGTTAGGATCAGGCCCCATTTCAAATTTCTGATCAGGTCTGTTTTGTTTATATCCTGGGGAAATGAATAAAACAAAGTTTAACCCACTACCTAAGATGCCTCTGTATACATTTATCTTTTATGATCCTGGACATGAAGACGAATGGCAAGGAATGACAAACAGTGTGTCTAAAGGATCATAGGATGCTGATATTTCAGAATCTAATACACTACATTTTATGGAGTATAAGAATAAGTGGTTAAAGATAAACCATCTCATCTTTGTCCCCTCTCAGTTCCAATGGGTTTCTCATTTTTTAAAAATATCTCTGGTGCTCTTGCTGTCTCTGACAATGAAACTGTTGTCTAGTCTTGGTGGAGGGGGGAGAGAGGAAACTGGACTGCAGAGAACAAATGCTCAAAAAACAGAGAAATGAGTCACAAAAGCTTATCTTAGCAACATTCTGTGTCATCATCAATAAAAGTAATGAAGTAGTGAGAACTACTTCAAACCAGCCCTACAGTAATCTTTTATGTTGAAATAGCCATGCGGGAGGGGGGTTGTAGCAGAAACTTAACTGCAAAGTCCTTGCTTGCTTCCCTTGAAATATTTTTTTTAAAATAACTGCAAATTCCCAAAGAGAGAAAGATCTTCCAAAATGTTGAAGCCATTATCAATTGGAAAAGAACCTTCAAGCCATTATTGCCTTTCTTATAGACTTCATGCTCTGACAACTAGTTTGATGCAGTACACTTAGGTTCTTTCCAATGAACTATATAGCAATGGTTTTAGACATTAACTGGAACAGCAGTCAATACTCTGTTATAAATCTCCATCTTCACACCTGGAATTCACATCTAACAGTTCCTCTTTTGTCCTTGATCCAACACTGTACCTGAATCCATGCCTCTGAAACTGCCAGCCTGATGGGATCTTAAGCATTCCAACACATTTTCATCATTATTATCCATTGCAAGGAGACAGTCTAAACTAGTGCCAGTTTAAGCAGAGAATCAGCTTTGAAGTCACACAATTGATTACCCGTGTGATTACTCAGCTTCCTTTATTACAGAGCATCTGTACCTTAGTTCTCATAGCAGTAGTTCTGTCCCTAAATTACTACGGGCCAGGTACAAGTAATACATTTAATTCACAGTATGAAAGAATAAATTTCTTATTGCAAGAGTGACACTACATATAGAACCAAATAGATAAGGGGAAAAAATTCTAAATTCTATTCCTTTCCTAATACTCCCAGCACATTTAGGTAATGAATATAAGAACGGTCATACTAGGTCAGACCACTCTAGCCCAGCATTCTGACAGTGGCTAATGCCTGTGTTTCAGAGGGAATAAACAAAACAGGTAAACATCAAGTGATCCATCCCATCTTCCCTTCCCAGCAAAACATTGAGAAGGAATTCATTGCCAAACTTGGCATATGCAGACATAAAAAGGATATCTTTCCAAACCTGTATGGTTAATGTTCTGAATTCCCAGAACAAAGAGACAAAGTCCTACTTTTCATCTATCAAGCTAATGGACAATGGACATTGCATGCATGGAGAGACGTTAGCTGTTACAATATGCAGGCAAAATAAAACAAACAAACAAACAAATAAAAAAAGGAATATCACTTTCAACTCGGAGCTCCTGGAAGATGATCAGGGACACCTATGTATGACACTGAATAGAATAAACAGGAGAGTGCAGCTTTTTCTTCCTGAGGATATGCAAATCAAACCACACAGTCGAGGGCTGGAAATTTCCTATTCAGTTGCCAATATATTTCTCCTTTACTGTCCTCCCCTACTTCATAGGATTCCAATATGTGAGATTGAAAAACTGCACTATGGGAGCATTCATTGACTCCTGAGGGCATTGACTCCCAAGGGGCAGTGGATATGTGCTTGGATATCCACGCTTGGGCTCATGCTATATAGTCTACGGCTTAATATGTTGCTCTCCAGTTAGCTATTACAAAGGGTCTATAAAAGCCCTATTACTCATAAAAAAACCCACAAAATAATGGAAAGTCTCTCTAGACATCTATTGAACAAGAGGATCTGGACTTTATCCCTAGTACAGCAAATGTGCTTGAGTTGATGAGATGATCATGAGGACTTTATCTGAGGAACACAGAGTCTTGCTATAGGGGATTAAAGCAAGCAGCATTTTCTGGTTTGGGTGCCTGCACCTCTTCCCATGCCTGTGGGGATTACTTATCCAGTCACAGCATGAGTTCTGTGGGAGAGGGCCAAAGGAACAATACGAGGAGCTTTCTTTCTGGAGGACTGAGGCTTCCTACTTCCCTGTGAATTCTCAGGAGTGACCTCCTGGTCCATATACCTCAAAGAATCCATCCTGAAACACTTGGAGGAAAAAAGTGTTCAGGAACAGTCAACATGGATTCACCAAGGGCAAATCGTGCCTGACCAACCTGATTTTCTTCTATGATGAGATGACTGGATTTGTGCATGCAGGAAGAGCCATTGACGTGGTATACCTCGACTTTAGCAAGGCTTTTGATACAGTTTCACACAGCATTCTCGTCGGCAAGTTAAGGAAGTATGGGTTAGGCGAGTGGACCGTAAGGTGGATAGAAAACTGGCTAGATCAATGGGCTCAGCGGGTAGGAATCAATGGCTCGATGTCTAGTTGGCAACCGGTAACAAGTGGAGTGCCCCAGAGGTTGGTCCTGGGGCCAGTTCTGTTCAACATCTTCATTAATGATCATGATGATGGGATAGACTGCGTGCTTAGTAAGTTCGCAGATGACACCAAGCTCGGGGGAATGGTAGATACTCTGGAAGGCAGGGACAGGATCCAGGGAGACTTGGACAAATTGGAACACTGGGCTGAAAGAAAACTCATGAGGTTCAACAAAAACAAGTGCAAAGTCCTGCATTTAGGACGGAAAAATCCCATGCACTGCTATAGGCTGGGGACCGATCGGCTAAGTAGCAGCGCTATAGAAAAGGACCTGGGGGTTATGGTGGATGGGAAGATGAATATGAGCCAACAGTGTGCTCTTGTTGCCAAAAAGGCCAATGGCATATTAGGCTGCATCAGTAGGAGTATTGGCAGCAGATTGAGGGATGTGATAATTTCCCTCTATTCGGCACTGGTCAGGCCGCATCTGGAATACTGTGTCCAGTTTTGAGCTCCCCACTACAGAAAGGATGTGGACAAATTAGAAGGAGTCCAGCGGAGGGCAACAAAAATGATTAGGGGGCTGGGGCACATGACTTATGAGGAGAGACTGAAGGAACTAGGCTTATTTAGTCTACAGAAGAGAAGACTGAGGGGAGATTTGATAGCAAGCTTCAACTACTTGAAGGGGTGCTCCAAAGAGGAGGGAGCTAGGCTGTTCTCGATGGTAACAGAGGACAGAACAAGGAGCAATGGTTTCAAATTACAGCTGGGGAAGTCAAGGTTGAATATTAGGAAAAACTTTCTCACTAGGAGGGTGGGGAAGCATTGGTATGGACTACAAAACCCTGGCTGGGGTGATTTAGTGGGAGTGGTCCTGCTTTTTAGCAGGGGGTTGGACTAGATGACCTCGTGAGGTCCCTTCCATCCCTATTATTCTATGATTCTATGATCTCCTCCAGTCTAAGGGGACAATTAGTTAGAAATTCCTCCAGAGTCATTCTTGCAGAATCTCCAGGCCTCTCCATGACATGTGTGTCTCCAAAGAAAAATTCTAGTTCTAGATCTAGCTGCAGCTGTGTTCCCTTGGCTGTGTGAAAGATTCTTCCATTGATGGCTTAACATTCTGCCAGAATAAGCAATGTCTAACTGTGAGAAGTAATAACATTAAAAACTTGATACAGACCAAGAGAAATATGTGGTTGAGATCAGTTCTTGAATAACTTGTTTTTAAAAAAATCACTTGAAAGTGTTACATACATTCTAGAATATTTCCAATAGAAGATTTGGTATACATTATTTAAGGTAAAGATATGGAGCTGTGAATATGCTTGTGTATATGAATATGGTAATTTTTGCAGCTAAGAAACAGCATTCAGCAAGAAAAGGAACCTCTTCAGTAGAGGGGAAAATATACTTGTCACTCTTGCAGATAGTTAAGGACAGATATCCATTATTATATACTGAAGGTTTAGGGCCATTATCCAACATGCCACTAGCAAGCTCAGCAAATTCATTTTGGGGTATGGATAATCTTTCTTCTCTGGGTCTCGAGTTCAGATCCATCTTAGTTCAGTAGTGACCAGTAGCCACTATAACCTGATGGCGGCATGGTGGCCTTTTCATTTTTTTAGAACTAACTTGTATAAGATAGAAAAAATTAGCATGTTACAACTTGTTGTTGTTAGTTTTGTGTTCATGTGATGAAATATCAAAAACTTTGGGGGAGGGGGAGGACAAGATCAGGCCCTGTTTATAAAATATTTAGTGATTCATAATGCAATTTTCAAAGGAACCTAAGATTAGGCAGCCAACTCCCAATGAGATTCTCTGAAACTGCTTTGAAATTATACCCTTAATAATTATCATTACAAAACACAAAGTGTCATCTTAGTTTGCAAAGATTTTAACTCTTGATAAATCATGTCTCAGTGTATGAAGCTAAATAGTATTGACTAAGAGCATTGATAACAGATCACTATGAATTAACATCAATGAGAAATTTCCACAACCTGCTCAGTTCCACACACATGGTTTCAATTCTACACCATAGTACATCCAAGTGAAAGGTAAATATATGAGCCTCTTTTGTCCTCCCCACACTAGGACAAGGCATATAACAATGGAGTCCTAAACACCTATGGCAGGAATATTTAGCCCCCTGTTCAAATTACAGGAATGAGTTTAGGGGTGTGAAAAGCCAAACCACTAGAAATTCAACTTTCTGGAATTCTGTGATTAAACTCAAAATAGGTCCCTTATCTGCAGACAGTTGTGTTGTTTTCAAATAAAATGAGGGCTATTCCCAATTAAAATGGTCACAAAGGACTTAATTATTCAAGCAAAATTAGCTGTGACATTCAAAAGATGCAAATATTTAATTTCTTCAGAATATGTTCAAGATGGAAGTAAAATGTGACGGGCAGGAGAATTACACACATAGCAATAATATTTTTATGTTAAATTCTATGAGCAAAACCATTATTTCACTGTTATTTATAAAGGTAGATGGAAATAAATATTTTTACTGGTTGCCAAGAAATATTAGACACACAAATATGGGATTTTTTGAATAAAATGGACATTTACATTTTATAAGAAACAATTTCAAGAGTTCTGCCTGAGCAAAGGATTGTTTTGCTTTATATAATAGGAAAAGAAGTACTGTAATTCTGCAAAGTTTTGGTGGGTTGAAAATCAGAGGAAGAAAAGACGTCTGCCTCCTACAGAGAGAAAATATTTTCATGCACCAGGTCATTGATCTGCAAATGAAAAAAAATCTCTAAGTAAGTTTAGACACACTAGAACATAACCTCCTATGAAGACACTTCAAACTATTGGGTCAATGATCTAAGCCAGCAAGATGCTTATATACAGACACAAGCATGGCAATGGCTCTGCTGATTGGACTCTTTAGTAAACTATACAGTTCTTTGGAAAAACTCGCAATGAACATTACTCCACAAACTTGCATTCAAGAAGACTTTATAAAGTATGGAATATGGTTGGTATCTGTCTTTTTGATACCACCCTCTTGAAAATTCCTAAGTGTGTTATGAGAATTTAAGCTATAACATAGGTCCCTATTCATGCTCTTGTGCCTGTCCTCTGACCCCAGTTTGGAATGATCAGCACCAGTGTGTCAGCCTGAATTTTCAGGCCATTTAATCATCTGCCTCTACATCTTCCCTTGTTTGTTTCTATCTCTACAGAAAAAGGCTGCATCTAAAAGGTTATTGAATGTTTATTGAATCACCCTTAACAGTGATAAAATGGTTATAAAAATGAAAACTGATACTTCCAAACACAAGCACATCTTTGAGCTGGAATGCCTTCTGCACATTTCTCTCTTCCAAACACAAATCTTTATCTTTTCCCCAGATATAGCAGGGGAAGCTTTCCCAATATTTAGCAGTATCATACACTAATATTTAGCACAATCAGCTAACTATAATGATGTGCTCTCATAACACATTTGGGCCTAAAACCATTGTAAAGTCCAAAAGTTCATAGTGTTATTTCTTCTGTCTCCCCCCACCTCCCATCCCCCAAAATCTTTTACATTAGCAGTATTCTGCAATTGCTTTGTGGTAAAACAAAGCAATGCTCAACCTGACTTGACTAGCCTGTTTACCAGAGCAGTACAAAGCAGACAGAACATACAGATGAAACTGGCCCTATATTTCTAAGGCAGTATGAAAGTTGCTATGATAATTATTTGCTAATTAACTAGAATCTTATAATGTGCACTTTGCTATCGTCTGGCAGGAAGGGCTCATTCTCTTGGAAGTTAACACCCCCTGCCGCCCCATATTCTAACATAACTAAAATAGGCGGTGTAATGTTGGCTGATGTCTCCTTTACTTTCCTTGGCCAGGATTCTCCTTCCAGTACAGAGTTCTTCCTAACTTTGATTTTATCCTCAACCTCCATTGGACTGAACTTCTATGGCTGTCCAACAGTTCCCTCAATAAAGGGAAAAAGGCTACTTGACTCTCTCTATACCCACTCATTTGTTTGATTACTGATGGATATATTATAATTAAAAGTGGACTGTCCCTTTTCCACCCTTTAAAAATGTGATTTACTATATTCCTTTTGGAAGTTTGCAAGCTGCTGTGATGCATAAAGGAGAGGTATCTACATATGGAGGGGGAGTGATGAATACATGTATAATTGTCATACAATACTGTGGAAAACTTCATTAATGTGTAAATCCCACAGAACTGCCCTAAGATTTTCCTTTTATATATCAGGGACTTAATGAACATGATAGCCTATGGCAAGTTAAATATCAAATAATTCTTTAAAATACTAAGTGACATTTATAAGCATGGTAATTGATATCTCACTAGCTAAAGTTCTCTTAATAAATGCCTAGACATTCTTTGAAATTTCAAAATATTAATTATAGTAGTGTATTTGCAATGATTTATTGTAGTTATGTCAGTGTTTCCATTATAAACCTCCATGTATGACACACCTCAATGGTACAGAATGGCCCCATGACAAAAGTTGTTCTCTACCAAGCACTAAATCAAAATTAAAAAATATTCTGTTAGAAATGGAAAAAATGGGACAAGAAGACATGAAACCTACACAAGAAGTGTTGCAATAGCTCCACAGCTGCTTCCCCTCTCCCACGAGTCCACACAAGCCCTTCGAGATGAGCACCACATGGCACAAGGTCAGAAGATTAGGGCAAAAATACTGGCTCTGAGGAAGGGTGGAGAGGATGTTCTGCACATTGTGTTTTCATGCTGTAATAATGCATTCTCCCATGGGGTGCAATCCGTGCCTCCTGTTCTCTTAAGGGAGTTGTTACAATTGTGCCAGAGGTCTTGAATGGTCTGAAAACTTCCCCTCTGAGAGAAGATGGAAATGAAAACCCCCTGTAAATTTGTCAGAGTCTTTTCTAGTTAAAATATATGACTTAATAGTTCACAGATTTTTGCACACAACTAGTATTGAAATTCCATTGATTTGTAAAATGTTAAACATATAATCCAATCTACAATGAGACTATTGTCAAGTCACTTTTTAATTAGCTTTCTAGGAAAGTGAACATGACTGATTTATCCAGCTTTAATCTATATTTTCAGGGCGCTATGGGTAATATGCCTAGATGCTGTCATCCATAGCACCTTCAAATATACATGCATAACCTCTATTCTCACTAGTCCAAACTTTGTCTTTCAACTAGTACAGACTGAATACAGCCTGTGTGGTAGGTAATACTGTTACTGGGTTAAGTAGTTGGCATGAAGGTGAGGGCAGAAGGGATCCTCATGGTGGCTGTGGCACACTCACACTGCTGATAATGCAGGCCTGGGGCTTCCATGCCAGTGACTACACCGCCTTAGTACACCCCCCATTATGGAGAAGGCAGGGAGGCTTCCCATAGCAGCAGATTATATAATCCAGTGGGTCCCAACCCCTTGCCTCTCGGCCAAAAGTGGCCTGTGGGGCTTTTTAAAATAGCCTGTGCTTCCCTCTGGCTGCCTGGGAACTGGGCTGTGGCCTCACACCTCCGACCCAGTCCTGGTGCACTGCCAGGAGCCGTGCTACAGCCAGAAGCGTCCTGCCTGGTATTGATGCACTGCTGGGAATTGGGCTGTGTCCAAAAGCCTCCCACTCAGTATTGGCATACAGCTGGGAGCCTGGCTGCGGCTGCAAGCCCACATCCCAATCCGGTACAGAGCCAGGGGTCGAGCTGTGCCTCACTTTTCCTGGTCCCAGCACACACCTGGAACCTTCAGGGTTGTAAAAATGATATTTGCAGTCCTTGACCCAAAAAAGTTGGGAGCCCACTGATATAATCTCATTTGCCCTCTATCAGAATCTGTTGTGCAGCTGTATGTGGGATTGAGCTCTGTTTCCCTCCAGACCAGCAATGCTGTCCCAGTTCTGCTTTTAGGGGAGCTGTGGAGATGGGAGCAGGACTGGTCCATTGCGATGGTCAGTGCAAACAGCATTGTACCAACCCAGAAGGAACACTGGAGAGACTGTGTTTCAGGCAGATATAATGTATGCTAGGTTGCTCCTTGCTCCTAGGGATCTGCAATCCCTAATAGAGGGTGGAGCAAACTGTTTCCCCCTGTTGTGCTGGGCTAACTCTACAGGCTGGTAAAGGGGAAGAGCTGAGCCATGACCTATCCTCCTCCCCCAGCAAAAATCCCTGTGCAGGTAGCTCCGGGACAGAGTCTGTTAAAGTCACCAGCCCCTTGCTTAATTGCAAAAGGGGGATAGACTGATTGAACCTCCATCCCCCCACACAATATACGTCCGCAGTCCTGAGCTCACCCTCTTTCATCTAACTAACCTTCCCCCTAGTATGAGGTGAGGGAGGAAAGTGTGACCACACCACATCTTAAACAGCAGGCCTGTCATCTGGCTTCCTGGGGAATGGATATGTTGCTTGGGGATTGGGGGGGGGGGGCAGGAAGAAAGACACGGATATTGCTGCTGACACAGAGTGGATCGACATAGTGACACTGACTCATTCCCTAGGGACTGGATGAGAAGGGAGTTAATAAAGGGCAAGCCAGGTGAGAGAAGCTCAATTTTCCCTGGACCAGGTGGAACAGCATCCATCCTCCCACCCTCCATACTAGGTTTCATTAGGATTCACTGTGAGCATCACATTAGCAGCTCCTTCCTCAGGAGGTTGGGAAGGAATTTTTCCCTCACTGCCAGATTGGCCAAGGCGGAGAGATATTTTTTTTGTTTGGATGAACAGGGAACAGGAGTTAAGCTATGATGTCTCAACTCATTACATCAGTGTGGGTCGGCTGTCCAGTGTAGGTACTCTGTAGGGAGGGGACACATGATCAAATATATGTTGTGGTAAAGGATTTAAAGGAGTTGTTTGTTAAAAGAGCAGAAATAGGGGAGGGTTCAGAGCTCCTACGACTGGCCAGGCAGGGACCCAACCCATCTCCTTTAGCCCACCTGTACCCTCATTCGAGGGGGAGGAATAATAAGGTCCAAGCAGGGAGTTGGCTGGGAACCATGATGGCAAAGGAGGAGGTGATCTGTTGGAAACCCCTAGATAGATATGGAAATGATCATAGAGTACCTGCACTGAATACCTTTATCTCTGGGTTCCCCCAGACAGCTAATAATAAAGTTGATGCCCGATTAAATCATATTAAATATATTAAATCATATCCTCCTTCTTCTGGTATAGCTGGACAAGAAGTTCACTATATTTTGTTGACTTGGGTTACAACTTTATTGCTGATATTAAAATGGATTTTGCATTCCAAAATATGTCCCTCCCCCCTCACTGAAGTAATTTCATGTCAACTAGCTTAATATCGTTTACATACTTATTAAATCAATAAGTGGTCCTGTGGAAACAATTGCTATTTAATTACCATATTATCATCCTACTAAATTTTAATTACTGTTCATTTAAAACACTTCATATGTTATCACTCACTTTAATGTGGATTTGTTTCTTTGTAAACGTACTTTAAGTTGAGCTGGTCTGCAAAGCAATCAAGATTGTTTAGTGTTTAAAGTAGCAGTATCTTTCATAGGGGGTTATAAGGCATTGCACTATAATATACTAATTAAAAACACTAACACCATCCAACGCAGCAAAATTATATAGTGTTGTACCAGAGTTTGGAAAAGACAGAATTTACAATGTATTTAAATACTTCTTTTCAACCAACCCTCATCTTAAAAAACCCAAACCAATAGATATTACTATTAAGTAGCCAAGATTCAGCTAGTTTTTAAGAACTACGGGAATTACAAGCTACTTAAGACATTGGACAAAGGGACTAAAATCTCTGCAGTTACTGTGTTAGACACCCCTCTTCCATTGATCATTGTTTTCTCTTGTGACAAGTGTTTTGTTTTCTTGCTCTCATCTGTGAGTCATTTAATTACCCCTCAGAGAAAGAGAAAACACATAATTATTTTCCATTGGAGGAAAATGCCCATCATAAGCAGGTTGTCGATTCCTGCAGCAGGCTGGAATGAGTATGTTCTCACAAGTGGAAGCAATTGCGCCTTATTGGTCTTGCAATTTGTTAGTCAATGATGTGTTAAGACAAATGAGATCATTATAATGAAAAGGTGCAGGTAAGGTTTAGGGCCAGAATGTAGAAGGTTGTGCAGGTGAACAAGGGTTGGTAGCTCTAGGCTACATTTGCCTTTTAATTCAAGCACTTTTGACAATGCCTTTAAATCTTTTGATGTCTCCCCCACAATGAGATGCACTTCAGTGAAGTTCAAATACCATCCCTAAAGTCCTGATGCTGATATTCTGGCAAGTACAGAGAGTACTAAACTTTTTTTTTTTGGGGGGGGGGGGTGAGAGGGGACCAATAATTATATTAATCTTAAATAATTCATGACCCTGCATGAAGCTTTCATCAGGCAGAAGTACTTCACTACTAAAATAGATGTGAAAGGCTCATAAAAGCCAAACTCATGTTAATTTATTTTCTAGTTTTGCTGAAATGAGGCAGTGTTCCAAAGTCTCCAATAGCAGTCACCATGGCACATATTACCTCCAGACAGGAGAGCAGGATACAGGACTGGATTAATACATACTGAGACCCTAAACTATGTCAAGATTCAGGGGCCCCATACCATAAAAAATAAAGAGAAAAAGGTGTATTACATTATAACAGAAAGGGTAATGAAAAAATAAATGGTAAATGATTATATTTGCATATATACATAGGCAAAGATGCAACGAAAAACAACTAAATAAAGCAGTCATCTTGCAAAAACCCTTATTTCAACTATCAGTTTCAATTATGATAAATTTTCTTAGTTATCTCCAACATATTTAGAGGCCTCTCCAAATGGGTATGTCTACACTTAGAAATTAAGTCGACTTAAGCTTGCTTAAATTGACTTAATTTAATCCGTGTCTACACTACACTTTGCTTAAGTCGACTTAAGGAAAATAAAGTCGACAATGAAAATTAAGTCAACTTTATTAAACCTCCTTTTAATTCAACTTTAGGCTTAAGTCGACTTCCTAAAGTCGACTTAAGCCAGTGTAGACATGGAGTAGCCCTAAGTCAACTTAAAATCAATTTAGGGCTTTCCAGGACTTCCCCACTGCCCTCCCTGCCGGGGTAGAGACTTAGCTAAAGTCGACTTAAATTTACAAGTGTAGACATAGCCAATGTGAGGACCTAAGTCATGGCTTACTTGGCTTGTGCCTAAATCCGGCACTGGCAGTATATTAACATTCCTTATCAGCACAATGAAGCACTGACCTTTCCCCCACCAGCCAAAGGACTTTCCTCCCATAACACACCACCAACAATCCACCTAAGTTCAGGCAGCAAGATTCTCAAGGTTGCCACACTGTCCCAAGTTCCTACCCAATCCTACCATATTATTGCAAGGTTGTCTAACTGATCATTTAGATTATGCTTGATCTCTCCCATTTCTTTTCTATGTTCAATGTGGAATGCAAATTTGAATCCAAATTCATGGTAGAATGTACCTTCTTACAAAAATGATTCAAATAAGAAAAAAATTAGTACACAGTATAGTACAGAAAGTATTTTACCTGGGAATTTTACAGGAGTTAGAGTTCCTTTTCCATCTCTTTCTGAATCATCGTCCAAAAAAAAAATCATGTGATTGTATTAGCATGCTGGAAAATACTTGATTTATGGCAACCTGAGCATTTTCATAGACAGGCCAGAGTTTGTGTGACTGCATCCCCTAAACTCCTGTAAAGACTTTATTGCCTGTCCATCATACATATAAAGGAAAGTCAATACATAATATAGGCCCATTACTTTCCTAATAGATAAAGGTGACACGGAAAGATACTAAATCAATCCTTTTCACCTCATGGAGTTTTATTGACTAGGTGTTCTTTTAGGGTCTGATCCAAAGGCCACTGAAATCAATGGACAGACTCCCAGGATACGTCTACACTGGAGGCTCTGTTCAGATGGCTTAACGAAGGTCGACTTTAAGTCAACCTAAAGTCAACCTTGTTAAGTCGACTTAGAGACTCCACAGCCCTGCGTCCACACTGGCAGGTGCTAGGTCAATGGAGGAGTGGCCAGGAACTCTGCGAGGGGGCCTGGAGGCCAATTAGGTCGACATAAGGGCTATCCCCCATCTACTTAATAAGGTCTATCCCCCATCTACTTAAGCATTAGGTCAACCTTATGAGGTGGTGTTATTAAGTTGACTTAATAAGCATCCAATGTGGACACAGCGGTCTGTAGGTTGACTTAACCGTCCTTAAGATGACCTAAGGCTCCAGTGTGAACGTACCCCCAGTGACTTCAGTAGGCTTTGGGTCAGTCCCTTAGAGCAATGGGCTCAACATCCTTGGTCTGACCCAGTAAATCACTTAAAGCTAAGGGTATGTTTAAGCCTAGAGTTGTCCCTCTGAAGTCTGTACTCCAGCCTAATTTAAGATAATTATTTTTAGATGATGACATAATTATGATTTTAAAAAATATTTGAGGGAAATTAATTTATAGGTAAATAGAAAATTTTAAAGAGCTGTAGGAACAATTGATTTTGTCTGTTAGAGACCAGTGTATGATGAGGGGTGGGAAAGAAGTTCACTTATCAACCTCTGCTTGTTCCTGTGGTGCAATGAAAGAAATCTTGCATTACCATTACATATATTTTGTATGAATTATAGAGAAACACATAATTAACAGACATGGCCTTCACTCTGCTTAACTAGGCCATGTATTACATTTTTATCACCCATATTCATTAAAATATTTTAGCTAAAAGCATTTATATATTAAATAATGTTAGAGAACAATATTTAAGTGCTTATAGGATATAGCTAGTACCCAGGAGGCTAATTTGTTTGCATTAGTTGGACGGGTCAACTGCTTCAAACATGTAGATTATAGAACTACTGGTAGATTGCATTACACCATTTAAATAAATAGTAGCAATTTGTCAATGTCATCTTAGCTTCAACATTTTCCTTTTAAACCTCAGGAAATAGTAGTTCCAATTAAATTGACCTTTTCTTTCTGAATATTGTTATTACTAGATAATGTTCTTAAGTCTTTTAGCAAGTAAAAAATAGAAATGAAAACATTTCTGGAGTAATGCTGCATTTACAGATGAATTTTCCCATCAATGTGGTATTCTTTATAAGTAAAAGAACCAAATTTAGTAGCCCAGTAAACTTTACACAGCAGTTATACAGGTATATAGCAGCAATAGATTAAAACACACAGATTGCTATATGTCTTTCTTTCTTTCTTTCTTTCTTTCTTTCTTTCTTTCTTTCTTTCTTTCT
>ML685808.1:10975863-11020211 GCA_007922175.1 Pelusios castaneus
TCTTTCTTTCTTTCTTTCTTTCTTTCTTTCTTTCTTTCTTTCTTTCTATTTCATAAAACTATTCTAGGCTCTTGGTGATTTATAAAACTTAAAATCTACAAAGTGAATAAAACAGGCTATTGAAAAATAAATAAAATCGATGAACAATAGTATAACAGACTCAGGCTTGCAGGGCTGAGGCTAAGAGGCTGTAGAGATTTTCAGGCTCTAGGACCCTGCAAGGTGGGAGAGACCCATTCCCAGAGCATCCTGAACTTGAATGTCTACAATTAAACGGCCCCTTAGCCTGAGCCGCATGGTCCTGAGGCAGCTGTCATAAGGCACCTGTGGATTTTTATTTTTAGTGTAGACACACCCTAAAAGTCTGTTGGAAAAACAAAAATTCACCAAAACTAAAACTAGATAGTAAAACTACTATGAGTGAATCCTCAACTCATCATGTTGTCCCCAGGATTTTTAGCATACGCATCAAGTATGCATGCCTGTATCCAATATAATCCTATACTGAGGTGAGTATTTACTAAATTAGTACACCCAGGGCTTATTAATCTTCTGATGCCCTTCCACAAACATAAGTGTTTAGGCTGGCATCAGTATCCCATTGTGGTCACAACTGGGATACCTCAGAAGTGCTTTGGAGGTACCACAATTTATACTTTTACAGCCACATCTTGACTGCTGAAGATTCCTCCCTAGCACTGCTACCCCAGTGCTCTCCCAGTTCCTGGAACAAAGGCTGGGGAAAAGGAAATAGCTATGGTGCCCCTACACCCTGGCAATTCTCAGCTGCATGAATAGGGTCATCAGGCCCACTGAAAACCCCAGGTTCAGGAGACTATAAAAGGAGTTTAAAGCCACTTTGCATAATGCCTGCTTTGTGTCTTGTGTGAGTGATGTTTGACTGGCTATGAAGATTGGGACCACAGAGCAAATCCTCTTCCCCTTTCAAAACCTTCTAACAAAACCCAACAAAAACACAAGTATCTCATACTCGGACCTCAACATGAATTGATTCTGAAGCGTGGTAAGAGAAAGCAGTGATAGAATGGTAGAAAATTTCAGCATGGAATTGAGCACAGCTATCATTGATTGGCTTTTCTCATCCTCTCTGTAAATTGGAAACTACAAGTGTTTTTTAATATATTCCCTTGGGGGACTCCGTGGACATGTCTCATTGGTTTGTTGTTCTTATTCTGTGGCTGCATCTAATACTGCAGCGTTAGACTTCACATGAGCTCCGAATCTTGACTGGTGGCTTTCAGGGTCTGATACTGCTTAACAAATACCACTAAAAATATACATGAGCCCATTTTGTATGCTTCCCTTTGTCACCCCTTTTGTGTACATGGTGCCTTTCTTTAGTAGAACTAGTAGCATCCTGCAAAGTTTCTCACACTTCAGCAACCTGCGCGAGGTTACCAGAGCATTAGGTTTACATGCCCAGTTAACAGGGGTGGTGTCATTGGTTCGACTGTACCTGTACAAATCATGAAACCAAGGGTGCTCAAACCTGAGCCGTGCTGTGACCCCATGTGCTAGGTTCTAACATATGGACCAGGGACCAGCCTGTGGGACAGGAGCCACTGCTGTGGGTGAGTTCAGGGCGGGGTTGCTCTCCAGTTCCCTTCCGGGCTGTCAGGCATCCTTGCTGCACCAGACCAGGATTAGGATTGCAGTACCAGGATGGAGAGTATCGCTGCAGGCATGTATTGCAATATTATGCATCACGGTTTTGTTAGTAGCGTACCATAAATATAATAAGATTAAGTTTGTTGAAATAATAAATAACCCTCCACTCTTTGTATTTAGTTTTTGTTTTGTTTCATACAGCAGTTATGCCTGAGTTTGATATAATGCAGCCGTTGAATTGGGAGGCTATATCTGTCCCTGCCAACTAATAGATGAAAGTAGCCTTTTTGTGATCTCAACATGTGAAAGTAAAGTGCTGCAGTGCTAAACCAATGATAAATATACAGCATGGAAGCACTAAAGGTTTCATTTTATTATACTGAGCATTCCATATACATAATTCAATAATAACTCTCTGAAACAAGGCCATGAAGCAAAAACACTTACTTTAATAATACCGCATGCAAGAAAATTGCTTAAAGCCTTGAAGAGCTAAAGATCCCTGGAAACCTTCTGGTCTAAAACAGAACAAGACAGGTCACTAGGCATCCAAACACAAAACTGATTTCCCCTAGTTTAATTTATGATCAGTCGGAAAGCAGTTCCTGGAGACATATATTCTAAATTAATCAAATTAGAATGTCATTAAGATGAGTAGCCCATCTTCAGTATTGATCTAACATCCTATAAAGACCATATAGCTTAAGCTTAAACAGAATCATATTGTTTGACATTTTTTGTATTTATTCATATATTGAAATATGCTAATCCTTGGCTTTAAACCTTCTTTCCCTTCCTGTTATCCAGGAGATGGTCTGCATTAGGTCAGCCACAGGCACACGTTACTGTTGGGTAAAGGCTGCTCTAATTGCGTCACCTGCCCATTACAGAAGGCACTGATATGGCAGCAAGAGATTTCTGGGAGAAAAGGTAAAGATAAGCAAAGGGAAGCATCACTATTACTAACGGAATTTCAAAATGTTGACTAAGAATTATACAGAGATCCTCCCTCAGAAACCCTCTCCATCATGCATATCACAAAGTTATTTTCTAAACAGAAATACATTGGGCTAGCTCCTCTGCTGATATAACTGTTCATGCCTCCATTGACTTCAGCTAAGAATCCGATGCTTTGTCTCTAGCTAAGACATCTGCAGGTTTTCTTAAAGAATTTCACTGGGGAGGGGGCAGGGAGATATAAAAATGAACTTCGATCCCAATACATTGTACCCAAAGTGAGCAGACAATACATTTGCTACAACAGTTAGTTGTTTACGATACAGCTCACTAACTCAAGATTAGAAAAACCATACATAAAAAAATTTACACACCATTGCACACCATTGATGTGACATTTAATATTGAGACTGATTTATCACCCATCACAGTCTTCTAGTGAGATATTTTACTTTCTATATGCATCCAGTAGTGAGTTCATGAGAACTTGACCTCTTGTGCCAAAATCAGCTTGGGAAGCTTCAGTTGTTTCCACATGCACTATTTAAGCAACAATATTATTTTTATTTGCTCCTGGTTAAGATTAGATAGTTCTATGCCTTTTGTGTTCAAATAATGACCTTAAGAGCTGGGTTTCTTATATATAATCCATATAAATTTGTTTTGTCTTTCTTTTTCAAGGTATTGACCATGGATTGACTCAAAGGTAAGAAATGGTAAAGTTTGGTAAATGGTAAAGTTTAGAGGAGAGGCTTCAGGACTCCACCAGATCAAATTTAGCAACAATCTATATCATTCCAAGCCAGTTACCATTTCTCTGTCCCAATCAGTGATTCCAATGGAAGCCATGTTTATTTCTGCTATTACCTGAACAATTTCAGTCTAGTACACCAGAATAGATCTGACAGATAATAAATATCATAGCCCTTTATGTTGTTGCTATTGTCTCTAGCTATCAATAGTGGAATTTGCTTTTAGCCCTGAATCTCTCTCTTCATTGACACCTGAAGTCTATAGGCCCGAGCACTTCTCAGGTACACTGACTTTGCATCAATGTAAACTCCATTGATTTGATGGAAATAGATTTGATTTACCCTGGGGTAAGTTAGTAGAGAATAGGGCCATGTATACAGCCAGAGTTTCATACTATTTTAAGTACAGTCATTAGCCATTGCCAAAGAGCTCTAACCTCTTACAATTAACTGGCAACAAAACAAAAATTCATATTACAAGACAGAATAAATCAATCTCAAATTAATATTTGTATCATTTGCTATTCTCCCAAAATAATTTTTGGAGTAACGTTGGAAGTTCCATAATGGTCAGTTACCTACAGTCGATTCTGTTTTATTAAGTATAAATAGTTTAAGATTGGAACTGGGTTTTAATTAAAATTTAACAGCCAATAGAGATTAGCATGTTGTAGTCACTAAATTAAATAAGTAGGAAGTAACCATTTATGTTTCCTTTATGAATCCAGACCATATTTTTAACCCTAGAATTAATTAAATCTTTTTTAGTCTCCACTTCTGATAAAATAAAGTAGTAGACATTGCTTGATTACTTTGACCAAAATATACACAAAGTAAAATTTGTGCATGTATTGTACCAGTTTCAAAAGGAATTATTATAGGACCTTTCTGGAGAAAATGGATTTATAGTTTCATAATTTTTATTATTAATATTAAATACTACAATCCTTATTCAGGCATAGCTCTGATTGATTTCAGTATGAGGCTTTTGCCTATATAAGGACTGAGTAAATACTATAAGATTTGGCCCATAGTTCCTACATGATTCCATATAATTTTAATATTCTCTGTTGATATTAAAAACTCTGCTATAAAACTATGCATAAATAAGACTTATGGACAGACAAAAAGATGAATACATATTAAAACTGAGCACACACCTGTTTTTCTTTTACATGAGACATAAATACCTCCCACATTACATGAAACTCTTCAGTTTTTTCTTTACTCCAATACATAAACTGCTCAAAAGAAACAATTTCATCCATATGCAGGTCCTGATCTTAAATCTGGGACTAAATAACCTTCCCACCTTTTGAGTATTTATAGCATGCTCAACACAATGATATTGGGGTGCCTCTAAGGATCAGTCTCCTTATATTATCTTTATACAGGTTCATATAATCTATATTAGCAAGTGGAAATATACTTTTCTACCATTGGCCCATAGATCATCTGTGCTCCAGTGGTGGTAAACTGTGTGTAAGTGTGACAGAGATTTTAGAAGGGTTTGGGTTTCTCCTTCACTTTCTCCCAAGAGAGCTGGGAGACTAATTGTGCTACAAGGCTGTAGCACAGCTAGTTCAGGAACTGAGAATAGTTGCTTGTAACAGGATGGCAATCTCTGAGACACTTTAGGTAGATATACACTGAAGAGAAAAACCCATGGCACCGACCCTCAGAGCCCAATCTCCAGATTGAGTGGGAAAGTCTACACTGCTTTTTTTAGCCTCACAGCTACCACATGTCCGAGTCAACAGGCTCTGACACTTGGTTCCATAGGTTTTTCTTTGCAGTGTAGACATACCCTTTATAGGGAGATGGGCCTCTTCTGATGAGTCACACTAGGCACAGGTGCTAAAATCCTGCATTAAGACTCAGGGAAATTACTGCTGGCAGATAGGCCCAACTAGAACTAACCTATATATAAGACAATAGCTTTCCACATGTATATAAACTTTCTGATTTTATTATGTTTATGATGAGGCTAATTTTGGGAGCAGTTTTGAACTTTAGCTCAGGATTTGTGCACACTGAGTCTGTAGTATAAACTCAGTTTGTTCATAGCCCTTACTAGCACTTTGTCTATGCAAAACCCAATTTTGCATGCTCAGGTATAACTACACATACAAATACAACGGTGCAAAAATGTGGAGGGCCCTCAGGATTTCCTGTTTAAAGATCAGGCTTTAAGACTTTAAACCTATTAGACTGACATTATTTAATTCATAGTCTTGTACCTTTTTATGATTAAAGTGATTGCCAAGCCTTAATTTTGAATTTTCTGGCTTTGTTGGCTTCTGTCACTGATCAGCATCTGTAAGTAGAGGAACTATAGTTTTTTATGTTTTATACTTATATTGATTATGTGAAGGGTGCATAGAAAAGAATTGCCTCTCTTTCCCCGCAGTGATACGAAAGTGTAGCTACTATAATGGCCTTTGAATAGGGTCCATTAAACTTTGGCATGTAACGTGTTTACTGTGAATGAATATTAAGATTTTTTTTAGAGGCAAGATCTGGCTTTCTTGATGTGACTCTTACAATATATCATTCTAATTAAAAACAAATAAAAATATGTTGATTTCATAACAAACTGCCTTGTAAATTCCTTGGTGTGGAGAACAGCAACTGCTATTGTAGGAAAATGGCTACATTTGAGTTTCTCCTCTCGTGCTCAAGAGGAAAAAAACCTATTCATTGTGTATAAAACTTTTTTGCACTTTGACATAAGTTCTTCCAGCAGAATCCCTTTTTTATTGAAACAAACTTAAACCATATTTCATTTCACAAAAGCAAAATGTGCTGAACATGTGGTTTTTAAAAGAGAAGCATGTGCATCAACTGTTCTACACGAAGATACTTTCTGCAAGAAGTCTCCTGGGAAGGTCCATTACTAAAAGCCAGTGAGTACAGGAAAAGAGTGAAACACTATTAGAGCAAGCTTTACTGAGCTGGATGACCCAGGCTGTTGAAGAAGTGATATTTAATATGCGCACTCTGTGGCTCCTGTTGAGTGCCCTGTTTAGTAACCCGGATCAGGATGCTTGTTTAGTGGATAAAAGTGTAACTTTAGAAATTGGCAGGAACTTTCTGTGCTTGGCCACCTGTATTCTCAGCCAGATATGGTGTAAGCCGTCTCAGACAAGCATGCTTTTCAAAGTTCGTTCTGTTTCATTTCCTTGCAACTGCCAGGTTCAAAAGAACCTTTAAAAAAAGAAAAGGAAAAAAAAACCCTACCCCTCTCAGTTCAAAGATGCATTTATTACACTAGCTGGTCTTTATGATTCTTTGTCTTCTTATTACTAAAATAATACTTTCCCTTTTTTTCTATCCCCTCTTTCACTGTGAAAACATAACCATAAAGACGGGTCTAGTCATTTTATTTTCAAGAATAGCACAGTACAGTAAGTAGTTATATAAACAGAGACTTTTGTTGCAGAGTTTTTGCTGTCAATAATAATACTCATATAAAAATGTGGATTTTCGTAGCAGCTTGGACAGTCAATCAGCATCAAGTACTGGCACTTCAGGGACACGAAAGCTCTGAGCTTGGTAAGAGAGTGGACTGAGAAGTCTGACCTAAGAATCTTTCCAGATCTCATTTTGCCCATGCCCATTTAAAACCATCTGAGGTCCAGACTAATGAAAAAGTGGTGTGAATTTATGACCCCATACAGTTAGCAACAGCCCATTTGCCATTGTGTTGGATTAGTAGATTTACTGCTAATCCAAACACTGGGGGCAAAATTATGTCTTTACATCTGCACTGCAGATCCCTGAAAATTATAGTAAATTAAATGTTTGAAGTGTTGACAGTAGCTCCCAGGCTTCAGGCATGATCTGCTGGCATTCTGCCATCATACCAAAGATGCAGTTTCTCAGACCCACACGTCCTCCACACTTGTGATGGCAGATCTCCAAAAAGGGATGTGATGTAGCAAATAAAGGGAATATTTAGCAAGATGGCACACGCTATTGTCCATCATCCCCCAAAAAGGCAAATTAGTCTGAAGCTACTTCCTGTAATAGGTGGATTCAGAGTCAGTTTGGTGTGTATAAGATGCAGGAGGATTAATCTACGTTCTGAAATTGCCTCTGGTTTCTAGCCAAGTGTCTGGCTACAGGGCTGGCCCAACCATATAGGTTAACTAGGTGGTCGTCTAGGGCACCAAATTAAATGGAAGTGATTTTTTTTCTCTATTTAAAAATATATATTAAGATGATCTCTCTTATAACATATTGGGAAGGGAGCACCAAAATCATAGTTCGCCTAGGGTGCCAAAACCCCTTGGCCCGGCCTTGTCTGGCTGTATGAAGTTGTGAGTGTATTTCAGGCAAACAGGACATTCAATGCAAATTTTTTTCCTAGGGGGTAGCCATGTAGGTTTGGGACTCTTCTGGAAATGTTTGGAGCCCAGAAGTCAATGGTTACACTAAATCCATGCACATATTTTCTTCATCTATGGCAGAATATTGATAGCACTCATTTATTTAACAACACTTTACATAAGAGAACTTAACAATAGAATTTTGTAGACACCATATGAAAAGGGACTGCAGAATTTTAGTGGCATGTGCCATTGATGACAGGACAAGAAGCAATTGACTTAAATTGCAGCAAAGGAGGTTTAGGTTGGACACTAGGAAAATCATCTTAACTGTCAGGATGGTTAAGCAGTGGAATAAATTGCCTAGAGAAGTTGTGGAATTTCTGCTACTGGAGGTTGTTAAGAACACGTTAAACAAACACCCATCAGGAATGGTCGAGTTATTACATCGTTCTGCCTTGAATACAAGGGACTGACTAGATGACCAGCTGAGGTCCCTTCCAGCACTACAGTTCTATGATTCTTCTGAGTCATGTAAATGGAATGTTAGATGATGGACTTTGATATGGAGTATGTCACAGTATGATAGTGTCTCATATGACACACTTTTAACTTCACTAACATACCAGGATATGTTATACTCTTTACTGTAAATACATATAAAATACATGGTGGTATGGTATAAAGGTTTTAGTGGCATGAATTTAGCATGACTGGGTTACTCACGTAAGGCAAAGACAGAAATGAACTTTACAGATCAGCTCAGAAACTTTTATATTACATTTCATTGCCATTAACTTTGGTCAGGCCACATATTATACAGAAATTTTTGTTTTTGTAAATATTTGTAGATTTTCTCAAAAAAAAAAAAAGTATGATGTTCTATGTCTGTCAAACTGAAAAGCCAGGTTTTAGTAGGCTTCTAGGCTAACTATGCTGCCTCTGAAAGGACAGGACATTGTAATTAATACATTTTGGAAACCTTTAAATGGCTTTTCTGTAAATTCCAAAGTTAAGATTTTTTTTTTTTTTTTAAGGTGCAATCTCTCAAGATCTATAAGGGCTAGGGGGAAAAAAAGGCCTTTGAACTGGCAAGTGATATTCTCTTCTTTCCATTGGAACAAAGCTGTAAATGTGTTTAAAACAATCCCAGGAGTGTATATTGCCAATCCTGCATCTCACACAGTAATTTAGGGGCGAAGGGACAAGAAGTAAATATTTTTGTTGCAATTCATTTTTAATAAATGTTTGCTGCTTGAAAACTGTTTACAAATTAGAAAATCTAGATTTTCTGGTGAAGATAGGTTAGTGGCACAATTCAGGCAAGGCTATCAAAGGTGCATGATAGATGCAATGAGTCACATGTTTCTGCACATGGGTATTACCACTTCATATGTAGTGTGTGAGTGTTGGCGCGTGGAGTACAAAATAGTGCCAGGTGGTATCATGGTGAAATCCATGAGTTTGGGATGACTGCATCCCATACAAATGTTGCCACTTTAGTATCATATCACACCCACATTTTTAAATTACACTTTTGTTACAAAATTGCTGTTTGAGAAATATTTTAAGGGATATTTTTTTATTAACTAATGGAACTATTTTATATATCTGGCCTCAGAAAGAAAAAAATTAACAAATTCAAAATTCCTCTAAAGTTTAGTTCAATTTGCAGCTCATATAGTCCTGATGGTAAGATACTCAACCTTAAACTTGTCATTGATCTAGGATTACATATTGCCTGCCTGGCACCTGAAGCCACTGTTCTGGGGAAAACTCCATAGTCAAAGGAATGATGGAAATATTTCTTAGACACAAGGGGTGCGTCTACACTTGTAAATTAAGTCGACTTAAGCTTGCTTAAGTCGACTTAATTTACCCTGCGTCTACACTACAGTTTCCTTAAGTCGACTTAAGCAAGTTGCTTAAGTCGACTTAAGGAAAATAAAGTCAACTTAATGAAAATTAAGTCGACTTTATTAAACCTCCTTTTAGTTCGACTTAAGGTTTAAGTCGACTTTTTCAAGTCTACTTAAGCCAGTGTAGACCTGAAGTAGCCCTAAGTCGACTTAGGGCTACTCCAGGACTCCCTCCCTGCCGGGGGGGGGACAGGGGGGGCCTGGCAGGCCCCCCCCCAAAGGGCAGGCCAGAGCCGTGCCCACCCTGCCCCTATGCCCTGCCAGGGTCTCTGTCCCCCTTTGCCCCATTGTACCAAGGTACAATGGGGCAAAGGCTGAGCCCCCTGGCACTGGGCAAGGGGTGCCCCCCTGCCATCGTGGACCTGCCGTAGGTCCCCCTAGCCCCTAGAATTCGACCTAGGCATCCAGTGAGGACGCTCTAGGTCAACTTTGTAAGTTCACCCCTAAGGCAACTTTAAATTTAGGTGTAGACATGCTAAGTCGACTTAGCTAAAGTTGACCTAAATTTACAAGTGTAGACATAGCCAAGGAGTCTCTTGTAGTTATATTATGGAAAAGGTAGATGAACAGTATGGTTTGGTTTGAGTTTTAAATCTAGTAGCTTTCTGATCAATTCTAACTGATTTGCCCAACCTACAAATATTTCCAATCAGATTGGTGCAGAGAAATCTTTACCGTCACTCACTAGTCCCTTGTGTCAAAAGGATACACAATGTGGAGTGAAAGTCAATTTGACTGAATCAATGAAGAAAATTTTGGCAGGTGAAAAAGAAGGCAGCAAGTGCTTACAAAATTCTCTGACCACACAACAGAATTGAACTTTGTGACAAAAAATAGTTTTGTAGTTTTTTATTTTTTTCATGGAAAGTGTTTAGTTTTGATCCTATGCATTCCTGGTGTTATCTCCATTTTACTTTAGTATTATATATATTTATAACAAAAATGATTGTATTATGTCAGAAGAAAATATTAAGTGACCTAAAGAAAAGAATCCCCACACTCTACATTTTTTGCACAATCATATTTTTTTGTTTCCCATATTGAGTTCCATATTTGGGCCCCAGTGAGTTGAGAAAATGAGGTCATTCCACTTGGGCTTTCTGGTATTTTCATTTGTTTTAATCTGAAATAAAGGTATGATAAGTCACACCAGGGCAGCATATGAATTAGACCAACTATAAGCTAAAAGTCATATGAGCACTACAGTAGGGATAACTATCTGTAAAATAATCCCTGCAATACAGTCTATAAGAAATAATCACTTTTCTTCTTTCCAAAAATGGTTTTGTTCTATGTGAGGAGAAACTAAACTTCAGCTAAAACGTTAGAATCCAGAACTCTTACCTTCAGGAACATTTTTAGGAAGAATAATTTCAACAGAATGGGCAGTACCGCCTTTTAAATTTTGCCATTTACTAATATAATAATTTATTGAATTATCTCAAAGAATGTTTATACTAAATATGGGGAATATGCTTTACATACTGTTTGTAACATTAGGAATGGTAAGTGGTATTTTTTAAGGGCACTCACTCAAAGAAGAAAGTACATTGATTTTGTACGTGTGGCCATCTTCCTTCTATTTTGCCTATTCATCCAGCTCTGCTGGAACTATTTCCAACATTCCAAAGTCCTCAGCCGCTTCAAAAAAGAACCATTTAAAAATCCTTGTTGTCCATCCTTCACCTCTATGTTTTTTGTCATCCTTCACCCCTATGTTTTTTGTCATCCTTCACCTCATTTTTTTTGACGACACTAAACAAAAATATGAAAATGCCATACAAGAAAATTACCAACCTTCAGGTCCAAATTTTCCTAAGGACTTAAGCATGTGCTTAATTCTATACATTTAAATACTTCCATCGGTTAATATGACCTTCCTTTCTCATTAAACAGGTGCTTAGGATCCCTGCTCTGGCTTCGTTTGGGACAACCAGGGGGAGGCGGCTTTGAGAGTAGGGATGGTCCTTTCCCATTCTGCCCTCAATTCAAGTATCGTTCTCCCTTGCCCTCCAATTCAACTAGTACAGGCTGTGCCACCCTGACAAGCTGCTTGTGTACTGGAAGCACTGGAGTCTTTGGTCTTCTCTCTCTTCCTAAGGAGCAGAATCCAGAGTCCTTTTCCAAAGAGCTGGCCACAAGGAATAAACTATAGTATTTGGATAAGTGAGGCAGGAGCATGTAAGGCCCTAGCAGGCTGGGCATCAGCGTATTCATAGGAGAGGATAAGGGAGGCAGGAGCAACAAGAGCCCAGAAGCTTTGTGAGGTCTGCTGCCTCTCCCCCATTGTGACAATGATGTTGGTCCAGCCTGCACACCTCTTCCTTCCTTGTCCAAAACTTCCTGTCAGTCCCAGGGGACTTCCTGCTTTCCTCCCAGACTCTTCTGCAGCTTGGAGGGCTGGGGCTGCTGTCCGCCTGCTCCCTGTCTTGGAAGTTCCTGCCAATGCATTGTGGTGAGAGAGAATGAGGCAGAATGAACCATATTGTGATCTGTGTCCATTAGAACCCTGCTTGTCATCCTTCACCTCTATCTTTTCCCCTATTCATTTAACACTGAGCTTTCGTTATTTCTTCTCCCCATTATGTCCCTTTTTTTATTTCTCCATTATATACTCCAACAATGCTGCTTAATTTGTATCCTAGGCATTTATTTTCTGGCAACCAAATACTTGTATTTCTGAGGGCCCAATGGATACTCAGATACTTCTGGATAATGTAGGGGTACTTGGGCCTGACAGGTATTTCAGTCTTTTTTTAAAGCCAGATTAGTTAAAATGAATCAACAAGATACATATTTCAATATCCATCATATCAGATAGTAAACTCCAAATGAAAGAACCATCACAACTATTCCATCAAAATATTCAAGCTGTACCTTTTCTGAGTAACACAGGGGGCACCGAGATGCACAAACTAGTTATACATGCACAGAAAGTAGCTGGCTGAAAGTAATTGTGTATTCAGTTTTAATGGAGCTGAATCTCCTGCTGAGATTTCAATATCTGACAGCATTGCTTTCATTGCCCCAAATGCCCAACCTTTTTCTAATGTTTGACCTTGGGTATGATTATATTCCTCTATGTATCTCATGTGATGCAAAACCATTTGCCTGTATCAGTCATCTCTCACTGTCAATCCTGTTCCAACTTACTGCAGAAGAGAACCAGCCTGATGCTACTAACTGCAGTTAAAATTAGCTTCAATAGATATTTCTTCCTCATCATTAAAATTAAAAAAACAGGAAGGTAGAAAGAAAGGCATCTCTATAATATCAATTAACAAAGTGACATACAATAAAAGAATAAAGGCACCCACTTAAGCACTGTTACATTTCATTATCTCTCATTGTCTTACTGCCTTATATGGGTAATGTGACCTATAGAATAAAGTCATTGAGATGCTGTTTTTCATTTTTTTTATTTCTTTTTATTCCCTTTGCAAAAGTGGACCTAGTCACTCAAGTGCAAACTCACTTCATCTGAAGTATGCTGGAGCATTTACTCTAAGAGTCACCACCCCTAACATACTGACTTACAAATTTGAGGCTGCTGTAAGAGCTGCATCCAGTTTTGGATCTGGATTTAGGAGACAGCCTATTCAGCAGAGGAGTAGCTTCTTTAAGGTTTTGGCATCTCCGTGTTATCATCTCTCTTCTAGGTCTAATTGAATTGAGTGGCATTTAAGCAGAGCAGCAGTGCAAGTTTCTGGAATGGCTTTGTTTTTTTACAGGAGTTGGTCATTTGCTGATTCTCAACCAGAAGGTCTGGCTCCTGCCCTTAGTCTGGCTTCTGCCCTTCAAGCTGTTTGGCATAGCAGAACCTACCAGGAGTAATATTCCTCTCAGCACAGCTCTCAGAACCATGGGAGGCATGCAACCCACACCCCACCCCCTTTCCACCACATCAAAGCATGGTCCATGGAAAAGGTTACAACAATAGATGGTAGGGCTCAGATAGAAGAAATCATGCACAGATCAGATAACCCTACATAACATCACAGAACTGTCAATTGAATGGCAAGTTCCAAAAGGATAGCAATGTTAGTCTAGTTCAGCAAAACTAACAAGGAGTCTGGTGGCACTTTGTTAATCTTTAAAATTAAATGACAATCACTGAGCTATGTGAATTTAATAGATTTCCAAAAATCCTTAGATAGAGTGGGTAGAATGGTCTTATGGAAGTTGCTATGCCCCAGAATCCCCCAGAAATTAGTGATTATTCAGAACTCCTATGAAAATATGACATGCCAAGTAATACATAATAGTGAACTGACTAAGCCATTCAAGATTACTATAAGCATCAGAAAAGGATCACTTATGTCACCCATGATTTTGCTATTATTATTGGATTGGACAATGAGAGACATCACAGAACAACCAACAGGTATGCAATAGATTTTCACACAGAAGTTAGATGACCTTGACACTGCAGATGTCAACCTGCTGACCCATACCCACAGAGATATGCAAGCCAAATCAAATTATCTCTAGACTTATGCACAGTTAGTACAGTTGAAAATCAACACCAAGAAAATAAGAGATTAACACACAACAGGAAACACCAATAACACTTTCTGGGACTGACATAGAAGAGGTCTGACACTTCACATATCTTGGCAGCATTATAAGTAAAACAGCTGGAATAGATGAAGACATTAAAGCTAGAATAGCAAAAGACAGGCCTTTGTAACCCTGAAGCTGATCTGGAGAAACAGAAACCTGGCCCTACAAACCAAACTTTGAATATTTAACGACCTTATAAAGTCTGCCTTATTATATGATGCAGAAACCTGAAAACTTAGTAAGACTTTATTATCCAAACTTCGAGTCTTCATAACAGCTGCCTTATACAAATCAGATGTCCTGAAAAAATGTCAAAATTTAAGAACCTTGGAGGAGGACAAAACAGAAACCAATAATACTGGAAATTATGGGACAAAAATGGAAATGGCTAGAACACACATAGAAGAAGACCCAAACAATATAACAAGGTAGGCATTGGACTGGAATTCCCAGAGCAAGAGGCAACAAGATAGAGCAAGAATAATACGGAGATGAACAGCAGAAGCAGAACTAAAAGTACTCAAAACGACATGGAAGAAGCTAAGACTGTCTCAAGAGATCATCAAAGATGGAGGGCAAGTGCTGAAGGCCTATGTTCCATGTGGAATAAAGAGGCATAAGTTAAAGTCAGACAAGAACAGGTGTGGTGTCAGAGTTTTCATCCAACTCTCCAATGCCAGCAGCCTTTTCCCTCTGTTTTATATCTTACATCTCTCCATATTTCAGCTGTAGTTGTATAAATGGGAAAAAAAATTTAGTCAAGATTTCTGGCAGCTTTTTCACCAATAAAAGTTTATTCTGGTTAATCAGTAGCGCAGGAAAGCAATACAGTATGCCCTTCTCCAAAGAGCTAAAAGTATTGTTCCAGTAACACTCCCAACCATTGCTGATCTAACACTCAATCTTGTATCATTAGTACAGTTTTGCCTAGCAATCCCAATCAAGACAATGCACAGGTAACAAAGGCTATGTCTACACTTGCAAGTTAGGAGGACTTAAGGAGGCTTAAGTCGACCTAACTTAGTCCCTGTCCACACCAGGCTTTCATTAAGTCAACTTAAGAAATTCCTTAAGTCGACTTAATGAAAGATTAGGTCGACTTAATAAGAACCTCCGGTTAGGTCAACCTAACCCTTAGCCTGACTCCTTAGGTCGACCTAAGCACAGTGTGGACACTTAAGTCCACTTTATTAGGTTGACCTAAGGGCAGTTAAGTCGACTTACTAAGTCCCCGTTCAGGGGAAGCACTTTGTTAAATCAACCTAATAAGGTCGACTTTAGATCAACTTAACAAAGTCAACCTAACTTTTTATAGTGCAGACATAGCCAAAGACAGTTTCTACCCTATGCGGCTCCCAGACTAAAAGTCTGGAAGGGTGCAACAGGTGGATGAAACAGATAAATGAGGTGGTAGGTGGGTTGGGAGGATGAAGTCAAAATAAAACTAACAGTTTAGTGGAAAAACAAACATTTTTGCTCACTGATGGGCATTATAACAGAGGTGGACTTTAAAGGAGGTTAGGGTAAGGGTTCTATAAATTTTGGTAGGGAGCTTTTCCCCAGGATTAGAAGGCAGCAGGAAAGAAAGTAAAGAGGTTCAATCCTTTCACCCTGACACTCATAGCTAGCCTGTTTTACAGGTTACTAGGTAATGATTACTGGATTGTTTCTCTAGTGTGAGAGAATCCCAAAGTAGCCTCCTACCTAGGTCTGTGCAGGCTTTGCTCATTTTAATAGTACACCATCAAGGTATTTATCTTAATTTTAAAATATATTCCCTTTGCAGTTTACAATAACCCAACTAGAAATGAAATCCCTTTCCCAATCAAATGTCTTTTGCATGCCTGAATTGGTTGCTATTATAGAGGTCTCAGGAATATTGAATTGCAGGTGTTTCATTCTCTCTTGAGAAATAAAGGGTAGAGTATCAGCACTGGAAACATAGAAAAATTACATGGGCCGAGCAAATAAAACTAAAAAGGACAGAAAGAAATATGGTTACTAGAGCTGTGCAAAAAAGGCCAGAATGAAGGTTACCTTGTTTTAGGTCTTTTTACATGTGCAAAACATTGATCAAGTGCACTGGTGACTTTAAAGCCTAGAATGAATTTTGGTTCTCTTCTCTTGCCACAGATTCTAGAAAGTGATTTAGGGCTTTGTTTTAAATGGTACAAAACTCTGATTTTTTTTAACCCAAAATCAGGCATAACTTTTGTATTATTTTGAGATATTAGCCTAAAATTTAGGACATGTGAACGGACCAAAATCTAAACCACTAGACCCCACCACCATTGAGCGTCACCCAGCTCTAGAAACATAGGCTATGCCTAAACTGAAAAATTTAGGTCGACTTTACCAAGTTGACTTTACTAAGTTGACTTAAACCTGGTCTTACTAAATCGACTTAGAGAGTCTAAACTCTCTAAGTTGACTAATTAGGTCTGGGGGAGGCGAGGCGAGGCTCCTTTGGAGCCTTGGTTCCCCAGGCTAGGAGGGCTTGTCCTGGGGAGAGCCAGCCCCGCATGGGGCTGGAACTCCCGGAGACACAAAGCCCCAGAATGGTCCAGGGGAGGAGGGAGCGTGGAGCTCCCTTCTGGCCTGGACTGCTTGGCTCCCTTCGGACCGAGACCGCTCAGGTCCCGGGCAGAAGGGAGCCCCATGCTCCCTTCTAGCCAGGACTGAGTGGTCTACGTGGTCCCAGGGAGAAGTGAGCCGGGAAGAGTCACTAGTGACTTGTCCTGGGGAGAGCACATCCTGTGCGCAATGGGCTCTCCCCAGGACAAGGCGCTAGCGGCTTCCTGGGGAGAAGGGAGCAGGGGCTCCCTTTTTCCCCTGCCCTAAGTTAGCTTAGGGTGTCCATACTGCTTAAGTCGACTATAAGAATTCGACTTAAGCATTAAAGTCGACTTAAAAGCAGGTCTTATTAAGTCGACTTTAAATTTCCTTAAGTTGACTTAAGCAATGGCTTAAGTCGACTTAAGGAAACTCCAATGTGGACACAGAGTAAATTAAGTCGACTTAAGCCTGCTTAAATTGACTTAATTTACAAGTGTCGATGCACCCATATAGCCATAGAATAGCTGGCCTTGTATGGATGTAGTGAGAAAGGACACAAGAAGCCTTTCTCACCTCTAGCAATGCTGTTCCTGGGCCAGTCACAGACACAGTTCTTGTACTTCCTAGAGGATATAAGGCCAATGGTATCATTTGAATCCAAAAAGGAGATTGAGGGTTGGAGCTGTGACCAGCTCCCATCCATGGCAGACAATAGTATTGAACTGTTATGGTTGGGGAAAGCACTCACTGCATACTCTTAAAGGTTCTTTCAATTGACTGAAATTAATTCCAACCCTCTCTCCCCCTAACTCCACTCCACATACACAAAATTGCACTCTCTTTTCAAGTTTTCTATACTACTTAAAAAACTCTCAAAGTGAGATGTTGCAGCAGGAAGGTGCAGCAGAACATCTCCTATAGCAATATGTAACAATTGACCATATGAACCAAGGTTTCCATGAAAACTGTGGTAAAAATTGACAGCCAGCACTGTGCCTTACTCACATCTGCAGCTGTGAATGCAGTCCCATTAGAAAGGAACAATCCGCTTTGAAGAGTGTCATGCCTTCCTAAAGTATTACAGGGGCGCGAGATGTGGCACAGAGATGGAGAACTGACAAGGGTGAGGAGGGGTATCTTAGAAAGGTAAACTTGAGTCCAGATGTCACATCAGATGTGAGCAATAACTTCCTAAGGTAGCATGTGTTTATATCTTCTTGAGGTTGTTATGCCTCAGCCATTTTTTCCTCTGAACCTGAACACCAAGATTCTGTATCTTCCTCAGTGGGGTCTGCCCTCACTTTTTATGGAGAAAGTGTATCATACACTTCTTTCAACTAGTATATTAAAACTATCAGGCCTTGCCTTAACACAGCAGGCAATAGTCACACTCATCTAAAATATGCATACTTGGAAAGGAGCCTCCAGCACATGCTTTCAGCTCTGGTCCCAGACAGCCTTTCTTTGGGTACAGATTTTCTTTCTTCTGCTTTGCTCATAACTCCAGCGGCACAGGAATGCATCCACCACTACAAGTGCCCTTTGAGGCAACATAGCACTCTTGTTTCTCCAAGTTTTTCATCTTTGGACACAGGCAGATGTAATTTATACTACTTTCTTCCAGTGCACTGAATGCAACAGAGGCATAATTGCAACCAGTATGCTTACTTAAGATTTTTTTAACGGGTGCTATTTAAACATAAGTCAACAATGCAAAGTGAAATTATTTACCCAGTCTTACGGGGATAGCAGTGTTTAAAATCTGGTTTAAGAATATAAGTAGTAACATAAATACATTAGTGCATGTAACATTACTGAAAAAAGTGCAGTTTAAACACAAATGAAGAGTAAACAGTAGAAGCCAGAGAACAGATATGGTGGCAAGATGCTAATTCCATCCTTATAATTAAATGTAAAGATACAGTAAGATCTAAAACGGGACTATGTAAACAAATGAAGTAGGAGGTATAGCTTTGTTCTTTTCTTAATTGCTTTGTCTGGATTACAATGACAGAAGGCTTATCAGGCTCTATGTAAATGCAAAGAAGAATCCTAAAAGTTGTGTTGCTATATTATAGACAAGCCATGTGGCTATTAGATTTAGGATTCCTCTGTGAGCTTACATGGAGAGAATGTCATATTAATTATAAATCCGCACACAAAATTAAATGCTAAACAGCGATCTGATAGAATATTCTGTTGACTGGGTTACAATAACAGCTCCTAACTACTTATGTCTATTCTATAGATTCTTTGTAGCACTTATTCCTGTTATAGGTTTCCTGAGAGTCTACTTTTCCAAAATGTCCGCATAATGTTGCCTACAGTGCTGGATTGACAAGTAATAACCTTTGCTCTGTGGAAACGTCTGCATGTTCAGAATGCCACCGCTCACCTAGTTAAAAATGAAACATATGCTAATCAGAACAGAGTGAATAATTCATTGAGCTGAATTAGCCTTTTTCTCCCTCTTTGTAAATTGTCCACGTGCAACTTACAAGTTTCTCAGATTTATTCGGTATTCAAACTTACACACTGAATAATTTAGTTCTGAAGTTTCTTCACAAGCAGCTCATTTCTAATAATTAACTTGGAACATCTAAGTTGTATTGGTTAGTTTTGGGTGAACATATAGGCCACATGTTAGAGATTTGTATTCTGACTCAGGTTTCATGCCAACAACTTACTCAATTTCTAAATAGTGGATAGCTGAAGTGTAGTGAGGGTTTATTTAAGTGAGTATTACTGAAGACTTTTAAGGTAGCTGCTGTAAGGGTAAACGGACTAGATCTTGGGACAGAGGGCATTCCCATAGTGCTCCTGGGTGTTCATACAGAGTGACAGCCAGGGAGCACTGTGAAGAGTAGGGGCTCGTCCAGTCTGATGGTGGCAAATTTGCTGCCGTCAGATCAAACTTCCCAGTTCAATTGAGGGGTCTGTGAAGACCTGCTCAATCCATCAGAGAGTCAATCCATTAACTCCAGCCTCTCAACTGGAATAGTGCAAGTTGAAGGCAGGTCATTTCCCTTCAGCTCAGTGCAGTGGACCCACCAGATGTTAGGAAGTTGAAGGGAGATATGCAAATTATTTTAAGTAACTTGTGTATCTTCCTTTAACTGCCACTGAAAATGGCAGGAAGTGTGAACAAGGGCTAAATGTCACAGGAAGTGCCATCCAAGGGAGCCTGCATGACAGTACCCTGTGGCCATCTGATTGGCAGACCACCCTATTTAACCCTGGGGATTATCCCAGCTATTTAGGCATCCACACAGAGTTTGGTCTGCCTTGTCTCCTGATCTCCTCTTTGGTCTTCATCCTTAGCCTGACTCTGGCCTAGTACCATCTCTGATCTCCAGTCTCTACTCTGACCTGATTCTGACTTTTGCTCCCTCATTCCAACCTGGTTCTCTCTCTGGTCTCCAGTTTCCAATCTCAGCCAGACTCTGATCCTGACTTCTTTTTACTGAATCTGACTCTTGCAATTCCTCCGAGTCCTGCTCAGTGACTACTGTCCCTGATATGTGGACCCAGCCCCACTGTGACTCCTGGGCCAGACCACCTGTGCCCCAGTCCTGCCTATCTCTAATTCGACTAGAACAACTATGTATCTACTAAGGCAAATATACTTAAACTCTGTCCTACATTGGGTTCTATTAGCAGTGGGCCCCACACTCATGCAGCACCCAACTGAGGTAAGTAAGGCTTGTCCACACAAACATTTTATTTGTGGCCATCTGGGATACGAATCTACTCCACACTTGCCCGCTACACACTATCTGCTCGTGTGGACCCTGCTGATGCACATAAACCATTAGCCTAAAACAAGACTAGATCAAAGTGCACTAACAAAATGTTTATGTAGACAAGGCCTGAAATTATACAGATGCAGGTCATAGTTCTAGGACATCCTAATGCACACCTTCCAGCTCAGGCCCTCCAGGTGGAGAAACCCAACAGAAAAAAATATGCGCCTATTGGATTTATACAGCAAAAATGTAGGCACAGTGGCTATGTCTACACTTGTAAATTTAGGTCGACTTTAGCTAAGTTGACTTAACTAAGTCGACTTTGTTAAGTCAACTTTGTGCGTCTACACCTAAATTTAAAGTCGACTTTGGGGGGAACTTACAAAGTCGACCTAGAGCGTCCACACTGGATGCCTAGGTCGACTTCTAGGGGCTAGGGGGACCTACGGCAGGTCCATGGGGGTAGGAGGGCACCCTTTGCCCAGTGCTAGGGGGCTCAGACTTTGCCCCATTGTACATAGGTACAATGGGGCAAAGGGGGACAGGGACCCTGGCAGGGCATAGGGGCAGGGTGGGCAGGGGTCTGCCCTGCCCTGTGGGGAGGCATGCCAGGCTCCGTCTGTGCCCCCCCCCCCCCAACAGAGAGGGCAGTGGTGGAGTCCTGGAGTAGCCCTAAGTCGACTTAAGCAAGCTTAAGTCGACTTAATTTACAAGTATAGATGCAGCCTTAGAAAATTTAAGCAGCAGCAGGTTTTTGTGGATGCTAGAGGTGCCTAAATATTGATTTGAGGAACTTAAGTCCCTTTGTAAATTTAAATCATTAATGAAAACTGTCAAATATATATTTTGCTTTAAACGTTTACCGTACTTTCATTGGATTTGAATATGCAAATTCAGAAAATGAGTATAAACCTTATAAATATATTTGAATAATAATTATTTAAATTTTGAATGACCATTTTTAAAAAATCTGAATTTTCTTAGCTATTGGTATTTGCTTGCTTAGTTCAAAACAGGAACTGCAGTTGACTTTTTTCCCCTCACTGTATTAGGGTTTGTAGGAAGAACATTGCTGTACATTTTGTATCAAGAAATGGAAACACGGTTGCCTGCCAAGTCTAAACATATTTGCATGATAGGCAAGTCTTAAATGCAGACCCTGTGTATATATAAAACAAATGACTTCCGTGAAACCCTTCATTTTTACACATACAAGAATATTCTGCAAGTCTCTAGCAGGAATTTTACTTCACGGCAGTGCATGCTGCTTTGTCTTGTTTACTAATGCGTCTACATAATTTTAATGTAGTCCTGAAAGGTCTAAACAGACTGGCAGTTTTTAAACATACCGTATTATAATCAGCACAAACTATTAGTTGAAACTATTCAATAACATAACACTGACAGACGGAATCCATGACCCTCAATAACTGATATACTCTCATTGTATAAAGTTATATTAGGACATAATTGTGTTGTCTTGAGTTATGACTTAGATTGATTGCAATATGGCATGCTTTCTCTTTTGCAAAATGTTTATTGACATTGAGATAGAACAGGATCTAAATTACACTCCAAAACTTTCTGTAATGAAGAATGAGGGTAAATGGTACCTGTATCTGAATGAGAAAAAGAAATGCTTGAATACTATTTTCTTGTTGCTGAGTGTTTAGTGAGCAAGGATATAATGTCTCCTGAAGACATATCCCATCAAGGGTCTAGATTCTCAACTGGTACAAACTGACATTCAGTTGCTTCATAGACTTTAACGGATATAAGCTATTTACACCAATTGAGGATCTGTCCCACTGTACCATATGCCCTCCATAGGTGTAATGCAGTTTGAACAACAGTGTTGTAAAAACAAAGAAAATGATAGAAATCTCCAGTTTGCTCATCATTAGTGTGATAAATCAGATTACTATGGAATAGAATTTGAACTATTTGAAGGAAGAACTTCCACACTGTTCTCTACGTTTGAACATAGGTATGGATATAGCTCTTGAGCAGCAGCTGATCTCTTTCCCCTTATTTTTTGCAGCCTTGTAGTTTTTCCTGAGTTGAGAATTCAGGTTTTCAACACACAATGGTGAAGACTGGATCCAAAGCGGTGGGATTTTTCAGAAGAGCCTAAGTGACTTAAAAACACAAATCTCAGTGATTTTTGATAACACTCATATTCCTGAGTAATTTCAATATTATTTAAAATCCAAGGCAGTCATAAAGATCTAATGTTGGTGTTCAGGGGATTTCATTGCATGCAAACACTAATCTCTAACAACAACAAAAAGTTAGTCCACTCCCCAAAGATTTTGCAATCTAAGAATAAGACAAGAGATAACTGAGGTACACAGACACATGGATGGGTACAAGGAAACAACGAAACAATATTGATAGGCCATGGTTTCAGCATACCAGCAGCCTTAACGGTGAGGTTTTTTGCAAACATTATGGCAAAGGAGAGTTTTATGGAAAGATTAGAAGGATGACAATATGTTATTTTTGCAGATATTTATGGGGAGCTTCTCCCAAGTGAGAGGGACAGCATGGGGTGGGGGAGTATGAAAGCGCTTTGAAAATGTAACAAGTGTGCAATGGAAGCTGGCATCATAGGCCAATTGAAGGTTGGGGTCAACATTTTGATAACGAATGAGAGATGATAGGCAGCTTATGTTTGAGGTGACAGAAAAGGTGGTCAGTGGAGGGATGCAAAAAAGGGGTGAGATGGTGAAAGTGACAGTCTAGGAAATGATCTTTGCAACAACATTCTGAATGACTATGAGAAGAACAAGACTGCATTTGTCATGGCCAGAGCGGGTTCCTGCAATAATCAAGATGTGAGAAAAGAGTCTGGATGAGAGCTTTAACTGCATGGATGGGTAAGAAAGGCTTTATCTCAGAGATACGATGCAGAAAGAATCTGCAAGACTTAAACATTCCCTGGACATGAGGACTTAGAGGTCCAAGTCAAAGATGATTCCTCTAGATTATGGACCTGAGTGACAAGCAGGATGGTGATGTTGTCCACAGTGGTGGAGAAAGGAGGTAGTGGGTAGACGTTGAGAGGGTTGGGGAGATGTAGAGTTTTATTTAGCCCTGTTGACCTTTAGCTGACAGCTAGACATCCACGCAAAGATGACAGAGACAGGCTAAGATTTTAGTTTGGACAGAAGAGACAGGTTTGCAGCAAAGAGGAAGATCTGTGAGGCTTCAGCATGGGGTGCTTCAAATCCCAGAGTATGGTAGGAGCACAGGCAGGAGCAGAAAAGCCTCTTGCAGCTCCTCATAATATTTTGACTAGCTACATGGCAATCAGCAGTTGAGCCCCTTGAGGATTCCTGCAGGAATCAACAATGCAGTGCATGATGGGAATATGGACTGGAAATGCTTGGGTGGCATGTGTCTCTCACCCTGGGAATCCCTATATGAACATGCACCACTGACTACCTGTTTGTTCAAATGTTCCATCTTTCCTTTAAATTAGAGATAGGCCTGAGCACCTTGAAATGGCAGGTGGGGAAGTGGCTGTTCAAATCCATACCCAAAAGGTGATTGGATTTGGCAGCACTTGGTGAGCTATTTTGGTAACTTCTGAGAAATTTACAGAATCCCAAAGGTGTTCTGAGGTGGCTAAAGAGAAGATAAAACAAACTGATTTTCAGTGGCAACTACTGCTTTTGGTGAGCATGTAAGTTAGATCTCTCTCAGACGTTCTATAGAGTGCTGCAATTTTATTTTATGCTCTGTCTACACTTCGCAGCAGTCTGCACCTGGTAGTTCCTTTTAACTCAGAGCCGTGTGCGCACACTGTACCGTGCATTCGCATAAATATTCTCTCTTACCTCTGAAGTTTTCCCCATCTCCTACGACAGTGCTAAGGGTCAGAGACACAAAGGTGCTGTCCCCTGATTGCAGCAAACACCGCCATGTGTTGTATGTTTGATGAATTAAAAGGATGCTGCCAACTTAATTACACTGTAACCCTTCAATAAAGGAAGGGCAGAGCTGATTAACTAGTGAATAATTGGGGGCTGATTGATGGCTTTCTCCCTCACTGCTAAAGGCTGTATATATAATTATTTTGCCTGTGGGCCTAATTTCGCCACTGTTAGCTTCCACTTTTGTCATCAGCTGTAATTTATGGATGGGGCCTGAAGTCTTAAAAAAGGCTAGAAAATGAAATAGCCCTGAATCCCCAGATATGTCACCTGCAAATGGCCAGCAGGCAGCTGCTAACATCAACATTTGCAGCCATTTAGCAGCATTAACACCTCATGCTTAGCTGGAAAATAATATTATCATGTGTCACCAACTATCATCATATGGATTTTTTTCTGACATGTAATAATGTTGCATCATCCACATCAATGACTTAATATATGTTTTATATGCAAGATCAATTTATTGTAACTAAAGAAAAAATTCTTCTAGCAAGACACTTCAAAAAAAATTTGACAAAGGAAGACCAAAGTACCCTCATTGCAGTTGTCAGGTTAACTACAACATTAGTCCATACAGTGCAAACCCAAATAACACTTGAAAACTAATGATTTTGTGATCTTTTTTAACTGTAGCATCTTTTTTAACAATAATCTGAATAGATTTTTCAACTTTGGAATCTTCAGTAGAAGTTTGAAAAAACAAATGATAACCTATCACTAGTAATATCCTCCTACTATGCTTATACTCTGCTCCAGATCCCCAGTTTCATTAAACCAACTTGATTTAATGATACATTTCAATTGACGGTGCTATGTTGTGAGGCTCTCACTCTTCATGCTAAATTTAAAATAAGTTCTCATATTTTGACAGGAAAACATCAATTTGCCATTAATACAGCAAAATAATAGCAAAAGTAGATCTGTTTAAAGGATTAAATTATTTTAGTAGCAAAGAACAGAGATTCCCCAAATAAAAGAGGCAATATTGGGAATACAAAATGTTCTCATTATACATGCTCTGCTAACCATCTGCTAAGGAATACTTCCTATTTTATATTCCAAGAAGAATTGTTCAATAAAGTAATAACAACATAGATTCACATTTTTTGTGACTCCTATTTAAACACTGCAGAGGGAAAGCTTCTAGTTTATAAGCCAAGATATACAAATCCTATCTCTCAAGTTTCTTTTGTTGTTTTGTCCTCACAGAGAGCTCTCTTGCCTATGAATCAAATAAAGATTTGAAGAACCTTTCACTCAAAGCTCAGAAGTGTGCCAGTGGGCACTGGCCAGGAAAAAAAGATTGATATTTGCCCTCTCTTCTTATCAGCACTTGATTTATAAGTCAGTGTGAGTATGCAAGAGAAATAAAGGCAAAGACCTTGATGCCTCCCTGTGGAGAATATGCACCATTTGGATTGAAGGCATGAAAGGAGAAATTAATGGTAAGCTGTTCATCTGTCACTACTGCCAGCCTGATGGTTTTGCAGCGAAGGAGAGGACTTGATGACATGCCCTCCAGTCAAGGGCATGACTGCCCGCTGTTCTCATATTATAAACACAGTGCTTTGGGTTTCTAAGGGATTTAAATTTAAATTACTCCATACTTTGGGTAGGCAAATCTTTACACAAGTTTGTTTCCTTGAAGTATTAACATGCAGGATTTTGCTGGCTTTCTGTAGAAGGAAAAATAAAAGTTAAGTCTCCCTATTTGATAAAAATATGTAGCATACTCTTAAAATGTCTCTGTATTTTAAAGCAGTGTGTTATAATGTAATGAGATTTAAACCTGTATGTGCATTGAAGAGTTAGGCACATGCATAAACTGACAGTTATTCCACTCTATGGCAAACAGGAAAAGATTAAAAAGTTCAGAGTCTGAGCTAACTGTATTTCTATTAAAGTGGTACATACCAACAGTCCCACTATCAATAGCAACATTAGGCACGGGTCTGTAGAATAAAAAAACCACAACATTTTCACATTGTGCTAAAGGATGAGAAGAAGAATCTACTTCCTGGTAAATGAAGTGCTTTATGTGGTTTTAAAGATCTGTGCATTGACAGAACAAATTAAGACCCTGAACCAGCAAAACATTTAAGCATCTGCTTAAATTTAAGCACACAAGTAGTCCCATTGACCTCATTGAGACTAGGAGCCCATGTAAAGTTAAACATGTTCTTGTGTGTTTTGTTGGATTAGGGCCTCAGCTATTACATTTTAATTAAGAACTTTTATAATACTTACATATTATTAATAATATTTAATAACTAAGGCTGCAGCAGACACTAAGGTTGAAAAGATGCTCATCCTTGTCCTGATCTCTTTATACCATGTACAAGGGCTGGAGTTGCATAATGGAGTCCTAAAAGCATGGCGTAGTTTGAGCGGGCCAAGGAGATGTTGCTTCCTCAAAATGCAAGCCTTGTGCAGATGCAGAATTTACCCTCCTCCCAGATGTGGGGCCAATGGAGCTGTGCCGGCCCAAATAAAAGTTAAACAATGCCTATGCATAAAAACCACTTCACTGACTTTATGAGGACTTCCTTGACACAGGAATTGCGCAACACAGATATGAGGCTACCTTCCACAGACCTCCTGGCAAATCCCAGAGTAGGGGATGTGATGGATGCAGGGCTGCAGGTCAGTGAGATATGCTGGTGGCCCAGAACCTCAGTGCTCTGCCTTAGAAAGCACTGCAGGCTATGGGGCAGCCTGGGGAGGCTGCTGGAATTTAGACTTCAAAGTTATAGACTGGGGGCCTCTCTAGTTTGGGCCGGATTGAGGCATATGGGGGCCTGGTGCTATTCACTTTTATGCCCCACACACACACACACACTAGCCTGGGGGCAGGGTAGCAGTGGGGCCTGGCTAGTGCTGGGGCCTCTGAGGGCAGGTGAGCCAGCATTGAGGCCCAGGATGGAGCACCTGCTTGGACAAGAGTCCATGGCCAACAGCACTCCTGCCCCACACCTGGGCTGGCTGGGGCAGACCAGCCAACCCGGAGGCCAGGTGGGCCAGCCAGCATGTGATGCTTACAGGCAGATGGTGGAGGGAAGCAGCGGTCCATGGGCAACGACTCCTGTGAGTGCTGTCAGGCCAGCATGGGGCAGCCCAGCCAGACCACAAGGGGAGGAAGGCAGGACAAGGCAGGATGGGTCAGTGTGCAGTGCATCAGCAGAGCTATCACAGGTCTTCTTAGTGCAGGATGAGGGCGAAAACAGGTCCCAGTATTAATATAAAAGTTCTCACAACCATCTTGTTAAAAATGGACTTGATATGTGGCAGGGAAGATATGTTGGTGTCAGGGTTGTGCCATTTTTCTGTTCTTGCAGGAAAAATTGCCCAAATCTAGCTAAGTTATAAGCATTTGAAAAACAGCTTGCACATGTTCAATAGATAGGTGTTAGAATTTGGCAGCTAAAATCTATGAAGATTCCTCCTGCACTGAGCATGTTCCAGCTCCCATGTGCTGATCAGTGCTGTATATGCCATCCCCACAAACAGGGGTGTTGCTGGCACTGGGCACAGGGGGCACAAGCCCTGTGTGTCCAGGTCAGTGCCCCGAGCCCTGAGCCAGCTCAGGGCTGGCAGTGGTGGCAGGAGCCGGCCCAGGACCCAGGGCCAGGGCCACAGGTGACAGTTACAGGGGCTGGATCTGGTCAGAGAGCCAAGGCCACCAGCCAGCAGCAGCAACTCCAGGGGCCCTGGCAGCAGGGGCTGGGAGCATGGGGGGGGGTGGTTTGTGGGCATGGTTTTAGGAAGGGTGAGCTCGGGGCTGTGCTCCAAATGGCTGCCCACCCCTGCCCACAAAGAGAATGAGTATGCTCCAGCTCAATGCATTTTTATTGCACAACATCCAAACCCTGCTCTGAATACAGAATTTTAAATTTTTTTCTCATCAGCTTTCCTATGGTGTTCTCATTATAGCACCTTAGTTTTTACCAAGATTAACAAACTTAGTTTCACAAAACTCCTCTGAGGTTGAGAGGGCAGTGAGCCAAGAGATTTTTAAAACTGTTCTAGTCCATGTAACAAGATCAGCACCAGAGACAGCATTTAGCCACACAACTGAAAGAAAAAAAATCAGAGAGGAGGAGAAAACATTGTGGATCTTATCTGTTCTGATTTAAATAACATAGATGGCGACCGCATCATAATGATTAGGCATGAATAGAGATATAGTAAGATTTATGTTTCAGACTTTTGATAAGTAGTAAATAATAATAGTTTAAAGTAAGTTTACTTGGAAATCTAAAATGGTGGTTGTGATGATGTCATGCTGAGAGGAAGGAAAAAAGAAACAAAACAGATGTTAAGAAACTGATGAATAGCAGAAAGTTAGACTATGGTGAAATAAAGATCACTCCTCATGCCTGCAGAGAGGGGCAGGAGGTGTGAAGGAGGTCCAAGTTTAAAGTAAACAAGTAAAGATAATTGGCATATTGAAAAGCTGATTGGTTGAAAATGATAGGTGGGGAAGATGCTGTTCAAAGATATTTAAAAAGCAACTGATCAAGAAAGGACAGAAAACTGTATATAAGGCAAAGTGCTGATAGCCTTGAGTGTGAGCGATCGGAGAAGCAGAAAAGGAACATCTAGAGAATATCAGCAACAGAATGCAGAACATTGGAGTGCCAGCACAGGACCATAGATGAAACAGGAGGATTTAATCCAGGAAGGAAGGATGATTTTTCTTAGAATAAGGAATCTGTGTGTGTGATTGTAAATAAAGCTGGATGATTGTGTGTGAATGATCTCCTATCCCACCTATTCTACACTTGCCTGATCAGCACTCATAGAATGTTAGTTAAGTTGTTGTATTAGTATTGAATATGTATTAATGTAAGATTTCTGTGTACATGTTTATAAAGGAGTTGTGTGGTATTCAAATATAACATTGTATTAAGGTTTTATACACGGGTAGGCAGGATTTCTTTGTTATATGTTACAACATTGTATGTTTATTATGCCATGCCACAATTAAGTATAACATTGTAATATGTGCTCAGGAAATGTTACATTGTGTTATGAGTCTTGCATTGCAATTGTATGGTTTACATTACCTTTTTTGTGGTGCATTGTTATACAGTTTACGGTGTCTTATATTGCCTTAACCATCTTATTTCATAATTGTGTTGTTTTTTATTTAAAATCCAATTGTATTAGAATTAGTATTTAATAAAACACATTTTGTTTTCAAAATCATTACTGCTTGAGTGTCAATCCTTTGAGCAGAGTCTGCATCCTTGTCCTTTCAAGGCAGATCTAGGGAGTTCTCCAATTATTTAAATGGAAACCCTTTTAAATTTCTTAGGGTGGACTACTTCCCATTATCTATTTTTTAAATTAAATCTTGGATTGATTCATTAGTATACCCAAGCCATTATAGGATCTCAGGAGTTCCAAGGTTTAGGGTAATGGTAGTATTATCCCCATAAGGCTATTTTACACTTGTGGAACTGAAGCAGAGATTAAGGTGAGAATTGCCAAAAGTGCCAATAAATGTTGGGTGCCCAATTTGGGACGCTGAGGATTTGATGTTTCACATTAAAGTACTTTGTATGTTCAGAGCACACCACCCATTATCAGCTGCAATTATGAGTTGGGCTCAGTGAAATTTTTGGCTGACACCTTTTTTCACTGAAAGATGCAGATTTGGAATGACCAAAATATTTCATGAATATGTGTCAAATTTGCTAATTTGTTTCTATTGAAAAAATCTGACACCAACAAGAAACTCAGAAAGAAACTGCTATATTTCATTCTGAAATTTTTTAAAATGTAATTATTTGATTTTTTTTCCATTTGAAACCACTTTTCATTTTGAATTTTACTTCATTTTTTGGGGAAAATGTTTTTAAAAATGCAAAGAGAAGCTTTGTTTTCCCCAAACAATTTATTTGATTTGATTTATGTTTGATCAGTGATCCAAAATCTGAGTTATTTTGCAGAAATCTAGTTTTGAATATTTAACATTTTTACAAATCATATCCCAAGTGTTTCAAGTTGGGTACTCAGAAAATCAGGTGCAAACGATGGGCACCTCTGAAAATGATCAGGGACTTGCCTAGCATCACATAGAAATTCTGTGACAGAGGCAGTGATAAAATCCAATTTTCCAGAGTGGTATTTAACTGCTTTAATCACAAGGCCATCCTTGCAATTCCTGAAGTCCCTGCCTCATTCATTCTGCTGGATGTGCTCCCCTGGATCGCTCATTATTAACCTCTTTCTCCACCCCTTATCCTATTTTCTCTTTTGCTGTACCCAGAAATTAATAGTAACCTGCAGTCAGCGGTTCTGTCCCCTTAGCCAAAGGGGTGGGCCTTTAGTTTTGGATAGACTTATATCCAACCACACCAGTACTAGTAATAGTACATATCTTCTAACTTCTGCAACCAATGAGGCTATGGTGATAACAGACAAGAACCTAATTAACTACACCATCCTGATTCATTCCCAGAGCACAGTCTGTCCCATGCATTAAATGAGGCTGGGCTTTCCTGGAAAAAATATTATGTGAGCATGTAATTAAAGACTGTATCATAATGCATATACACAAGAGGGACAAATCAAAATTGCACTGGCAACTTTAATTCTGGCATTTCCTAGCCTTTGAGTGCTTGCAATCTTAATGTGTAGAGGTCTTTTTTTGTGTGGGGACAGGGCACTGTGTTGTTATGTAGGTGTGTGTTACTAATGTATATATCAACATTATATTAAATACTAAACCTATTAATTATATTAATACTAATTCACAGGTATTATTCTGCATTAAATAGCTGGTGAATTTGATGCTACTGATGAGCCACAAAAGCTATGTAGAATTTGTTAATTTAGAACACACATTCCAAATGACTGGTCCAGAGATTAACAGAAGATTAATGGGAGGAGAGGGCAGAGTAAAACAGCTACTGATGTGGAAGGTGTTCATGTATTAAAATAGGAACATTGTTTCAAATTCAAATTGGCTGAAAGCCAGTGGAGTTCCTCAGAATTGAATGAAGTTGCTTGTGTGAATTTAGCTCATAGGGAGTGAGCATAGATACTGATATGAGATTGGATAACTATTTAAAGATGGATACTGTTAAGGTGCTGTTATGAGCACCCCATAAACTGGCCACCACCTCCCTTGTGATATAAAGACATAGAAACTGTTTCTCCTCAGGTCACGTAGAGAAACTGTTTATCAGATACTCTTCCCAGGTCACATACCAGATACTGCCCCCCAGGTCATGTAAAGAACTCATGGCTGCTAGGCTTGTGACTATAAACATGCTTTATTGCACGTAGAGAACTCCTGGCTGCTAGGCTTGTGACTATCAACATGCTTTATTCGGACCCTGATTCGCTCTCAGCCAGCTCCCAAAGGGGTGGGTCATCCCCCTCGCCCATGTGCTGGAGGGCAAGTCAATCATGGCTGCTCTGCCCCCCCCCCCCAGGGGTGTAGAAGGCTCTGACCCGGAACCTAGAGAGCTGGTGAAAATTCCTTTGCACAAATAAGGACAGGAGGAACCGGACAGACCCTCGCCCCAAAATTCCTGCTGCAGCGAAATCTGGCCAATCACAGCCCTCGGCAGGAAGCCGTGGGCTGGGCAATAAAAGCTTCCATGCCGCATGGAGCAGGTGAGAGTCTCCTCGAGTTAACTGCTAGGCCTGATCACCCTGCAGTAGGAGTTCCCCCGAGAGTGCCGGCCCGAGTCGATTTCAACCTCCGCCTTAAGACGTTATGCTGTTGTTAATCACCTGCCTGATAGTTGTGGTACGTATGTAAACTGAACCCAAGTCATCCCCCATGTTTACTTCCCATGATTGTTTCTTTCCCTTTAAATGTATATAGTTGAATGTGAATAACTCTTCTACCTCAGTTTTAACCCAAGATGTTACAATTGGTGTAGATTTGGGGATTATTATTACAATTGGTGTAGGTTTGGGGATTAATATTACAATTGGTGTAGGTTTGGGGATTATTATTACAATTGGTGTAGGTTTGGGGATTATTGTTATGTTTATTGTTTATGTATTGAACTCTGTCTTGTTATACTTTATCTCTGAATTATCAAAAGAGTCCAAGAGGAGGGTTTATTCTAAAGGTTTATTTCTGTGTAACTCATGATATGCTAAACTGTGGGTAATCACCTGGGGCTATCTTGTTATCTGTGAAGCTGACTTCTGAGTTTAGTCCAGCAAGCAGCCCCACTGTTAACCCTTTGCGTCCCAAAGAGGGGACTAATAAAGTTTATTATTTTTGGCCACCACTTTAAGTTCCAGGAGCCTTCCTTCTCCCATCCTTTACCCACTGCGGACAGATACTCAGAAGTCAACTACTACAGGAGAAGCCCAACAAGGAAGACAACAGAACACTACTGGTCATCACCTACAGCCCCCAAGTCAAACCTCTGCAGCACATCATCAAGGATCTACAGCGCATCCCACAAGACAATCCCTCACTCTCTCAAGCCTTGAGAGGTAGTCCTTTCCTCACTTACAGACAACCCCCCAACCATAAGCAGATACTCACCAGCAACTTACATACCATACAACAGAAATACTAAGGCAGGCACATATCCCTGCAACAAACCCCATTGCCAACTGTGCCCACATATCTTCTCAAATGACACCATCATAGGACTCAACCAAACCAACTACTCCATCAAGAGATCATTCACCTGCTCATCCACAAATGTGATATATGCCATCATGTGCCAACAATGCCCCTCTGCCTTATACATTGAACAAAACAAACAGACTCAGGACAAAAATCAGATATCAGGAATGGAAAGGTGATCTTTCCCTCTTTTAGTCTTCTCACCTTCTTATCTGTTATTCCACACTATTTGAATACAAAAAACTTTCTTGGTTTGCTGAAATAATTCTGAACTGACCTTGTGACTTACCATTCTCTGCATGTACATATCCCTTTTTATACTGTGACCTCCATTTTATGCATCTAATGAAGTGGGAATTTACCCACAAAAGCTCATGCGATAAATACATTTGTTAGTCTTTAAAAGGGCCACAGGACTCCTTGTTGGCTTTATTTAAAGACTCTAACCCAAGAACCACTCAATGTCAAAGAAGTTAGAAGAATATCCAGATTCTGGTTTGTACATTTTGGTTGACAAAAGAATGTCCTGTGGGGTCTTAATGAAAGCTAAGATTATATTAGTCATTAATATTAGTGTGAAATATATGTAGAGTTACTATGTAAGAAGCTACGTATGTACACGGGAAAGAGTTCTTAGATTCTTTATCAAGCCAAGGTGGAGAAACAGATTTCCAGTCAGATGAAAATGTATATTCACTTGTCCATCTGTTGGCATGTAAACTAAGCATTGTTAACTAACACAATGGAGATACACTTTTACATATAAAGTCAACAGAGAGATGTGACGTTGACAGGAAAAACAAAAGAGTAACAAGTGATGTGAGGTCATACTGCCTGAATACAGACAATGAACTTTGGGGATATAAATAGAAGGCAAGGGAGGCCCCTTTTTATCTTGAACCTAGAAAGTAAAAGAGTCAGTGAATTGACATTCATAAAAATGGGATCATAACCAGTCTTTGTAGAAGATGCTGCAAAATGCTTTGAGGCAAATAAAAGTTCAGTCAATAAGAGGTTAACATTTTAAAGGAAGTGTAATCCTTAGAAAGAGTATTATGATTTATTTTATATGTAATCTTTTGTTTCCATTACCCTTACTCCCTGTATCTTGAATCTTTGATAATATACTTAATGTTGCTTTCACTATAAATATATCTCTGTGCGGTCATAGTAAGCAAGATGCTGAACTGATCCGGAGTTGAATTATACAGGCTGCTGTGGACACTGGACCACAGAGTTGGTATTTCTGGGAGTGTTCAGTGGAAACCAAGAGAACACTATAGGGATTATACCTTCCTTCAAAGTGACTCAGAGAGCGGGGTGCACCTATGGCTAACCTTCAGGACAGAATAAGGGCTGGCATAGCCTACAGGAGACTGGTTGGTGGCTAATAGGCTCATGCACCCCAGGAACCATCACATGGACATTAGTAAAAGCTGTGCCCTGTTAATTTTAGCTCTAAAAAGCTATGGTGGATAATTTTATTTCACAATCAAATTTGGCAATGTTACCGTCCTTTCTGGAAAACCACCAATAAAAATAATATATGTGAAGCTGAAAATGAATACATCCTCTGCTGTACTTTGGATGATATCTACAGTCATGGATGAAGCTTGGATAATTATGGGAAATGTGTATGTTGAATGAATACATTTTATAACTGGTCAGAAAATGTTCAATTTTTGTTGCCTGAAGAAAATGATGGCTTTTCTTGAAAACTCAAAAATGGAGAATTTTCATCTGAAAATTGAACATTTTTCATTTTTGAGTGTTTTGATGAAAAACTGAAAATTTCTGTGAAAAAAAGACAGTTTCTGTGGAAATTTTTATTTATAAAAATCCAGTTCTCTGTCAAACAGCAATTTAGACAGAACATTTTCAATCAGCCCTAATATTATATTTGAAAAATTTCACAAAGCCTTGCCAATAAATTAATCAAAATGTCTTCACCTATCTTCATAAGCAGGGAAAAAGATATAAAAGAATCATCAAATAATGGCTTACTTATGTTTGGCCGAGTGTTGTGATTAGCATCATTTTCAGTCATCATCAGCACCTGACTGCATATAGGAACCAAAAGATTTATCATTACACCGAGCAGCCTTAGAACGATATATTACACAAGGCTTGCCCTACTCTATCACACAGAGTTTAATCATCTCCTTCAAAGAGAGCAGGACAGTGCTCACAATATACAATTTCAAAGCTGATCACAGAAGGAATTTGTTAATATTTTTTATAATTATTTTCAATATCCGGACTGCATCACATGTGTAGTAACTTATTTTAGTATCACTTTACTGGGCACTTGATGATTAAAATTTATTAAATAATTTTTTTATCTCCTTAGTATGATTACAAATGACCTTTGATAAGGAGTTAACAGACAATATGTCAGGAAACAGCTCAGAAAGGAAAGATTAAAAGCAAACAGTCTAGAGAGGTGTTTAATTTCAGTTTTCTTTGTAATATAAGAAATCTGTAGATTTTAAAGCCATCATCCCATAGTTACTTTTATCAATAGGGCTCTTTTGTTTTCTTCTGCCATCTAATTCTTTTGATGACAATGAGTCCACAGTTTTCCAGTGACTGATTTTGATTTGCATGTTATTGTCAGTCTTTTATATTTTATCATATCTCCACTTTGGTTTTTATGCAGATCCTCACATCAAAACACAAGGGCAGCTTCAGCTAAACAGCTGGCTGGATTTGCATGAAAATGGACTGCCCTTTTTCATTTGTTTGTTCTTTGGAAATTACAGTAGGTGAGTATCTGACTCAAATTTTCCAAACAAATAAAGATAAAACTTCACAGATATTAAACTGTGGAGCATTAAACTGTGTCATTTTACATATAAAAAGAAAAGAATTAGATAGTGTTAGACTGTTAAGCTGACTGATGGGAAACAATGTAAGTAACTGCCTGAAAAGGAAAGATACAAAAGAAATATAGCAACTTTGGAAAGTTGAAATATTTCCTTTTTTCTTTTTACTTCTCATTTTAAATAATGGTGAAAGTATTTTCCCCAGAAACCTATTACATTTCTGTAAGTAGAAAACCATAATCTAGTTCAGGTGTTCTCACATTGGGGGTTGGGATCCCTCAAGAGGTTGGGCGATTATTATGGGGGAGGAGGGTCACGAGCTGTCAGCCACCAAGCATGCTGTGGCTGTGGCTGTCAGCCCAGTGCATGGCTGATAGCCAGAGCCCTTCTGACATCGGTGGCTAGGGAACATCGGCTGGTGGTGCTCTGAAAGTAGTAGTGCAGAGGTAAGGGTACCATAGTATGGGGGTGTGAGTGGCATGGCATGGGGGGTCGTCACTTTTTGGGAGGGGGTCAGCACAGCCTGAAATATTTTCAAGGGAGGTCCCCAGGGAAAAAAGTTTGAGAACCGCTGGTCAAGTCTAAGCAATCATATATTTAATGGCATTATTTGCTATCACATCTACTTAGAGGACCGCCACCAGAGCTGGGGATCCACATACTTCACAACTCTGATCTGGGGTGTATCCAGAACAATGTGAAAAGGTGACTGGGGGGAGATGACACTGAAATGCCACAATTATTTCACACAGTTAATCAGAAAGGGCAGACAGAAAAGCACCTAGACACGGCTTGGGAATGAAATCTTTCATTTGTCATAAACCTGCCCAACATTCCTGTTTGCTTCTGGGTCTAGCTCGAGGAATGCTCTCCTGCATTAGATCCTGGCAACCCCCAGACCAGCTCTCTCCCTGAGCACAGCCATAGCACCTGAGATCAGACAGAATGTTTGAATGAACAGTTTCTAGGTTTAACCGTCTGGGGTCATTGGCTGGGCATTCTCAGTAGAGGGCCCTTGACTCTGAATTTTCTTCCCTATTAGCCTGAAAGTAGGGATCTGTTGGCCTTGTACCATGTCATAAGGGACCATTATTATGTCAGCGTTGTATAGAAAGAGCAACGGTGCTTAAATAGCATATCTTCAGCAGGTGTGAATCAGCATTTCTCCATTGTTGAGCTATGCAACTTTACACCAGTTGAGGACCTGGCATGTTATGTGGGTCTGATTAACAATAAAGCTCCAAAATTTTGCAGCAAATTTTATCAGGATTCTGTTTAAAAATACAGGGTTTTTTTTACATTGAACCTTTTACAGTAGTTTCTTGTATAAATCCATGACATAGACAACAGTAATTATAACTGCTATCCTACTAGCCTCAATTATTTTAATGACTATTTAATATTTATTGTCATTTATTGTGAACCATTATTTTCTCAGTGGTATACAATCCGCAGAGAAAGCCAGGGTCACTGCCCCAAGAACCATGCAGTTGAGGGTTAGATCATGGCTCTAACACCCACTGGCATGTTAAGCAGTGACAAAGGGATACCCCGCCAAAGGTAGTATCTGATTTAAGCATTCTAATTTCAGAGAACAGAAGGAATACTGGATGAGTGAATGCAGTAGTCTACTACTTCTGGACCACCAAACATCTTGGAAGGGAAGAGAGCCATGCCTAGGTCTGTCCAGCACATCCTTACTTCCCTGTAGATCATCTGTGATGTGTCCTTCAACTTGTGTTTAGCACTGACATTCTGTCAGTCCCCTGTGCAGGTGCAGCCTATCCCCCATCTTGAACATACCTTCAAGAGCAGCCAGAATATGGTTGTAGGTTACGTGTGCAGAGCAGTTTGGATAATTGACACACCTGATAATGATCACATTTCAGTCATATAGATATCACTTTGTGCCTTTAGCTATGTTATTTGTTACTGTGCTTCGTTTCGTGGATTATTCTTGAAAAAAGCATTAAAAGTGAGATTGGGTATGGCACAGCTAATACAAAAATATTTAGCAAATGCAACCATCAGAATCGGGGGGGGGGGGGGTTTACAGTATGGCAAACTCATGATAAAAGAATGATCTTAGCAAACCCTGGTCCTATAAGCAGTCAGAGTAATTGCCTTTGTTTATATGACAGTGTTGTGTTTTTTTAACCTTTCATAATACTGAAAGGACATCTTAAATGCCTTCATGTTTCTTAAATTTCAACCAAGAAAAAACAAATGTGGCTCTTTTATGTAAATATTTAATGTCTCAGTAGATTTTGTGTTAAACTCCTGTTCAGAGTTACAGTGTATTATTGATAACATGGAACTGGACTTGGTGGATTTTAATGTCTTTTTTTCATGTTTATAGGGAACATTTTGAAGCAGCAATTAAAATAATTAAGGAGGGTGAAGAAATCTTTAGCATGCAACAAAGATTTCTGCAGAATGTTAATTTCTGTCAAATAAGTGAATATATGCACAGATGCCTTCTGACAGAGGCTGTGATTTCTGAGTGCTTTGCATGCCAAATAACTTGTTTACCCCCTCAATGTTTGCCAAGTTTACTGTCAATTTACAAATAATTTCCATTTTGCTGTTTATTCTGCTGCCTTTTGATGGATATGTCTTCCAGACTTTTATCTTGCATGTAGACAAACTAATTAATATTTTCCCTTCAGGCAAATATTTTTTTCTTAGATCTAAATGTGGGTTAGATTCTTCTTCATTTCCATATGCTTTGTTCTGTCAATCATTACTGTTCCATGTTACTAAAAATGTACCTCCGTGGATGTCATTTCTCATGTTTTACAGATCCCTTTCACCTACACATGTGTGTGTGTGTGTGTGTGTGTGTGTGTGTGTGTGTATACATATATATAATATTTAGAGACAGAATCTGTATATTAAAGAAAAAATATCAACTTAAAGGTTTGGAATTAAGTCTTTAAAATCTAGTACATTCGGTCTTGCTAGTTGCTACAGTGTCCTTAGCTTGACCTCCTTGTTCCTAGGCATTGTTGTACATGTAGCACATAATATGAATCACTGTGACAAACTCATATAAGGTCTAATATACTTCAATATCCAAGTATTTTTAAAGATATCTAAGGGCACCTACTCTTCCATTCATCTTTCTCTTACTCTGACCTAATGTATTAAAAAACTGCTCCTTATTGCCTTTTATGTTCCCTGTACGGTGTAATTCTTTTTGTAACTCAGTCTTTCCAATTTTTTCCTACATGCTTGTTCTATTCTTTCAGAGTCCTCCTTAAAAATTTGTCCATGTTTCCACTTTTTAAAGGATTTCTTTTTGATTTTTCATTATAGAGCTCTTGATGGAGTCATATTGCCCCTTTCTATTCTTCCTATCTTTCCTTTGCATCAATCCAATTTAATATTGTTTCTTTGAGAAACTACTAGCAGCCTAGAACTTTTTCCCCTTAGAATTTAAGAATTTAAGTCAGTCCTTCCCAAACAAGCTATAACCTATGCCAAAATTACAGTCATCTTACTTATCCCATCAAGTCTATGTGATGCCAATAAAGCCAAAATTTAAATTATGTACTATTTCATGTTCTTCCTGTTTATTCTCCATACTCCTTGCATAGATATCTAAGATGTTGACCAGAGTCCCCCGCTGATTTTCCTCTTGCTGATCATGGAAAAACTGCAAAAAATGCAAACTGAGATCAGTTTGAAGCCCTTTGAACATACCAGTGGACACAGAGCTAGTGTGATTTTATTGGCAACCTACACCATGAAAAAATTGACTCCAAAATGCTGATTTCTTTCTGGACAGTGATATTATCTTGAAAACTTTGCATTGCTTTTTTCTATCTGGAAAACATCATGCTTTATGAGAGAATGCAGGGTGTGACTGGAAAATCTTGCAGGTTCAATCAAAGATATGTGGGCATGCATTTTTGGTATAAAGAAGTACTCACAGACTGCAGGGAATTTTTACACGAGATGAATTATTTAACCATTGGCAATATTTTTCTGTCCAAGATCAGTTGGTAAACTTAGTATTGGCAGGATGGTTTAGTATGCAGCATACCTGCATGTTTCTCATGGGCCAATACAAGTTCAATAATCTCAAGCCTATTGACCCAGTAATATTTTTAATTCAGGCATCAATGGTAGCAATAGCTGCTTATACTACATCGAAGAATAAAATGCAAAATGGATGTTAAATCAATCATCTCATAAAGACATGCAGATGAACACATGACCTTGTTGTAACCAAGAAGATCACTGGTTTGCAGAGTGAATGGTGGTAACAAATGATAGCATCTTCAGACCCAAGCATATTAAATCTGTAAACCAAACAGAGCTGCTTAGCGTGGAAAATGCTCTGACCCATTCCACTATATTTATCATCCATGGCCCTTATACGAGGCCAACTTAAGGAAATGGAAAGACACCCTTTGGATCAGGCCCTAAAAGATCACTATGATGAGTACTTATTATTGAACAATTATATGTATTACGAAGACACAAGTGAACAGGCTCATGACAAATTGAATTTCAAATGCTGCAACTTCTGGTATCAACATTCCTGTCAACTTTTCTGGAATACTATCATACGTTTTCTGTACTGTGGCATGGAATTCAATTAAATATTTATCCTGGAAACAAGGCCAAATATGAGAAATTTTATTGTTTCAACTTTGCTGGAACTTACTTTTGCAGCTAATCACTTGCAGGCTGCCCACACAGGATTAATTCTGGGTTGATTTACATCCCATCAAAATCATTGGGCCAAATGCATCCCTCTCTAACACCTCTGACTTCACTGAGCTTATATCAGGTACGAATTAGACTAATTGATTTGACAAGGTGCAGTGTGGCAGGAATGTCTACTGGTTTTGTAGCATGCAAACTCTTTCCCATGTTGTAAACATGAATAATAGTGGTGTCTGGAATTCATGTGAGATTCTTTGGTCTCAAATGGAAGATGCTAGTTCTTGAAGAATGGCATCATCCAAAAAAAAAAAAAAAAAAAAAGAGAGCAACCCTTGAAAAGTCATTATCCACCAAGGTATTTCGAATAACTTAGTCCCACATGGAAACCAAGAGGCATAGTTTTACAAAAGATGTCAAAGTACTTTTTGTCCACTGACTGCCTAGGATAATTTGTTTCTTTATGGAAGCGAGGTCTAAACAAAAACTGCACACTTTGGGGGGATGATCACCAGGTTTTGGTCAAAGAGCTATGATATCTTTGGAGCAAAGAATATATATCTTTACTTTATGCACCCAGTTCTACTCAGTTTACACCATTGTAACAGAAAGCATAATTTGGCAGATCCACATATGTTTCATACACAGATCTAGCTTTCAGAGGCTTCCTTGTCTTTCCTGGCTGGTTTTGCAGTTTTTCTGTCTTATCTCTCTACCCTTCAGGTTGTTCACTTGGCCCTCCTGCATTGTCCTCTGTCTTCTCTGATAAGCCACTCTCTGGAGTTTTTTAATTCCATCTGAAATCTTTTCCATTTCTCTCCAAAACACCCCACCTTGCAAACCTCTTGAAAACTGCCATGATACCCAGAACCTTCTGACAATCTGCAACACTTCTAACCCCCAGCAATACTTCTTCCCTTTCCTCTACTCCAACTATCTCCTCAGCTGTTTTCGTTTAGCCCTATCCAACACTCCTCTGACCCTGGTAGCCTTCTTCACTGCTCCTCAGAGTCACTTTCATAAATCCTGCTGCAGTCCAAAGACTTCCGATTCTGAAGGGGTGATTTTCAAATAGAGCTAAAGTGCACCTCAGCTCACCTCAGCTCACCATGGACTGAAAGAGATGAAAATCTAGATGATTTTGTTCCTTTTGCTCACTATTCAAATCCCCATCTGATAATTATGATCAATAGATTAAAATGTGTTTGGTATATATCATATGGAAAAAATCTTATGGAAACGTTAGGCATCCTGCTACTGTAAAGTTCTATTAAACATTTTTTGTAGGACCAATTTACCTGAGATTATGAAAACTCAATATTCATATTAACAAGATGTACTATACAGTTCCCACCTCACTGAGTAGAAAGTACATTTTAAATTACAAAAAAATTGCATTTTAGCTGAACCAGTTTTCTGACTCATATACTTTCTCTTAACTCCTGGTTTTGTTCAATATTTCACAGTTGGCATCTTTCTTTTCCTATTTTCTTTAATACTTTGTGTTTTCAAAATGTAATGAAACCTTGTTAGATTTTACCCAAGCATGTTTGGCTGAATGGGAATATTAATGCGAGCTACTGGTATCTTTATGTTAAAATTTGATTTATTGAGCAAGTGGCATATAATCTGTGGGGGGAATACCTAGAGATAACACCTTGAGATGATTAATTGTGTTTACAATGCATTCCTGTAATTATTTACAAGAACATTTATGCATGAGTTGCTGCCCTGGTTCAAAAGAATAACTCATCAGATTGTCAAGCTTTCTGCTCTTGAGTATTCTAGTTAATTGCTATCTTTGCTAGTTGTGTCTCATAAAACCTTCTTCCACAGAGCTGAAAGTCGAATTTCTGGATATTAGTTCTACATACAGAAATAACCCTCTTTATCAACCAGAATGTCAGTTTCCCCATGCAGGAGAGAAAGCCAAAATATTTTTGGGAGCGTGAAACCAAGAATAGATCAATGTGATTTCACCAATGGAGTCTTCTGGTATCATCAGTTAGAGCTTTTTTAATGGGCTAAAATAATAATGTGCTAACAAAATCTATGTCAGGTACACTGCAGTTAATTTTATTGATACTGAATAAGAGATCAGCCACAAGAATTTACTACGTTCAAAAAAAAATCCCCTGTTACATTAGTGTACTTTTTCATTGCAATTTCATTTGTAGTCTAGCTATGAAATGGAAGGATAGTTTGGGGAATGTGTTCCTCACAACCATCTGTGCTTATTACCAAGCTAATAATAAGTGTGTAATTCAACCTTTTGGGATTAAATTTGCCTTTACATATTCTCACACATAGGCATATGCACACACTTTTCTATTGCACAACCTGGTGTGTTTTTGTTTGTTCACTTGCCAATTTTGAGATTTAATTATTGCATAACTGAGTTTACTCTAGTTACAAAAGTAACATCCTGCCAGGAAATAGTTGACAGTGTTTAATGATTTCTGATTTTATTTCTGTTCTAATCCATGATCATAATTATACAAATGTTTCTGGCGGTATTTTGCAGTACAAATCCTTCTTTTCAATTATTTTTTTCTTGTTGACAGTATGTTGGTCAGAATACAAGGGAAACCAACCTATTTGCTAGTTTAATTAAAGATGCCAGTAAAATCCTTAAGGTTTGCCTGGGAAGAAACAGATTTACTTGCTGCCTTTATGCACACTGTGGGACTTAAACATTTTGAGAATTGCTTTGGTGATTTTTCCCAGGAGATAAAGGAATGGATTAAGTGAAGTAGTTTCTGACTATAATTGGTCTGGTTTAGACACTTAAAAATAACTTTAAGGAATAAGAAAACACAAAACAAGTTTTGAAGTAGGGATTTAACATTTTTTTCCTGGCTGTGTGTTTATTTCAGCTTTGGTGTCTCATTGTGAACTATCAAAGTGTGTTGTACACAGGGTAGTTTATATGTACTTTAGCTGCTCTGAACAGTGATCCAGGCAAAGAGGACAGATGTCTGACAGAGAAGAAACAAAAGGCCTAAATCTGAAAAAACAGTGGGGGAACAAGGAAGGGAGACAAGTGAAAAAAGGTTCACTCTTTTGATGGGTTATTTGTTCTTTTCAAACAAACAAACAAAGCCATATGTGATTGTAAACTGTCCCAATATTTTTGACCAACCTTAACAAGCTGAGATATTCCAAAGAAAAAGCTCATACCACCTGTTGCTTAGGTGTTTCTGGCACAATACCTTTGTGGCTGGCACACTTATTGTAGCTCCTTTTAGTTGGCAAATTCAATCAGTAATACACATGGGGCATTACAGAAAACTGTTCTGTGTATTTTCTAGTCAAACACATTGGGATCTTCTTTGTCTCTCTTTGTTTCGGGATATGTGGCCAGCCAATTGCAAGGAACTGCAGCCAAATGATTCATGTCATACTCATTTAACAAGACAGAGGTAGTTTTGGCATGAATCAAAATCATTAGTCTCCTAGACCAAATTTAACAACATAACCTCCTAATACTGTCAATTCTTATCATGCAAAGCTTATTGGGAGAATCCACGAACAAGCATTATCTAATACTTCATAAAAATGTAGCAGACATCTTAATAGCTCTTCCAGCTTCTGGCAAAAAAAAAAAGTTTAATCTTAACCATTAATTATGTGGTCACATAGATACACCAAAAGTTACCCCGGGGGAAAATTATCAAGACCAAAAAAGGAAAGAATCCTTACAAATAATTTTGCTCAGAAATATATCCAGTAACATCACAAATTAAGTGTTATTAGCAATAATGAAAACTGGACTCTAATCAAATAAAATTATCTATCTATCTATCTATCTATCTATCTATCTATCTATCTATCTATCTATCTA
>ML685808.1:11020221-11146736 GCA_007922175.1 Pelusios castaneus
CTATCTATCTATCTATCTATCTATCTATCTATCTATCTATCTATCTACACCTTATCTAACATGAAACATTAGGTAACATATTGATAGATCTTTTATTTAAATTCTTTTTATCTAGAGGGAGTAGGGCTAGCTGGTTGCTCTGGATCAGACATTTAGGCACCTAAAGATGCAGAATTCTCTAGTGGAAATTGTAGAATTGCCTAAGCTAATTATGTGCCTAAGTTATATTGAAAGTAAATGACAGTGGGAGTTAAGTGTCTAAGGCTATGTTTACACTGGCAAGTTAGTTCAAATTAAGGAAGCTTAATTCGAACTAACTAAAGCCATGGCTACACTAGGCTTTAATTAGTTCGAATTAAGGGTTTCCTTAATTCGAACTAATAAATTCGAATATGCTATTCGAACTAAGGGTTAATTCAAACTAGTTAGTTCGAATTAACCAATGTGGCCATGTTAGTTCGAATTAATTGCTTAGTTCGAACTAACCAGCCCATTGAACTCAAGTTAATTCGAACTAACTAAAATTAGTTTGAATGAGTTAGCTCGAATTAACTAATTTGAACTAACTTTAGTAAGTGTAGACATAGCCTAAAATACTTAGACACTTTCATCGATCTCACATTACTACATTGGTGTAAATGAATTATCAGATTTAAAATATGAATGAATTCCTGGTTGGGGGAGACAACAGAAAACCAGGAACAGTTGTCACCCTAACAGTTGTCCGAAATGGAAGTCCCAGTATCATGCTAATCCTTGCTTGTAAGAAGCAATAAGGAGTGCGAGGTGTAAATGAGTTGCAATAGTAAGATGGGGTTTGAACCAGTGCAGTTTGCTTCAGGAAGTTTCAGGACAGGTCACATCACCAGTGCAGTGTATCTACAGTAAGTATTTGCACCATGTAACTGCACTGATGTTTCACCAGTGCAAATCTCCTTCATCTAGTTCAGCCCTAATTCACTCCACAGAGCATAAAGAGAAGTTGGCTTAAAATTGATTCACCACCTTTTTTCAAGTTTGCACATTGTGGAAATATCTGAAAATACCAAGCAAATAAATATAGTGAGTTCATTTTCTGGTATGTAATTGGAATTTGTTTCAGTCACCTGTAAACTCTTTGGGAGGTGGGAATGTCCTCTACTGTGTTTGCATGGCACCCTGCACAATGGAGCCCCCTAGTGGCTGAGGCATGCAGGTGCTATCACAGCATAAATGATGATAAATAAAAAAACTGAAGTTTATGGCATGCTTTTGTAACCAACTGAAATCACCAGTTTGTCAAATAATTCACTGCAACTTTGACAGCTCAGCTAGAGTGAGGATGGGCTTCCCCACATAACTTCAATGTGCCTCAGTAGTAGGAGGGGACTTGCTCATATGGATGTGGGGCTGTACGTTCCATAAAACTAGAATTGCATGCAAATTGGAATTTCCACACTGAGGAAAATTTCAGTATTTCAAAATTTGGTTTTGTCCCAAATTGGGATGAAAAATTTAAATATTGATTTTTTTTTCACAGAAAGTAAAGTTCAGAAAAATGTCCATCAGGTAATGTCAAAACATTCTTTTGGAAACTCCTGAATCTAGACAGTTTATTTCACAGCCTTGAACTGAATCGAATATTTTGTTTCAAGTCAATTTGACATTCAACTGCCCAAGATGATAGCTATAGTCAGAGGTGAGACCTCTGTGCATCATAGAGGAGGTTATTGGGCATAGGAGACTCGCCTAGAGGGGAGGACGGGGCCATGAAGCACCTGAACTACAGATCCCATGAGGTCCCATGGTAACATAAGGATGCAGTTTAATATCAAAACAAAACACTTCATTTGGATTTTTCTGGAAATTGAAATATGTTGTTGACATCAACTGTTCCCACAGAAAATTTTTCCATCAAAAGAACATTTTCACAGAAAATTCCCAACCAGTTCTAATAAAGAGCTCTAAAGCTCCTGAATGACAGCTATTTGCTCTTTGGCAGAACATGTACGTGTACTAAAACAGTTTATTAATAGCATCTCATTAAAATTAGCAACATTTAAATAACTAAAACTGACAAAGTTTTGTCAGCTCAAGCAGCATGCATGAGAAAACATGCAGTTGATATTGTGACAGTTATTGAAAGGCTGCAATCAGTATCAATGACAAAGGGATACAATGATGTTTCCTGTGTTGCAATATGTCTAGTAATAGGAAGGTTTCTGCATCGTGTTGACATGGAGAGAGGGAGGCACACACAGGAAGAACTGCAACTGAAGTTATCCTTCAGTGTCTCCTGCCATGAGTCTTTATCACCTGCCCTCAGTTCCCTTCACCTCCAAGCTGTAGTGTTATGTCCTCAGATACCTTCTTTTCTGAGTCAGTGACCTCATTGTCTCTCATGGTTTTAGAAACTGCTTCTGTGCAGATTATTCCTAACTCTGTCAATACCTTACCTCTTTTCCATCCCCAACTGTCTGACTTCTCTTCTTGGATGGTCACCTCCAGCTAAAATTAAATCGTTCTAGAGCTGATCTTTTTACTTTGCCTCTTAAACCATTCCATTCCAACTGAAAACTTCCCTATTCCTTCCATTTCCTAGGCTTGCTTTTCTTGTGTCATCATTGATTCCATACTCTCCTCTTCCCTTTGTACCCAATCTCTTGCTAAGCCCTGACACTACTCTTTTTCCATCTGCCAAAACCTTTATCCATGACTGAAAAGTGCCACAGGACTCCTTGGTTTTTTATCCATTATTATATCTATTGCCTTGACTCCTATGGCTGTCTCCTCTCCAGCCTCTTCAACTCTCACCTCTCTTACGTTCCCTGACCTCTTGTGTTGTATCACATCTTGTATTTGTTTTACCCAGTTTAGGGTGAGATTCTCTATCTTTATCTGAAGTGAGTAGTACCTTTCTCCTCAAGTAGCCCAAATGATTACTACGTGTGAGGTTAGTAGACATGACCCTTTAGATTGTAGGCTGGTTGGACCAGTGAAAGTGTCTTGTTATGGATTTGCAGGGTGATAACAGTTGCTATATACAGGACAGTGTCACCAAGTCCTGGTCTCAGAGTAGAACTGTGTGCTTTCCCTCAGAGATTGGTATGGACAAAAGTCCTAATAGCTGAGGAAGTGCAGTTAGACTTACTGGAAAGGGATGTGAAGATGAAGCAAGCCCTATAATCATGACAGTGTCCATAATGGTGAAATACACTCCAGTGAGGCGTGCCATATGAGTTCAATCCTTTAAAGCCATCTCTCACTGAAGGCAATGGCAAAACTCCCATTGACTTCAGTGTGGCCAGGGTTTCACCTTTCACTTCAAATGTAAGTAAGACATGAGAAGTAATTCTTCCATTCTACTCCACCCTCATTAGACCACAACTGGAGTATTGTGTCCAATTCTGGGCACCTCATTTCAGGAAAGATGTGGACAAATTGGAGAAAGTCCAGAGAAGAGCAACAAGAATGATTAAAGGTCTGGAACAATTGACTTATGAGGGAAGATTGAAAGAGCTGGGTTTGTTTATCTGGAAAAGAGGAGACTGAGAGGGGACATGATAACAGTTTTCAGGTACCTAAAAAGATGTCACAAGGAGAAGGGAAAAAAATTGTTCTCTTTAACTGCTGATGATAGGACAAGAAACAATGGTCTTAAATTACAGCAAGAGAGGTTTAGGTTGGACATTAGGAAAAAATTCCTAACTGTCAGTGTGGTTAACCACTGAAATGAGTTGGCTAGCAGGTTGTGGAATCCCCATCACTGGAAGTTATTAGGAGCAGGTTAGACAAGCACCAATCAGGGATGGTTTAAGGTGCTACTTGGTCCTGCCATGAGTGCAGAGGGCTGGACTCAATGACCTCTCATGGTCCCTTCCAATTTCTATGATTCTATCATTCATGGAAAATCAAAGCTTCTGGTTGCTCATCTTATTACTGAGTGCTTATTTGCTCGTGCTGAGGGTTCTCTCTCTCTCTCTCTTTCTTGTTTATATTCAACTCACATCAGCTGAGCACAACATACAGAAATTATAAGAACATACTGGGTATCCAATTACTTCCTAAAACTTTAAAGCCTAGTTGATCACCTGGGCCATACAGATGGCATTGTCTGGCGTCAGCACAACGCACACAGCTGTTTGAAACTCATTCCATCAGCCAAGTGACTTATCTGTTAGTATAGCAGAGATAAAATATACATCACCTCCCCATCAACACAAAAAGAAGAAAAAGATGTTTTAAGATTAATAGAATACTTTTGTTTTTCACTGAAGAAAAAGCATGTTGCACCATACTTTTCTTCATATTTATAGACTTGAGACTCTCCTATCTGTACTATCATCAAACTCAGTGAGGCTATTTGTATGTACCATGTTATTAACATGTATGTTTTTGCTTGATTGATGACTAAGTACAGACTGCCGCTAACTGCCTTTGTCATGGTCATTGACTCTGGTGGCTATCATGGTTCTTGATGATAATTATAATAGTTATAAATCATTTACCGTATTTTTTGGACCATAAGACGCACCTGACCATAAGATGCACCCAGTTTTTAGAGCAGGAAAACAAAGAAAAGGGAAGGCAAAGAAGAGAAAAGGAAGGAAAGAAAAGGGAAGGCAAAGAAGAGAAAAGGAAGGAAAGAGAAAGGAAGGCAAAGAAGAGAAAGAAGGAAAGAAAAAGGAAAGCAAAAGAGGGAAAGAAAAAGGAAGGGAGAAAGAAAAAAGAGAGAAGGAAGGAAGAGAAAGGGAGAGAAAGAAGGAAGGAAGAGAAAGGAAGAGAAAGAAAGAAAAAAGAAGAAAAGAAAGAGAAAGAAAAAAGAGAAGGAAGAGGAAGGAAGGAAGCAAAGAAAGAGAGAAAGAAGAGGAAACAGGAAGAGGAAGGAAGGAAGAGGAAATAAAGAAAGAAAAAGGAAGAGAAAGATGAAAGAGGAAGGAAAGAAGAGAAAGAAAAAGAAGACAAATAAGGAAAAAAGAGAAAGAAGGAAGAAAGAAAAAAGAAGGCAGGCAAAGAAGAGAAAGAAGGAAAGAAAAAGGAAAGCAAAGGAGAGAAAGAAGGAAAGAAAAAGGAAGGGAGAAAGAAAAAGAGAAGGAAGGGAGAGAAAGATGGAAGGAAGAGAAAGAAGGAAGAAAAAGAAGAAAAGAAGAAAGGGGAAGGAAAGAAGAGAAGGAAGAGAAAGGAAGAAAGCAAAGAAAGCAAGAAAGCCAGCCAAGGCCGCCGGCGGGGGAGGACCCTACCACGGCCCTGGGAAGCCACCGGTGGGGGGGAGCACACCCCAGCCCCGGAGGCTGATCCCGGCCCCGTGCTGGGAGGCCGGGGCCGTGGATTAGCCCGGCCCCGGCCCCAGCCCCAGGCCGGGAAGGAGGCGGTCGGCAGGTGGGAGCCCGGGAGCCCCCCGCGACCGCAGCCACCCCTCTGGCCCGGCCGCATGGGGCAGGCAGGCAGGCTTGCACTCCTGACCCGAGCCTGAGCCTTCCTGTCCCGCCCTGGGGGCGGGAGGGGGCCAGCTCAGAGGCCGGGCGCAGGAGGCCGGAGGACCCTACCGCGGCCCTGGGAAGCCGCCGGTGGGGGAGAGAGGGGGAGCAGACCCCAGCCCCGGAGGCTGATCCCGGCCCCGTGCTGGGAGGCCGGGGCCGTGGATTAGCCCGGCCCCAACCCCAGGCCGGGAAGGAGGCGGACGGCGGGTGGGAGCCCGGGAGCCCGCCGCTGCCGCAGCCACCCCTCTGGCCCGGCCGTGTGGGGCAGGCAGGCAGGCTTGCGCTCCTGACCCGAGCCTGAGCCTGCCTGTCCCACCCTGGGGGCGGGGAGGGCCAGCCCAGAGGTCGGACGCAGGCCGGGTGTGCCGCGGCAAAGCCGCGGCCCCGGGGGTTGGAGGGAGGAGCGGGGGCTGCCGGGCTGCGCGGGGGTCCCTCACTGCTGCGCGGGGGGGGGGGTTCGACGGCCGCTCTGCGGCCGCACGCCCGCAGCTTAGAGGGAACACTGCTTGCTGGACCGTATTCGCATTATAAGACGCACCCTCATTTTCCCCCCACTTTTGGGGGGGAAAAAGTGCGTCTTATAGTCCAAAAAATACGGTATATGTCAGAGCACCAAGAGCCTCAATCAGGGCCCCATTGTGGTATGCACTGTCCGAACATATAGTGAATCTTAGTCCTTGACCCAATGAGATAATAATCTATAATGCAATTTATTATGTAATGGCAGTTAAATTTTGTGCAGTATGTCACCAGTGAAAACATTTTCCAAGCTTTATATGTTTCATAAAGATGAAAGCACAGGAAAGGGCCTTGTACTGCTCTCAATTCATGTATAAACTCTCTTTGATATCTACTGAAGGTCCTCGGCATATCAAAGGCATATCTTCTAAGGTACATCCACAATGGAGCTTTAGGTCAACTTAAGGACAGTTAAGTCGACCTATAGACCACTGAGTCCGCATTGGGCGCTTATTAAGTTGACTTAAGCGCTTCCTTAAGTTGACTTAATAACATCACCTCTGAAGTTCGACTTAACGCTTAAGTCAACCTTATTAACTCAATTTAAGCCAATATGAATGGGGGTACCCTTAAGTTGACTGAATTGGCCTCGGGGCTCCGGTGCAATGTGGGACAGCTACCCACAATGCACATCACTCCTCTGTCAACCTAGCACCTGCCAGTGTGGACACTGGCAGTCGACTGTAGTATTCAGTGTGGACTCTCTAAGTCAACCTAACAAGGTCGACTTTTAGTTGACTTAAAGTCGACGTTGTTAAGTCGATTTAACAGAGCCTCCAATGTGGACGTATCCCTGGTGATTTCTTGTTACTGTCTTATGGCTGGGCTGTATTGCTATGAATCAAGGTTTTAGCCTTCCAGTCCTAAGCATTAGAAAACAATACTTTGAACCACCCCCAGAATCAACATTTTTTAATTATGTGCAAAGTGAAGCAGGAACCAGCCCACATAATTTAAGGCCAGAAGAGACTACTAACACATCTAGTCTGACTCTTAGGCTATGTCTACACTTACAAAAGCTATTTTGAATTAGTTAGTTTAGTTTGAATTAGCATGGCCCCACTAGAATGCTAGTTCGAACTAGCCATGGCCATGCAGGGCACTTGCTTGGTTCGAATTAGTCAGTTGCAGGAAGGTCAATCTGCCGATTAGTTCGAACTAATATGGCCACATTTGACTTAGTTCAAATTAACAGATCGAACTAACCGTTAATTCAAACGAAGCAATCGAATTTATTAGTTCAAATTAAGGAAGCCCTTAATTCGAACTAATGAAAGCCTAGTATGGCCAAGGCTTAAATTAGTTCGAATTAAGCTTCCTTAATTCGAATTAACTTGCAAGTGTAGACAAAGCCTTAGATACCACAGGACACTTCTCCACATGTTTGTGGTTATATGGGCCTATAAGTAAAATAAACTGCAAGATTTCCTGACTTTTGTCCATCTAATATGTAACAATATTAGATTGACCAAAAAAAATCAGGAATTCTTGCTTTGGGGAAGCCTCTACAGGCCTCTGCTTGAATAGGAGAAAAGAAACATGCTGGCAAAACTCCAAGCTGCACAAGGTGGTTGAAAGTATTGTTTTCTAAAGCTTAGGACTGGAAGGCTATGACCTTGATTTATAGCAATGCAGCCCAGCCATAAGACAATAACAAGAAATCACTTGATGATATGCCTTTGATATGCCGAGGACCTTCAGTAGATATCAAAGAGAGCCATTAAATATAGAGACCTAAGCTAAATCACAGCTAGGCAAAACGAGTCTTGAGCTATGAAAACATTTCCAAGGCTCCAGCAAATTTTTTATGTTTATATAAAACAGTTGGCTGCGTCTACACTTCTAAATTAAGTCGACTTAAGCTTGCCCTGTGTCTACACTACAGTTTCCTTAAGTCGACTTAAGCAACTTGCTTAAGTCGACTTAAGGAAAATAAAGTCAACAATGAAAATTAAGTCAACTTTATTAAACCTAGATTTAGTTTGACTTAAGGCTTAAATCGACTCCCTAGGGTCGACTTAAGCCAGTGTAGATGTGGGGTAGCCCTAAGGTAGCCCCAGGACTGCACCAATGCCCTCCCTGCCGGGGGAGGGGGGACACAGGGGGAGCCTGACATGCGCCCCCCACAGGGCAGGGCAGAGCCCTGCCCACCCTGCCCCTATGCCCTGCCAGGGTCCATGTTCCCCTTTGCCCCTATGTACAATGGGGCAAAGGCTGAGCCCCCTGGCACTGGGCAAGGGGTGCCCCCCTGCCCCTGTGGACCTGCCCTAGGTCCCCCTAGCCCCTAGAAGTCGACCTAGGCATTCAGTGTGGATGCTTTAGGTCGACTTTGTAAGTTCCGCCCAAAGTCGACTTAAAATTTAAGTGTAGACTCACAAAGTCTTAGATAAAGTCGACTTAAATTTCCAAGTATAGACATAGCCATTGTGTCTAGCTGTGAGCCCTCCCTCTCCTCAGTCTCCCCTTTGCTGGGCTGCTTTTTGGTTAACTAGCAAATACTAGCTGAGACACTTGTATATCACAAAAGAGAGCTGGATTGTACGCAAGCCACTGTTTATCCATCACATGATTGATGTTGGTTATATGTAGCTGAGCAGTGTTGGGTGAATCTATTGGAGCCAAAATCCACCAAACAGTTAAATCAACATTTACTTTCCTTTGAATTTATTCCTTTGGCTTCACTTCCTTTTGTTTCCATTTTTTTCCCCCTGTCCTGCTACAGAAGAGTTGCTGAGTGAAAATAGGAGAGAGCGTGGTGAAATCCCATCAAATCTTTTTCATGATCAGGTGCAAATGACCCAAAACTGACTTGTGTATAGTGCAGAGGGTGCTACACAAGTGTTAACTAACTTATCAGCAGGGCTCACTGAAAAAATTCACTGAAATTTTTTTCAACACAAAATTGGGATTTTTGACAAAGTTATTTTTTTGCAAGTGTCTGCTTTACTAATGTTATTTTTTATTCATCAGAAAACCAAGCTTTTTTCAGCTAAAAACAAACATGTATAGCTTTTTGGTGTTTCAATTAAAAGTAAAAATTTTCAGCAGAAAAATAAACATTTTTTTGACCAACTATATTCAGGAGCATTATCCAAGTACCACTCCTACTGATACCAAAATTAATTTAAAGTTTCATTATCTTTCTGTCCTTATTTTCCACCTTTTAAAAAACGCTGAAGTTAAAAATAATCTAACAACTTTTGGGATTAGAGTGGGGACTTTCCCATCTGTGTTTGAGGGGCTGAAAAACTGAGAGACCAATTGGAGTAAGTAAAATCATACTGATTAAATACACTTAGACAAAATACCATATAAGGTGGCATTACACTGAGAAAATAAAGTTGGTTGCTGAACGTGAATGTCCCATTGAATATAACAGAAAATGATCACGCTCTGTGTAGTTTGTTTTATCCTGGAACCATTGTACAGAATTTAATAGAAAATTGTTAGGGTAATCCAAAATCCATTGAAGTAAATTGATGTCATTCCATTGACTTAGATACGCTTTGCTATTGGATTGCCATTTCTGCTATTGGATTCTATGAGATGGGGTATAAGATCTTCAGAAAGGGTATTATTCTCTTTTAACACAATGAACCAGATATTCAGCGGTTGTAGATCAGTGTAACTCCATTGATTTCAATAGAGCTATACCAATTGATATCAGATGAGGATCTGGACCTACTGGTTCTTAGAATTACATCCATATTAAGTATCTGTGTAACATCCACTGCATTCTACAGAACACTTCTATAAGTACTTTTAATTCTCCTGCTTGGAAGAGTTAAAAGGACAAACATTGTTGCACATAATTTTCAAAAGCAACCTAAACTAAGTATTAAAAGATTTGCTTTTATATATTTGGTTTACATTAAATATAGTTTGGTACTTGTTATCTTACAGATGAATGACTGAATAGGCAGAATAAGTGGAAATTCATTGATGAGTATTGTGATTTTAAATGTTCTGCATGACTGCATGTGTTCTTCTAAAGGTTGTTGTGGAAAACTGAATGGAGCAATTGGAATTAAACATGAATGTAAACATGCCTAGGCTTGTGGGCTTAAAATATATATATTCTCCCCATATTCTTTCCATTTTTGCTAACTTCAGACCTTCATTGACTGATGGGAAACAGGTGGCTTAGGCAAGGTCTTAAACTATGAGAATTAGAATTACAGTTCTCTCTTTTGCTTGCTTTGCTCTTTGTGTTTCTCTGTCTCTTGTATATCACAAAGATCTATTTCAGTCTTCATGAGAATTTAGCCTGAGACTGCTATTAATTATGCTATTTGTGGTGGTGCCCTTATAGTGGTGTGTGTAATCAGTTGCTCAGATGTAATCTGGGGAGAATGGTTTCTGCAGAACATTCAGCAAACTCCTCAGGATCTCACATTCAATTTTACAATGAATGAAGTCCAGCAGTTTAGAGTCAACTCCATTAGCTACCTAAGAATTGTAGGCAAATGTTGTGGCCAAATTCTCTTCCTGAATTAATTTATATTTATTTGTATTTTATTTATTGTATTTGTATCAATAACAGAACAAAAGAAATTATTGGTGAAAAAGACATGCTTGAGTGGAAAATCAAAGGCACAAATGTAGAATGGGGGATAAATGACTTGCTAGCAAAACTGCTGAGAAGGATCTAGGAGTTGTGGTGATCACAAACGTAATGACAGTCAACAATGCAATGTGGTTGGGAAAAAAGCATATGCCATTTTGGATTGCACTAAAAGTGGCACGGCATTCAAGTCATGGGAGATGATAGTACCACTCTACTCGGTGCTGGTTAGGTCTCAGCTGGAGTACTGTGTCCCCAGTTTGGTCACCACTCTGTCTAGAAAAGATGTAGAGACCCTGCAAAGGGCAAGTGACAAAGACGATCAAAGAGATGGAATGGAATGTTGAGTTTGAAAAAGAGGAGATTAAGGGGGAACATAACGGTCTTCAAATATTTCAAAGGCTGCCATAAGAAGAGGGAGAAAAATTATTCTCTTGGCACAGAGAGCAGGACAAGAGGCGATGGGTTCAAACTACAGCACAGCAGATTTAGAGTAAATCTCAGGAAAAATTTCTTAACTATAAAAACTGTAAGACAATGGGAGAAACTGCCTAGGGTGGTCATAGAAAATCTTCACCCGAGGTTTTCAAAATGAGACTGGCTACCTGTCTGTCTTGGATGATTTAAACATAGCAAATCCTGCATCTTAGTAGGGGAGTGGGTTAGATTAGATGAACCTTGCAGCCCCTTCTAACCCTATGATTCTATTATTTAGATCAGTGGTTTTCAACCAGAGGTACACATATTCCTGAGGGGTACACTGAGGTCTTCTAGGTGGTACATCACTTCATCTAAAGATTTGCCTAGTTTTACAACAGGCTACATAAAAAGCACTAGCAAAGTCAGTACAAACTAAAATGGACAATGACATGTTTTATAGCACTCTATATACTGAAATATAAGCACAATATTTATATTCCAATGGTTTTCTTTTATAATTCTATAGTTAAAATGAGAAAATACACTATTTTTCAGTAGTGTGCTGTTACTCTCTTGTATTTTTGTCTGATTTTGTAAGCAATTAGTTTAAGTGAGGTGAAACTTTGGATACACAATACAAATCAGACTCTTGAATGAAGTGCAGTAGCCTGAAAAGTTCGTGAACCACAGGCTGGATGAGCTAGCTAGAACAATCACCCTGCTAAGTCAAGATTGTTTCCTGTTGTATATGTCTATTAGTGTTTTTAAAATCTACTTTTAATTGTCCCAGTTGATGAAGCTTTCCCCACACACGAAAAGATTTCACTTGTTGAGTAGGTTTTTGTTTAATTAAGCAGACATTTTCCCTTGCTGAATTTAATTCTATTAGTAATTTTATCTTCTTTTGATATCTGAAATCATTCCTCTCCATTCTTGATATTATACACCAGTGTTTCAAGTACTTATAACTTCTATTTTCATCACTTACACAATTTATTTAACTAATTTGTTTTTCCTCAAAAATCTTTACTCCTCTTTTTACTCTCTCTCTCTTTATTTTTTTATTTTATTTTTTTGTAAACTTCCTACAATTTCTTAGTATCTGTCCAGTGAGTAGTGCCCAGAACTAAATATCCCAGGTGCTCTTTTATCAGAACTTTATTGGGAAGGATTATTACCACTCTTCTTTGACATGATGCTTCTGTGTAAGCAGCCCAAAATGTTTTTTGTCTTTTTGCTACCATATTGCTTTGCTAATTTACCTTATTTATTAGCTTTCCTTTCTTTGAATATTACTGCCTTTCACTCAAGTTCTAATGAATACCTGATAAGAAATGCCATATATGAAGCAATCAAATCCATTTTCAAATATTTTAGGTGAGCATATTGTAGAATTTTCTATACACCCACTACAAGATATTGCAGTCCTCATCATTGGGTTTCTACTAACTTTATACAGCACACCCCACAAGTTGTTCAGATTCCTTCAGCATACACAAAGAGGAAAAATTGCTACTTGCCTATCTTTGTGGCTCTTCCCTCTGTGCTGAACAAAAAAACCAACACTTTGAAGAAGTGACCTCCTGCTGTTTTTACACCTAAGCCAAAATGGAACTGGACTGCTGGCATATAAAATTATAAAGGTCGTAGAGCAGATTTTAAAATAAGGGCTGGGGGGAGTCAACCGGTGCAGAGGAGAAAGTAGTTTGGACAGAGACATCCGTTAAGGAGAATCTATTAATGGAGATTCTCTATATCCTAGTAAGAATGAACGGACTGAAGATGATAAAATATGGGTAGCATCTGATAAGTAAGGATCAAATGAAAGAATCCTATTCGGTTACATCACATAAAGGCAGATAACTAAAAAGTGACAATTTTTAAGTGCTTATATACAATGCTGTAAGTCTAAATACTAAGATGGGTGAACTTGAGTGCCTTGTATTAAATGAGACTATTGATATCATAGGCATCAGAGAAACTTGATGGAATGAGGAAAATCAATGCAACACAAAGGTACAAAATATATTAGCAGAGTAGAATAGGTTGTATGGTGGAGGACCGGCACTATATGTGAAAGAAAGCATAGAGTCAAATGAAATAAAAATCTTAAATGAACCAAACTGTGCCATAGAATCTATGGATAGTAATTGCATACTTCAATAATAAGAATGTGCAGTAGGGTTATACTACTGACCACCTGACCAGAATCGTGATAATGACTGTGAAATGCTGAGGGAGATTAGCGAGGCTATGAAAATAAAAACTCAATAATAATGAGGGATTTCAACTATCCCCATACTGACTGGGTACATTACCTCAGGACAGGATGAAGAGATAAAGTTTTTTGATACATTAAATGACTGCTTCTTGGAGCAGTTAGTTCTGGGACCCACAAGAAGAGAGGCAATTCTTGATTTAGCCCTATGTGGAGCACTGGATCTGATCCAAGATACAAATATAATTGAAGGTAATAGTGACCATAACATAATAAAAATTAACATCCTTGTGGAGAGAAAACAATTAAGCAGCCCATCATGATAGCATTTCTTTGCAGAAAGGGGAACTACACAAAAAATGAGGAAGTTAGTTAAACATAAATTAAAAAGTATAGTACCAAAAGTAAATCCCTGCAAACTGCATTGAAACTTTGGAAAGACACCATAATAGAGGTTCAATTTAAATGCATACCCCAAATTAAAAAACATAGTAAAAGGACTAAAAACGTGCCACTGTGGCTAAACAACAAAGTAAAAGAAGCTATTAAAGGCAAAAAGGCATCCTTTAAAAATGCAAGTTAAATCCTATTGAGGAAAATAGAAAGGAGCATAAAACCTGGCAAGAGAAGGCCAAAAAAGAATTAGAAAAACAACTAACCAAAGACTCAAAAAGTGACACCAATTTTTTTTAAAGTATATCACAATCAGGAAGCCTACTAAGCAACCAGTGAGGCCACAGAAGGATCAAGATGTTAAAGGAGAAACTAAATAAATTCTTTGCATCAGTCTTCACAGCTGAGGATGTGAGTGAGGGAGATTTCCAAATGTGAGCTATTCTTTTCAGGTGACAAATCTAAAGAGCTATGCTAGATTGAGGTGTCATTGGAGGAGGTTTGGGAACAAATTGATAAATTAAACAATAATAAGTCACCAGGACCAGATGGTATCTGCACAAGAGTTCTGAAAGAACTCAAATGTGAAATTGCAGAACTACTAACTGTGGTATATATAAGCTATCATTTAAATCAGCTTCTGTACCAGATGACTGGAGAATAGCTAACATGCCACCATTTTTTAAAAAAAGGATCCCAGCAATTACAGGCTGGTAAACCTAACTTCGGTACCAGGCAAATTGATTGAAACTATAGTAAAGAACAGAATTATCAGACACATAGATGAGTACGATTTGTTGCAGAAGAGTCAACATGGTTTTTGAAAAGGGAAATCATGCCTCACCAATCTGTAAGAATTCTTTAGGGGGACAAACAAGTATGTGGAGACGGGTGATCCAGATTTATTGTACTTAGATTTTCAGAAAGCTTTTGACAATGTCCATTACCAAAAGCTCTTAAGTAAAGTAAGTTGTCATGGGATAAAGAGGAAAGGTCCTGTCCTGGATCGCTAACTGGCTAAAAGATAGGAAACAAAGGGTAGGGATAAATAAATGATCACAGTGGAGAGAGGTAAATAGTGTTGTCCCCCAGAGGTCTGTACAGGGACCAGTACTTTCAACCTATACACAAATGATCTGGAAAAAGTGGTAAACAATGAAGTAGAAAACTTTGAAGATGATATAAAACTTCTCAAGACAGTTAAGTCCAAAGCAGACTGTGAAGTGTTAAAAAGGGATCTCACAAAACTAGGTGGCTAGGCAACAAAACTGCAGATAAAAGTCAATGTTGCTAAATGCAAAATAATGCACACTGGAAAACATAATCCCAACTATGCATATAAAATGATGAGGTTTAAGTTAGCTGTTATCATGGAAGAAAAAAGATCCTGAAGCCATTCTAGATAGTTCTCTGAAAACATCTACTCTATGTGCAGTGGAAGTCAAAAAAGCTAACAGAACGCTGGGAATCATTAGGAAAGGGATAATAAGATGGAAAACATTGTATTGCCTCTTTATAAATCCAAGGTATGTCCACATCTTAAATACTATATGCAGATCTGATCAACTCACCTCAAAAAAGACTTACTGGAATTGGAAAAGGTATGGGGGAGAAAAAACGAAAATGATTAGAGGTTATGGAAAAGCTTCCATAGGAGGAGAAAGTAATAAACCAGAACTTTTCAGTATGGAAAGAAACAACTGGGGAGAGGGATATGATAGAGGTCTATCAAATCATGACAGGTGTAGAGAAAGTAGAAAATGAAGTGTTATATACTCCTTCTCATAAAGCCAAAACTAGAGGTCACAAAATGAAATTAATAGCAATAGTTTGAAAACAGACAGAAGGAAGTATTTCTTCACACAATGCACATTCAACTTGTGGAATTCCTTGCCAGAGAATATTGTGAAGGCCAAGACTATAACGGGGCTAAAAAAGAACTAGCTAAGTTCATGGAGGATAGATCCACCGATGGGTATTATCCAGGGTAGGAAGGGATAGCTGTATGCCAGAGGCTTGGAAAGGCTGACGGGATGGATCACTTGATGATTACCTGTTGTATTCATTCCCCTGAAGTAGCTGACATTGGCCACTGTCAGAAGACAGGATACTGGGCTAGACGGACCATTGGTCTTACCCAGTATGGTTGTTCTTATGGTCTTACGTTACGTGGTGCTAAAGAACACAGTTACTCTCCTCCAGACAGACAGCAGTAGCTGATTCACAGGATGAGTCTACTGGCAAGAAGCAGTATGAGATTTTGATCTTTGTTGTACTGGCAAATAAAGAATATTTTTTAAATAGTTACGCTATGAACATCTGAAGCCTGTGCCTTCTAGTTAGTATACCAAATTATAACCCTCCTGACGTGCCAACTTTTGCTGGTTATGTGTGTACACAACCAGAATATCTCAGCCGCCCTTCTTTCCAGCTTCTTCTCCCATCCAGGACTGTTCTTAAAATAAGTGTCCAGAGTATCAACAGATTGACCTTTATGGCATTAATCAGAAGGCTGAAGAAATCTTACACTATAATATGAAAGAGACTATTTGCAAAGGCTTGATACAAAGGCTATTCAAATCACTGGGTGTCTCTCCACTGACTTCCGTAGGTTTGGATTAGTTTCTAAAAGAGCAAAGACTTGTTCCTAACAGTGACACTTGAACCAGGACGTAAACTATTAACCAAACTCTCTTGATAAATTAGATACTAAAAATAAAATTATCAGTACACATTGTGCAGTGCTGCTTAAAGCAGTATAGAGAACAATTTCATAACTGAAGACTCCATAAGGATAATGAATGATTGTTGTCATACCTAATACTTATTGTTAATGTGTGTTAAAATGTTATAAATGCAGCTAATTTATTTAATGTCAATGCAAACACCTGGAGAAGTCCTATGGGTTTTGGCTGTAATAGGCTGCCAAGAGAAACAAACCTCTTAGCAGGTAAAAGGGAAATGGTGCCCGTAATGTGAGAAAGGGCACTAAGGACCATGTAGGGTATCTGGAGTGGGTATGATGGGGGGGCTAGGAAGAAGTTTAGTGGAGGGAATCTGAGAGAGAAAGACTTTCATTTAATACCACCTAACAAAAGCTGGCAAATCTGATTCTCCCCCCCCCCAACTGAGGGTTTTTACTACGTTTACCAGTTATTCACATCTAATTCAAAATCTCCACCAGTTTTAGTTTTTCATATTAGAACTAGATTGACAGACAGCACCAAGATTTGAAGTCTTGAAATACAGGAAACATTATTTTTCCCTAGGAAACAGCAAGTTCTCTTCAATGAGCAAAACTATTTTCTGTGGATTGACTCAGCCATACAAGTTTGCAGGCTAAACCCTGATATGAAAATGAGTGCTGCCTGAATACAGGGGTTCGAATTGTAGGAGCAGGGCCTAAACTGCCGATTTATGGTTTTTCTAATGAAACTTCATCGGGTATGGACAGGATAAAGTATTTCTATTTATTTTATTTTTAATATGATTTAAATTCTATAAAGACAACAATAATTTGCTGAAGAGTCTGATTTAATCATCATGATGTTGTCTGTTCAGACAAACAACAGCATAGTGGCAAACGTGATTATTTATATACATTTGAGTTGTCTATTTCTCTTTTCCTTTTCTTCCGGTTAGATTTATACTTTTTTCCTAAATAAATCCATCCTATATGGTTATTCTGTAAAATTGAGTATTTGACTTTTTTATACAGAGATTTGATTTTCTATGTGTAATTTTGTTTTGGAAGTTGCCACTAAAATTTTCTATTAAAAACAAAATTCTACCAATTTTATAATTTACTTTTATTTGAAGAAAATATTTCAAATGCTTAAATATTAAATTATCCAATAGAAAGGAATATCCCCTCTGGTGTGACACAACCCTGCTGAAATAGTTGCCTTTGGAAAATGAATTGACTTTAAATTAACATGAATTGTACATTTAAAAACTGTCCTCAGTCCAATTCCACTGTTTCCCAGGCTCACTAATCATTTTATTTAAAAGCTCAGATGGAATTGACCAGGTAAACACTCATAGATAATTGTGGGTCTCTTTCCTTTTGCTTTTCTGGGTTTAGGATCAGCCTCAAAAATAATAAGATTGTTGCAGTCAGTGTAAACACTATAGTTTTCCCTAATTGCCAATATCAGTTTTGTTTGGCTTATTTGTAACTTGAAAAATGACTTATGAGACCAAAACTTTAAATCCCAGGATATATATTACCCCACCGCTGACGTGTCGGATAAGAAATTATACAAATCAAAAGCTTTGGGTTTGGAGTGGTCAGCCGTTCAACATAGTACTTCTTCTGTTCCCCTCCCATTCCCTCTCTGCCCTACTCTGCTGTGCTTTCTTCTGAGTGTGGGCACTGCAAGATGAAGCTTACTCTGACACTGTAACAGTTTGTGCACCAAAGACCATGCTTTTACCAACAGGGTCTGCAAAAAGTTTGCAACTAACCCTTTGCCACATGTAATTGGCTTGGTCTTGGCTTCTAATGGATATCTGAAACAGAGCAGGAGCAATGAAAAAGTTTGCTAAAAGTTTGCAGGCATTTAGAGGAAACATGGGCTTATTTTCAAATGAAAAAGGATCTGTATTTGAACAAAACTGGGCACCTCTATAGTTCTGCACTAAGCCTACACACAAATTATTTTCTGATGGCTTGAAAATGAAATGTGGTGGAAAATCAACCATTTCAAATGTGTTTCACTTACAGTTTCAGTGATAAACGGACAATGCTAAGAAAGGGGATCTTTAGGAAGTTGGGGAGCTGTGGTAATGGCAGTTTATATTGGAGTACCTGAACAAGATAAGAGAGCCTGCCTGTGTGAGCAGCATCAGTTGAGGGCCATTGATCTTTCATGGACTTAGGCTGTTTCTGTGGCCCACACAAAGCCTGGATCCACACTAGTTTCACGCCAGTTGGAGGGGCTAGTCAACACTGAATGTAGAATGCAATCGGATCCTTAAATAATAAACAAAAGAACATATCAGCTGTGAGTCAGCAACCAATTTCTTTATTATATTTATTACAATTTCTTAAGCAGAGAGACCCATGAGAAAAACAAAATAAGTGGTTGTATTTCTCAGTCCAAAAATGTCATCTGAACGTTCATAAGCATTGTAAGTTAGGATATAGTTTCAACTCTCACTGATTATGTATCCCAAAATCTCAGATTTAAAAAGGAATGTAATTTGTCATAGGTAAATGTGATTTTAATACAAAATTAAGAGCAAAGTACTATAAAATACTGGGACAAGCGTCTAATCAGAAGTCTGTTACAATGGTAAATGATGCTGCAGCTAAACCAGCTGAGATAGATGTGACTGAATACCATAATGAGCAAACTTTTGATTCTTTCCAGCATAATTTATGAGGCAGATCTAAAGCCAAGCATTAGGAATGGTCACTTGTTTCTCTAGATCAAAGCAGCCAGAAGGTAGCTGCAGCATAAATGTTATATACACATTTAAGAAAGACACTGATTATTATCTACATACTCCAGTCTTAATCAGGACAGCGAATGGAGTTCTTGTGCATTGTTTCAAAATGATGATGTATGTTGTAAAATTAGACCTTGTAGACATCAGTTCTTCACTCTTAAAGATGCTATTTTGGTTCAGATCTTGGTGATGCTTCTGTGAGAAAGTGGTTTTTTGGTTAAAGGTATTTTCTGGAACATGCAATGGCTCTACTGTGATGTTCTTGCCAATAAGGTTTTATGGTACACCCCAGGTTTAGTTGTGTTGATATAAGATGAATGTTGATGGATAAGTGTACCAGTACCCCAGAATTAAATAAAAAACTAAATACAAAAGCACTTTCCTTGTCTCTGGCTCACTAGCTATGGGAAGTCAGTGTTCAGAAATTCTCTTCTGGAAAGAAGAGAAGGGTTAAACTTTGGATTTCCATAGTATGGACTAGATAACTAGCTCCATGTGTCCATACAACAAACTGGAGAACACAGTTAGGTTGTGAGCAGGGAAGGGGAAGAAGACAGCAAAGCCTGACTTTCTTGCCCTTGCACAGATGGGGGATCGGGAGAGTGCAGAGCAGTTGTATCAGTACATCATGGGATGTAAGCTGCACTTGGCATAGGCCCAGCACAATTTGATTCCTCCCCACACAACTAGAAGATCAGGAAGAAGTGCAGCTCTAAATCAAGCAGCTTCCCACGCTGTGTTGGAGCAGGATATCCATGTGCTGCCCCGACTCCGAAAAGACGACGGAGCCCCAAAAGCTAATGATTTAGCCTATAGGACTATCCGAGTATTAATCTGGGTAAATCTGTTTTTATGCTATCAGCAGCATCTTACCATCCTTTTCTTGATCACCTGAGAAAAATCTCAAAAAAAATCATAGTAAATCCTAAAAAAGTTAACAGTAACATTCTTTATCACACAAAAAAGACTATTTTTTATGGTTGGCTTTTTTGTTGTTGTTTTTTTCTGTCCTTGTATATGTTCAAACCAATCGTTTTGTGAATTATTTTCTAACATCATATCTCTCATCCCCTCCCCTACCCCAATTCTTTTTTTTCCCCAAAGACACCATTTCTGTTAGTTGGAGAACAGTGCTGCCTACAAGAATTTGAAAATAGGTTTCATTTAATTAATGATATGGAAACAGGGGGACATTACATAGTAAATGAGGTTTACATATGATAACGTTGGATTTGTCATGTAAAAGATTGCTTCCTTTCAACCTTCTTGAAAGGAGCTTGTCCAATGCTAATAAAAAGGGAACACTTTATGGAAAGTAAAACAATAAATGAAATCTATAGTTCTAATGAGCAGAAAGAGATGATGTTGTTTTAATATAAATGTAGATCAGAACTAGGGAAAAGCTTTGAAAGCCAAGAGCTCAATCATGGTTTCCCACAGACTCCACATTTAGGGCATCACATTAGTCCAATACCCTTTTGCAGTACACTTAGCTCCTGGCTAGTGCTGTCACGGTGGCTGGTGCACTTGCATGGGAGCTAAAGCTTCCCACCTCCTGCCTATCCAATCCCATCCACATGTAATGTGGTCCAGTGTAGTTTACTTCCTCTACAGAGTGGCCCTGAAGAGGCTGCATTACCCCCTTGTGCAGTTACCACAGTCTGGGTAGGTGATGAAGCTGAAGAAGGTAGAGCTTTACACTTCTTACTTCACTGTGCAAGAGAACAGCACAAACCATAGTCTGGCCTACAGAAGGAAGACGGTGAACTGGTCCGAATTACTTAACTGCAGAGTTCCAAAGGGGTATCCGTGTTAGTCTATTGCTCCCATTCTGTAAGTTTCCCATCTTCAAAGCGTCTGACGAAGTAGGATTTTCTTCCATGAAAGCTCATGTGATAAATCTGTTAATCTTTAAAAGTGCCACAGGACTCTTTTTGTTTCACTGCAGAGATGATGTAGTTTTATCCATTTTCTTTTTATTGAAACAATTAAAAATATGGAAAGCAAATGGGGAAAAAATTGCTATCTTTACCTACATATCTATCTAATCATTGCCAAATCTTGTGATTTTCATCACAACTCTCCTGATATTTTGTGGTTTGTTTTCATAGAATCATAGAAACTGGAACCTGGAAACTGGAAATTGTTTCCTTAAAGCCCTAGCTGTTGGATGCAAGAGATTGCCTAAGAATTTCACCTTTGCTATTTGGGTTTTTTTAAGTTAATTTCTAGTCCTCATGGTTACAGGGAAGAGCTTGAAAACCCAGTCTGAGTGCATGTAAAAGCTCAGAAGCCAAATAAAAATAATCTAATTTTTTTTAAAAGGTCTCATGATTTTTAAATAAATCTCATGATTTTCTGAGGGGGCAGGGGTAATCCTGCTATCTATCCATCTGGGTAGTCTATCTCTAATCAACATGGTGTCTGAACACATTTCATGGTCTGAGGACAAGGACTGAAACTGTATCAATGTGATCCTACCATGACTGCAAGAAGGGAGACCAGAATTTTACTGTTGACTATATTGATAATCAGGTTCTTCAGAGTAGTACGGTATATCTTCTGATGCCCAAGAAGAGATCATGCACCAGTACCAGCGCTGTCTCTTTTCCTGAATCAAACCCAGTTTGTATCTAGATGGAATTTTAGGTGACCTTTGATGAATTTCTCAGTCAGTTTGAAGACTAGATTCAAGGTGCTGGCTGGAGAAATTTGTAGCACCACATATTGAAACTGGTAGCACAGCTGGACTATGACATGATTAGGAGTGTAATAGATTTCCTTCTTCAGAAAAGCTATTGATGATCCCATTTAGTAGTAGTGTCAGGCCCCGGTTCCCATGACTCTTTCACTTGTCAGGAATGATGGAGCAGACTCACAGGGGATAAACTGATTTTCCTGCAGTGCTTCTAGGACTTCTTGTTGCGTGAAGGAAGGTATCCAGTGAACAAGGTTTGCAGATTTCTTGCATTATGGATCTATTGTGTTATTCTTGATATCACAAGAGGGTGTCTTGGTTGCAGATGGTTCTTCTCAGTGAACGGTGTTGGGTCCTGGAGTTGAGTAGAGTCATTCTATGTAAACAAAGAAGTTTATGATCTAACTCAATTCAGTGGGATATGACTGGATGGAAAAGAGGCAGGGTTTCTCTGTTTCCTTCATGGCCATGTAGGAAAGCAAGAATTGCCTGTGCATTTTTGGATGTACATATAACTTTTGCTGCAATTTTCTTTTCATGAGAATAATCTTTAACTCATCAGGCATTTGCTTGCTGTTGCATTTTATTCTGAGGCATCCCTTGAGCTAGTCAGTACGGCTATGTCTACACTTGCTAAAATTAGTTTGAATTAGTTAGTTCGAACTAACTAATTTGAACTAATTTTAGTTAGTTCCAATTAGCTTAATTCGAACTAGAAAAAGTTAGTTCGAACTAAGCAAGTGCCATTCATGGCACTTGCTTAGTTCGAATTAGCGATCCCCATTCATTTCAATGGCCGGTTAGTTCGAACTAAGAAATTGGTTCGAATTAACATGGCCACATTGGCTAATTCGAACTAGTTAGTTCGAATTAGCCCTTTAGTTCGAATACCCTATTCGAACTTATTAGTTCGAATTAAGGAAGCCCTTAATTCGAACTAACTAAAGCCTACTGTCGCCATGGTTTTAGTTAGATCGAATTAAGCTTCCTTAATTCGAACTAACTTGCCAGTGTAGACATAGCCTACCTTAGTGAAGACCTCCATCTGTGCAGATTCATCTTTCAGTAAAATAAAACAAAAGAAATAAAAAAACCCACAGTTTACAACCAGTAATTCTTTGAAAAGCCACACTTCTGTGGATTTACCTCTCCTCCATCCTCCTCCAATCAGAGTTTAAAAACAGTAGGTCTGAAGGAGTGACAAAAATCTTATGCTGCAGTAAAAGATGCAGAGCACACAGAGAAAGAATTCCCTCTCCCAGTAGAACCTTCCAATGCATAGCCTAGTACACAGGCTGTGTTCTTTGGAAAACATTTGCTCTTAGTGAATTGAACCTCATGTAGTTCTTTTCAATGCATTTATTTTGTCAAGAAGCTCTTTCTGCATCTTAAAACTAAGATGCTGCACTTCATTCCTGTTCTTAACCAACAGAACCATTTCTACACAAAGAGTTGATACAGGTATCTTCCAGCTGTCTAATTGCCTCCTATATTTGCAAATATATTTCTATTGCAGGAAAAAAGAGCAATTAAGAGCAATTAATATAGAACAATGAGGTTTCAAAAGCAGATGATCACAGAGAAAGATAAAATGCCTTATCATTAGGAAAGGATTTTTGTGAACCAAATTCAGGCTTTGGAGTTTGTATTATTAGTTGTTTTGACCTTAACAGTTTCAAACTCTTTTAAGAAAAATGTTGCTATAATGAGTTTGCAATATTTTTAAGGTATAATCTTTTTTAAAAGATTCAGAGAAAAATGATATATTCCTTTAACAGATTATTCCAGCCATATTTCAAGTCAGAGCAATATTTTAAATGATTTTTCACATTAAGTTCAAGGATCAAATCAAATGCACTTAAAGATTCAGAATGAGCCTGTTTTAATAGGCAGTCTTGATCTGCCCAGACTGTTTATAATGGGTACAGCTTAAAGAGGTTTCTGTTGCCTTACTAAATATATTTTGGTTTAGTACAAAGAAAGTGCATTCATTTAACAGATCTATAGTATTCTTTGTCAGGTCAATTACCACTTTTCTATGTGTTTGCTCTAGAAATATATTCTTTTAATGACTTAAATTATTTATGGTGTGTTAATGTAAAATAGATTTGCTGTTTGTATACAGTATGCTTCACTCTATAGCTGTGCTATGTTTGGTCAATGAGAAATGGAAATGTATTCTTTACTCAGGTTTATTTCATTGGTTATAATGTATTATTATTTTATTAATCAAGACAAGGATTTTCTAAGTGGAAGAAAGGTCATTTCTTTAATTTTTCTTAAGAGTATACCCACCTTAAATATAATCCCCAGATCATTCTATACATTCATTAACATATACCCATTTCTTTGCAGATTATCACATATTGTTTTCCATCACACATTTACTGGAATATCCAGCTTTCCACTGCAGATTTATTGATATAAATTCATTTCTTCACTGCAGATTTGCCACCATAATACAATTTCTCCACTGCAGATTTGGTATATAACCAGCTCACTGCACACTCTGGGACTCATTTTCCATTGTGTAAATCATTCATACTTGTGGCAGATGAGTACAAGGTAGGTGTAACAAAACAAATGAAGAAAACCCCTCTACTATTCTCATCTGGTAGCATTCAACACCCACTTTGTATTTTTGGGGCCTGATTCACCAACATATCTTTCAGCTTTATGCCAGTGTAACTCTGGATTACAATGATATAAAATTGGAATAACAGTGGCGAATTGGGCCCACATTGTCCAAGTGTAAATGTAAAGTTGTAAGACACTTACGAATTAGACCCTCTGATTCTTGCCCTTTTCTCAGCAGACTCATTGGTACATTTTCTGTTCTCATCTATGTACTCTCTAGTTCTTTGAAGACTTGCTAACTGTCCAGACTTTCTGATGTCCAACTAGTTCTCCTAGCATTGGTTTGGGAATGCTGATTCATGATTTGTCAGTTCAAATGCTGGTGTGAACCCTGTTGTTGAACAAATTTTTAATATAAATTCATTTTGCAGCAGATGCTAAGCCACATAACCATTAATTAGGTTTGGGGAAATGAAATAACTTATTTTTAATCCATTTCCTTCAGGAGTGCTCTGTGCCCTAGCTTTTGAAGAGGACTATGTACATGAGAACTTCAAAATTTTGTCACTAAGACAAATAATTTGAGTTCTCTACCTGTACCCTATAGTAGCTTAGCTTCCTGCAGGCTCTAATATACTGTTCTAATTGCAGTGTTTGGATTTAGTATGTGTGTGCTGGGTTGTGTTGGTAACCTGTGATATGCAGGAGGTCAGATGGGATGATCTGGCAGTCCCTTCTCACCTTAAATTCTACAGCTCTATGATTCCCACACTATTAAATACATTTTTCAAAAATAAGAAACGTTATATTTTGGCTACCCAACACCTCAACAATGGCAAGGCTGATAGACTTAAACTTTGATAAAATATTCTTCTGGCATGAGATGAGAATAAGGATTTCCAAACCAAAATGTGTTGTTTAACTGTTAGATGGAGGCTAAAAATTAAAGTGGGCGTGGAAGCCATGAGCCCTGCTTCATTATATTGTTTTCTTCATCCTCACAGATGATCAGTAGGAAATGGATTTAAGAGTCCTTTAAATTATTTCATATCATTTGGTAATCTAACCAGCATGTGCTGTATGTACCCTAAGAGCTGATTTTTTAAAAAAGAATAAGAGGAAGAGCAAAGGAACTTTTTATTCTAAGTCATTCTGTAATTTACACATTTTAGTATCAACCCACTTACTAGTGCCATACATAAGTGTTTCCTCTGAACAGATTTAATTTTTAATTTTCCTGAATCAGTGTTAACCAGGAAAAAGGTAATTGTTGTCAAGAGTATTCAAACTGTCAGAATATCATTCAATCTAAAAGCTGTTAGAATCTGTGCAAAAGTAATTACTGAAACTCTATTCAACTGTAATAATAACCTGCCACTGATGACAGCAATTACTGGGAAAGTGTAATAGAAATCAAAGGCGCATTTTTCTCTGACAAGTACATTTCTAACTAAGGTTTACATTGGCTGAATAGTGTTGACAATGATGATGTGCTGTATCACTCTTAATCACGGTTGGCATGATGTTACAGTTTGAACTGTTCACTGTGAGAGAGAGACTAATTGTGTGTTTCATCTGACACTGTCCATGCTTTCTGTATATAGGAATATATATTATAGACAAGTAGAGCTCAAGTATTGTGCTTCATTGCCTGGCTCACATCCTTTCTAAGTGTAGGGTATAAGTACTTTTGTACTTAAAATAGAGGCTTCTCAATAGAGTTTGGATGAACTGAGGGTAGGTCAACTTTTAATACTTTCAAAACACAGAGCTCTTTATATGGTATAGCATGGGGGCAAGAACCAGCCGATTTCATACCTTCAGACTAATGAAAGTCACCTGGAATGTCTTCATTTCTGATCAGATAGACTCAAGATAGTGGACCAGCACTGAGAAGGAAGGGGACTCACATAAGCTGTGGTCCTCATGTCCAGGGCCGTCCCTGGGGGGGGGGGGGGAGGGGCAGCCAACGGGGCGATTGCCCCGGGCCCTGCGGGTACGTGGGCCCCGCGCTGTCCCGCTCCCAGCGGGGCAGTGTGGGGCTCGCGCGTGTGCCGCAGCCCCTCCTCCCACGGTCACCCCGCTGCCTTTGGCACCCAGCCGAAAGCAGTGGGGCGGGGCGGGAGGGCTATGCCCGGCCCCTGGGCTGGCCCTACCCACCCCCAGGACGGAGCAGGCAGGCCCAAGGGCAGAGCACGTGGGGCCCAGCCTCTGGGCCAGTCTGCCCCATGCGGCCGGCTCCCTCCCCCACAGCCGGCTCTGACTCCACCCCCCCCCACAGGCATCCTCGGCCTCCCCGCCAGAGCCAGCTCCCGCCGGGGCCGGGGCCAGGGCCAGGGCCGGGACCGGAGCAGGCTCTGACTCCCTTCTTCCCCCCTTCCCCCCCCCCGCCCCGCAGGTGGCAGCCTTAGCGTTCCGGCCCAGGGACAGCTCCCTGGGGGGCGGAGCGGGCACCACGCTCCCCTCCAGCATGAGGGTTGGGGCCCCGCTTTGGCCAATTGGCCCCAGGCCCCGCTCCCCCCACGGGACAGCGCTGCTCAATTCTTCTTCTAGTGAGACTTGAATACTAGTGCTTCTCCTGAAGTAAAATAAGTAAGGGCCAGAACCTCCACTAGTATAAATTAACTTCTTTGATTTCAATGGAACGATAGTGATTTATGCTACCTGAGGATCTGTCTCTACAGTAAGCAAGAAAAGGGCCTGAGCAACCCTTTCCTTGCAGCATTCAGTCATTTAATTCTTTTCACAATCCCATCTCAGAGCTACTTGAGCAGTTTCCTCCACAATTTTCTTCCCCGTTTGAACACTTGCATTGTAAAGGTGTCCCCTCCACCACTCCTCATACAAGCCTCCCATAAGACTTCCGGTTCAGAAAAGAAGCTAATAAAAATTATAGTTTGGGGAGTGATCTGTGGGCAGTTTGACCCCAAAGGGTCAAATATGTTAGCCCTACCCAGTGACTCTTAAAATAATTCCCAAATATGATGTAATGTCACATGGGAAGTTAATTTTAATATGCTCATTTTGCTGCTAGTTTTCACTACCTTAGTCTCTGTTAACTAGAGCAGCAAAATGCCAGCATTAGGGGCTGCAAACATAAAACAGAATGTGCACAGTTTTACAACTAGTCAACTGAAAGCACTTTTTGAATAAGATGATGGTCAAGTTCACATGCAAGAAATTAGGTCTCTTGATTTTCAGCGTGGAAGAAATGAAGATAGTGATCACCTGGATAACATTGTGTAATTAATGATATTCCTAGTATGATAATTGTTTGCCTTTGATATATTGCTACACCCCTGGGACCATGTTCCCTACCCCCCAGAGGGATTTTATATACTTTGTGCATATTATTGCTGCAAGACACAGCCAGAACTCTTTACCCATTGATTTGCAATGAAAACGCATTCTAGGCATGACTTAGAAGGAGAATACATGAAAGCATGAGGAAACAATCCTTTCAGACCACAAAACAGGCCAAACGGCCTACAGAAAATTCACGTCCCCATGCGCAGGGACTCCTGAAAGGCCCATATGAGCTACCATATTAAAACAAAACCAGTGATATATTTGAGCATTATTGAAATTCCACTTACTCCTAACATATTTCATTTATATCAGGAAATCTCTCCAGGGACTAAATCCCCTGCTATAGTGAACAATCTCTGCACATGATAGATTAATTTAATGGTCAGAATGCTGCTAAAAAACAAATCACCAGCTGTTTCATCCTTTAATCATAAATGCTAACCCGATCCTCCCCACCCCCACCCCCACCCCAAAAAAATTCACAACTACACAGAAGAAGAGTAAGATATACATAATTGAAATGCATGGATATTGTATGTGCCACCTTCAATTCACCATGCTGCTGTAGGACGCTGCCACATCTTTCATCTTTACGGATGTAAAACCCGCCCCAGGAGAGTAATCTGAACCCCTTTCACATGCTGATTCTGCACGGTGGTAACAGAAACAGAGCCATCAAAACAAACCCCTTTCTCCCTCTCTTTTCCCAGTAAAAGCAGCTGATCAGGGAACTGTGCACATATGTTAAAATATCAAAAAGGGAAGCTTTATGTCAACAGTTCTTGGCTAAAAAAGATTAGATGCCAAAGTTAGCAGCTTAGTGAAGAAGGCAAAGGGATTAAAGCAGGAGCTGAGAGCAGCTCAGCAGCCAAGACAGACAACAGCAGTACTGGCCCGTCCAAGGAGAACAACCCATGGGCCCCAGGCAGGTGTTGCATGCCCAGGTCAGTCACACCGGCTCCATTCCAGCTGATAGCAATGGACCATGCATGTCCCACAATGGCATTAATATGCACCCATAGGATGGACAGGGGTACCTCAGGGGATGAGCTCCTTGCTACAGAAATAGCAAGGATGCTGGCAGGATGTTAAATCACTTAGGACAGAGAAAATTGAGCCCTAAATTAATTGGATTTCACTCTGTTGCCAAGGCATGTTGTGATGTCCAAACATATAACTGGGTTGAAAAAAGAAGTAGATAAGTTCATGAAGAATAGATCCATCAATGGCTGTTGGCCAGGATGGTCAGGGATGCAACCCTATGCCCCTGTCTCCCCGAAATTAGGAGGGGAAGCTGAGGGTGGAGCTCTCCAAAATTGCCCTGCTCTGTACACTCCCTCTGAAGCTCTGGTATTGGCCACAGTCAGAGTCAGAATATTGGGCTAGATCAGCAGTTCCCAACATTTTCCTTTATGTGGTCCACTAGGTCATCATCAAAAGCTTTTGCAGACCATGTTTTAACTGCCAAATGTTCAAAGAGCATCAGTTCACACTGACGTCATGCAAAAGGGCTGCTATTTAAATTCAAAGACTGTAATATTACACAAGGATGTTTGTGAAGCAAATTGCATTGCGAATAATAATGTAACATCAAATATGATATATAAGAGGTACACGGTATTATATGATTATTAAATTATCTCCCACCTTTCCCCCCCCCAGACCACCTGCAGTCCCCTCACAGATCACCAGTGGTCCACAAACCACAGGTTGGGGACCACTGGGCTAGATGGACAATTGTCTGGCCCAGTATAACAGTTCTTATGTCTTTAACCACCTTTCTCCTCTGCACAATTGCTTACAGTCCCATCTTACTCACCACCAGGGCTTCCTCTAGTCCATGCTGGGAGGCGCTGGCTCTGCCCATCTAACACCCCACAGATCTCTCTACCCCACATTGGGAGGGGGCTGGTTCTGATTTGTTCCATTAGGCCATCATGTTGCTTTTCACCCAGAGTACTTGCAGGTGACATCTAGACTGGCTCTTCATATCCACCTGGAATGCATTATAAACAGGCCAAATTCTTGCTTCCTTATAATTCAGAAGTCAAAGGAAGCTTTGCCTGGCTAAAGAGTGAGAAAAAGAAGAATGAAGATTTGGCCCATTTGTCATCCTCCCCACTCCCAATGGCATTGTGAATTCACATGAGTCTTTAGGATTAAAGCCTATTCCTTGCCCAGAATATATTGTATTCTAAGGGAGACAAGATTAACAATCACAAATCAAGAAATAGGGTCAAAGCTCTGGAAAGGGAAGACATGGAAATGGCTGGTGGAAAAACTCCCTGAGGAAAGTATATTTTTGGAAGAGATTTGAAGAAAGAGAGGAGGAAACTTTTCAGCAGCAGAACTAGGATTTGTGGACCAGTGAACTGGATTAATATGTAAACGTGTCTGCAAATTAATTCCCCCTTTTATGGATGGGAGCTTGTGACAGAGGGGCTAGTATCTGTCAACAAGGAATATTGGATAAGGAGTTATAAGCCACATTTCTAGTTACAAATGGACCTTGAATGGATCCTACTTCTTCCACTATTGTCCCTGGCATCCCTGCCTATGTGCATCTTCTTCTTGCTCCCTTGACTTTTCTATGGTGAGGTACAGAGGGCTGTGTTTGGATGCACATGTGCAATCACACACAAACAACAGGTGTAGCAGCAGCACAAAGGAGGAGAGACAAGTAGACAGAAGGGCAGGAGTCAGTACTGGGATCTTCTCAACATCTTTTTGTGTGAGGATAGAAATTTGGCATATAGTCTTTCCAAGGTGGCATGGAAATGACACAGCAATTTGAATCTCAAATGTCTCCAATAAGCGTAAGCCTTTGAGGGCCTGGCTCTCTTTCAAAGCAGTTGATAGCACCTTCAGGCCCTCCGTTTGTTCTCTATTTAAATGCTCAACTATGGAGACACGCCACAAACTTGTCATTTGCACGTAAAGGTCATATTGGCCACCAAGCAAAATGTCTTGTATTGAGAAAAAAGAAATGATGTTCTTTATGAAGGGGAGAGTTTTTCACCAAGTGAGCAACAATGGTCTAGTGGTTAGAGAACTAGCTTGGAAGAACTGGCTTCTATTCCCTACTCTGCCACAAACTTTGTATGAGACCTTGGGGAAGTCACTTAGCTTCTGTGTGCCTCAGTTCCCCGTCTGTAAAATGGAGTAGTGTTTCTTTAAATCACTGGGGTGTAAAGTATATAAATATATTAAAGCCTGTGAAGTGCTCAAAAACTATGGTATGAGAGCTGTGTAAGTATGATAGATTATAGGAATAAAGGGATGATTAACTAACTCAAACTCCTACTATGCTGACTTGTCTGCTTCTTTGTGGCCTTCTCCTTCTCTCAATCACTGTGTTGGGACACATTACTGTGTCACCACACAGTGGTAAGTGTGTCACGGAGAACTGGGAAGATGGCTGGATTTGGCCTGACGGGGGTGAGCTGCTGCGTTCTGTAAGGTTGCGATATGCAACCAAGTGTAGGGCAAGGGGGTGGGGCCAAAGCGGCAGGGGGTGGGGCCCAGTGCCAGGCCCTGAATCTTTTTGGGGGGCAGCAACGCCCCTGGTCATGACCTTCTTGGCACCGAGGTGGGTTATGTGTCTAAAAGCAGCTTCACAAGACCATAGCACTAAGTGGTCCTGTTGGTGGGAAGATATCTTTATTGCACCTGATAGAGCTGTGCCTTTTATTCATTAGGGCCCGACAAACACTGGGCTCACTGAAAAGAAGTGGAGGTTCGCATGCATGTAGGTGTGAAGGCACATGCACACACGAGTGCAAGGTATGACAGTCCGTTTCTCTATGATCATCCCGTTTGCAATAATGCTAAGTTTGTAGAAGTATGCTTTGTGAGATATCATTTGAAAACTCATTATTTGCTGATCGCTACTGTTCTGGTAAAATGTGTGGCAACAGTGTTGACGTTACTGCATAATATCACTGAGGCATGTTCCAAGTGCAGAAAAGCCGACATAAGCCAATTACTCAGAAACAAAAGGCAAATTGACACCTAAACAAGTTGTCAACAAAATCCAATGAACTAGCATCGGGTTAAGCAGTCAGTCTTTGTCATATAGCAGGTGTGAACAAGAAATATACATCTTGGCAAAGAAACTGGAGGTTCCCATAACCATAGACCTTCTGTCTACTGAACCCCACCTGGAGATCGTCTTCAAAGGGAAAAGAAAACTATAAGAAATGACAACAAATGCTTCAAAATATTCTTCCTTCTCTTTGCTCACAGTATCAACAACACCTGAAGGAGGACACGGAAATCACATTGGACTGGGGGAGGGGTTCTGGCTAAAAGTCATCAACTACTAAAGCATGTGGGGAGAGAGATTTTTTCCTCTGCATTCACTTGCCTTGTTAAATTAGGCATTAATTTAATTATACATTTTATTTCTTTGTAACCAGTTTTACTTTTATGTCTCATTACACATAATCACTTAAAATCTCTCTGTTGTTAATGAATTTATGTCAGTGTGCAGGGGTGGTCTTAGCAATCCCAGAGCAAAAGTCAAGGATGGGGCTTCCCATACCACCTTTACTTTTGTCCCCACCAGAACCCCCCATATGGGGACTCTCTTGGTCAAGCAGGGGATAGAACTTAAGAATTTAACAAATCTTCACCACCTCGGGTTCCTCTGATCCCATTTCCAGCATCTTAACTCTATTGTATTCTATCTTATACTAGGCATCTTGTGTTTTCTTCTCCTCCCTTTCTTGCTTCCACCTGGATTTTTTGATAACAGCACAGCACGCATGATCTTCTTTGACAATGGAGATGTCATCATCATTGGACAGGACTAACCAGATACTCTCACCTTGTCTGGGATGCCACCTCTCTCCCTCACCCCTAAAATAATAATAATTGGTGACCCACCTGAAAAGCCAGGGGAGAGGTGGAGAGTTTACTGTCAGTTTCTATGAAGGTAGAGATCAATTGCATTCTAAGTATCCAAAGGAAAAAATGACAACAGGCAGTGTATTCTGCATGGCTCGGAAGAGCTACAATGCCTTAAAATACATTCCAAAAGACAGGTTTCCACCACTAGATTTACCCAGGAGGGCAGCTCTCCCTCCAGCATGCTGAACTTCAGGATGTCAAGATTAATGTATTCTTTCTACATCCCTGTTGTATTTTATAAAAATAATCCCAAATATATTTAAAGCCAGAGTCAGCCTGCATTACAGAGAACTACATTACTTTCTGTGGTATTTGAAAAATCTACTGTCATATCCCAAATACTAATGCAAACACAATAGGAAAATATTAGGTCAAAATCTATCCACTCTTCTATCCTGTGCAACCTCAGCAGACTAGGAGGGGCAGCACCCAGGGTAATTTTGGCTTAGCAGTGGAGAATCAGGGCTATGCACAATGTCTCCTCCAGAAACCTCTGTATCACATGGCACACTGGACAATTTCACACATTTGACTATGGAAACTGACTTCAAAGAATGCAACCTCCACAACTGAGCTCTGAACCTGGGCTACAGGATCTCACCTATGATTTTTAGCCCCATTTAATACCTTGATCCAAACCCATTTAAAGCCAAAAGAAACACAACTTCTGACTAACTGGGCTTTGGATTGGGCCTTAATTGCAAATTCATCTTGGATGTCTCTAGCATCAAACCTCTAAATATGAATCTCTGCTACTTTAGATTTTTGGGCAGATCCTCAGCTACTATAAAATGGTATAGCTTTACTGCAATCAGTGGAGCTACACCAATTTACACCAGCTAAGATTCATGGCCCATGTAAACAAATGGCAATAAACAGTGATAAATATGGCCCTGTTCTTCAATCCTGGAATGGTAGGATTTCCTGAGTGAGGAGTGCATACTCAGCCTTTAACAGAAGTAGCAAATTCTCCAAGTATGAACATTTCATCATGACAGCAACAAGATATTGGCATCCAACCTTACATACCTATGCCAAAATCCTGGAATGTGAATAAAAACATGGCTGAAAAGTCAATGGCAAAAAAAGGATGGGAGTCCGTCTGGTGCTTCCAGCAATCTAGCATAAACTATATAGAGTGGAAGTTAGGTAGGATGCTCTTCAGCTATAGCTGAAGCAACATCAACCACAATTTTTTTCCTATCAAACTTTTTCATTTATTCTTGTTGAGTTAGGCAGCCCTAGAGCTTTAGTTTTTCTTTTCCCAAGTAACTCCATCACTGATTTCTTTTTTATATACTAAACTTTACATTTTGCCTAACTAAATGCCTAATAAGTAGTAGCACCTGGATTATAGCTGTATCACTACCATTTTTTTCTTGGTGTGACCATCTGAAATGGACAATAGCACAGAAAATGGTATACAGAGGCCAGTTATGAGATTTCAGTGTATAGCAGTAAGGACAACATCTGCCTGGCATATTTGTAGTTGCCTACACAATCATGCATAGCTTTCTATTGTTCCAGGAATTGTTCAAGCATATAATAGAGTTCCAATGAGTTCAAACCTGCTGTTTCAGATGATGTTTTAGTGAATTGTTTTTCTGTCAGAGTGTGGATGATTTTTTTTAGTTTAGTCAGATTGAGGAAAGTATAGAGGGTAAGTGAGAGTATGAAGCAAATTATTTCCATGTATGGTAAGTGATGAGTATATTATAACGCCAATAGTATTCAATGAGAAATAAAAAATAAGACCTGATATACTGTCAAGATACCTATCAGTTCCTTAACTTATTTCTCACAAAAAAAAAAAAAAAGGCATGGGAGGGGTATAATGAAACTCTAACCCACATATTAAATAGTTTCATAGACATGGTGTTTAATACTGGGTCCCATGAAGTCCCATTGGCTTCAATGAAGCCAGGATTTCACCCAGAGTAAGTGCTACAAATTCTTTTCTTATTTATGCCATTTTAATTTCAGAGTAATTCAGTTGGCTTCAATGGATTTACACCTGTGTAACCGTGAGCAAAGTCCTAAATTTTCAAAGGTGCATCTGTTAAAAGCATGTATTTATTTTTGTGTGCCCTGAGTTGCAATGATATTCCGCAAACTATGTCTACATCCGCTTATAAAGTCCATTGTGGATTTGTGAATGCCATATTGTATTTCAACCTCTAGCTTGAATATAGCTTTAGTATGGTTTTGAGCATTCATTCTGTGGCAACAATTTGACATCTAGTAGAGCGGCTACGTCTACCAAGCTGCGACAGAACAATCAAGGGCCTTCTAACTCGTTCTACATGAGTGGAACAATGAGTCTGCCACCAGCAGAACCACTGACTTGAACAACTCTGCCAAAAAAGCTGACCAGGGTTGCTGGAACCTGGAAATTCCCAAACAGATACACAGGGGCAGAGAAGATGTCAGAAACTGTTTTAGAAGAGGAATACTCTTTAAGCAAAAAATATTTTCAACTCCAGAAGCAACAGAGTCAGGCCAAGAAGGTCAGAAGGGTTGCCTGTTCTAATTGACTAGGACTAAGTTCAAGACTCACAGGAGTCACAAAGGGTATTGCACACAGGAGTTCCTTTTCCATAGGTCTGTTATTCTCTTGTGTTTGTTAAGGGTAAAGTCAGCATGCATAAGAAATTCCTTTGCTAAGCCTGTGTTCATTATTTTATATCCACCTAGTCCCTGAAGGGTGTAACTAGAAACATCAGAGCTTCTTAGCATTGCTACCTCTGATGTATAAAAAAAGGGATATCCAAGATAACCCTGATCCCATAAACCTGGAAAGCTGGCAGTGTATACTAAACTATCTTACAGATTTCCCAGGATAGCTATTGCAAAAAAAGAGAAGATCCTGGGAAAATCTGAACAGGTGACAACCTTGGAGCTCCTACAGGCAAGTGGGCTGTAGGGTGAATGAGTCTAAACAACTGGTGGCTCAGAAAAGCTAATGCACTGGTTCCCAGGTTTAGGTGTCCAGACTACTGAGTCCAAAAGGATGTCAGAGATAGGTTCTCTGCCTTGGACTGCACTTGAAAGATATATAAATAGGAACAGCAACCTACCATTATGCAGAGCTCAAAGGCCATGTCTACACTTGGAAATTTAAGTCAACTTTAGCTTAGTTAAGTTGACTTAATGAGTCTACACTTAAATTTTAAGTCGACTTTGGGGAGAACTTACAAAGTCGACCTAGACCGTCCACACTAAATGCCTAGGTCAACTTCTAGGGGCTAGGGGGACCTAGGGCAGGTCCACGGGAGCAGGGGGGCACCCCTTGCCCAGTGCCAGGGGGCTCAGCCTTTGCCCCATTGTACATAGGTACAATGGGGCAAAGGGTGACAGGGACCCTGGCAGGGCATAGGGGCAGGATGGGCAGGGCTCTGCCCTGCCCTGTGGGGGGGGGTATGCCAGGCCCCCCCCCCGGTGCGTCGTTCCCCCCCCCAGCAGGGAGGGCAGTGGTGGAGTCCTGGAGTAGCCCTAAATCAACTTAGGGCTACCCCACGTCTACACTGGTTTAAGTCGACTCTAGGGAGCCCTAAGTCAAATTAAATTGAGGTTAAATAAGTCAACTTTATTTTCCTTAAGTCGACTTAAGCAGGTTGCTTAAGTTGACTTAAGGAAACTGTAGTGTAGATGCAGGGTAAATTAAGTTGACTTAATTTACCAGTGTAGACGCAGCCAAAGGGCTTAGAAGCATCCGGGATTCAGCGGTTGCATCATTTCACAAGAGACTGGTGCCTGTAAAGAGAAGTAGGCAGGGCTACATTGTTACACACACAATGTCTGATGTATATAAAAACTGACATGTTGTATGTACATATATATGGGTGTACATAAATCCTCAACATGTGCATTCACATCAGGTATTGAGCAAATGCATGTTCAGGTGTGTACAAGTGTACACATGCTAACATGTACATTCAGAGTCTGAAAGCTAAAAGCCTGAAGGAACCACCTGTAGTAGTCTGATCTCTTGTATATCATAGGCCACCAACACCACCCAGCACCCACAACTTAAAGGTAACCACTAAAGTATTACAGCCCATGGGAGACTAACAATTATGTGCCATGGGTGGAGATCATGAGGGACCAAGATACACCAATGCCTTAGGGCCCTGCAATAGCAGGGAATTGAATAAGTGTGATAGTCACAGTGTTCAGATTTGGGAGGCAATCTGGACCAGTGAGGGACTCTGTCACCATTTACCCTGCATCCCTGAGGGCCTCGCAATGCTTTACTGCTGTAGCTCCCAACACGGACTTCTCACAACCAGCCTACCAGCATGCAGGTGACACTCTGGACAGCCCTGGTTCAGCAGCTCTGGTACGAGCAGCCTGCCCATGTGTTCTATAGTGTCCAACCCCCTCCTGGACGATTCAGAGACATCGTAAGTTTCATTTTTAGATCTAAAGACTCAAAAGCACATCACAAGTTATTAATTTAAATGGGGTAGATACGCCATTCCCTTTTATACACAGCGCTATGTTGGTTTATAGGAAAACAGATTTATTAACAATAGGACATAGGGTAAGTGATGCCAAGTAAAAGGAATAGATTTAGAAAGACAAAAATAAAAATGAAAAAACTCATAAAAGTCTAAAACTTAATATAGTGAGATACAGGCTTTGTTCAAGATGCTTTCTCTGACCTGTCACTCTTCTTCTCAGCCATGGTTGACTTTCCGTCAGTCTGGACCTCCTAGTAAATCACAATGCACTGACTTCCCTTGTCTTATGTCTTAACTTTGCTTACGTAGGTTTCTCACCCTATATTCAGTTCCAGAGACTACAATCCCCTCTGGGTTGGAGGACCCATCTTTTTCAGCTTGCAAGTGATTCTGTCCAGTGATGGATGCCAAAAAATATCTTCTGTATTTGGATATGTCATCCAAATTTCAATGACTTTTTTGTTTATTTTGTTTCAAGAAGCAGGATGACCCCATGCTGTTCTTCCTTTCCTGAAAGTTTCCCACCTTAACCCCTACCCTCATATGATTTCATTGTAAATGGGGCTTCCAGTGTTTGTGATTCCACCACACCCAACTTACAGTGGAGTCGGGTAGTTAGCTATGAAATTTGCTCCTGGCAAACTATTCAGTCTAATATCAATAAGTATCCATACTTCATCATATAAAGTGCTAATACATATATTTCACAGTGATATTGATTGCCAATGTATCATTAGTTTTCAGAAAAGATCACATTCTATGCACTTTTATAACACAGTAATTTTATAACTCAATCAATTGATTCAGTTGCTTACTACTTCAGGTTCCGCTCCGTCTTTATAGACAAGTAAACCTTTTAAATAGATTCTTCTGAAAAGTAAAACCCAGGTCATGTTTCTCTCTCTTGATGGGGGTGGAAGCCATGTTGTCTCCTCCCTCACTTGTTAGGGTGAGATTTACCTCCACTCCCTTGTTATTTGATGAGCCTGTTTACACAATATGCAAATACATTCTCATTGTCTTTCAAAGAGTACTTTGGATGTAGCTCCTAGGCAGAGAAAACACATTCTTCTGTCTAGTGCAGAGCTGTTTATCGACCCTGTCCCTCCGATACACCTGGTTTACATACACTTTATAATTGTGGCATATATTCAAAACTCTTAACACACACTGCATATGTACATCTCACAAGAATATTAATGATCCGTGAGTTATTTCACAGGCATGTTTTATACAAAGATTATTACAATAGTGTGTAGGATGTGCTTAATGTCACAGAGATATACCCAGAGATAATCATGGCAAGTAACCTGCACTCACATGCTGCAAAGGAAGACACAAAAACACCAAAAACAAACTCTGGGGTCACTGCCAATGTGACCTGGAAGGAAATTCCTTTCCAATTCCATGTATGGCTATTAGCCTTGAGTATGTGAGCAAGAACCAGTTAGCTAAGCACATGAAGAAGATAATTTTTCCTGAGGTGGAAGAAAACACTTTTGTCTTTTACCTGACAGGGCTGATATCTTTTAACAAAATGATGAGTCCACTTCTACATATCATTGCTTAGAAATATTCATCAATTTATACACCAAAAGCAAAATTTATACTGATATATCTCTAAATTAGGTTAAAATAATACTTGGATATTAAATATACTGGATACACAAATACACCTTGGCATTATAGGCACACAGTTGATTATCACACCATTTGGCAACATTTTATTCAGCTGCTTATACCTAGTCATTGGCTTTGCATTAAAATAGCTCCTTTGTTGTAATGTGAGAAACTTCAATGCTCAAATTCCAAAGGGGTAGCCGTGTTAGTCTAGGTCAACAAAACAAACAAGGAGTCCTGTGGCACTTTTAAAGACCTACACCTTTATTTATCGCATGAGCTTTTGTGGAAGAAAATCGCACTTCGTCAGATGCTTTGAAGATGGGGAACTTATAGCCTGACCTGATCCTGTGTCATACATTTCCCTGCATTTAATTTCCTTCCATTCGGTAACTTCCCCATCTTCAAAGCATCTGACAAAGTGGGATTTTCTCCCACAAAAGCTCATGTGATAAATAAATTTGTTAGGAGTGCCACAGGACTCCTTGTTTGTTTTGATGTTCAAAGTTGCTCTATCTTCTATATTATTTTGAACAAATCACTTAAACAAAATTTGTTTAGAGTTTTACTTTACTATCCTGGCTTCTCTGAGGCTTGTCTAGACACTGACTAAATTGAGAATAAGTATGCCTCTAATATTTTTATGTGATAATCTTGAAAATCCTATATCATATAGTTGTAGGTATATATTTCTTAAGCAATATTAATAGGATATTACACAAATATATTGGCTGCCATTATGGAGGCTGCATTTTACATGCTACACTCTGAATGGGTATTTTACACCTATTTAAAGTATAACAGTAGCAGATTACACCCTTTTCTGCACATGCACACACACACTTCTGAATTTATCCCATTATGACCAAAACATTCATGGATTCAGGGTTTTTTTTAAAAATGTATATTAACTAAAAATATTTGTTGCTGAATATATGTACACAAATGTTTAATTAAAACCAAATGTTGCTGTGATGCTGCAGAACTCATGTTCAAACAAATCTCTAAAAAGGAAAAACAGCTGAGAATAACCACACTGGCACAGATCATTTAATTTGGAATACTATCTTCCGAAGTGATCTATACCAGATCCTCAAGGAGGACAGTGATAAAATTTCATCTATGGATGAAATTTCTACCCAACACCATTTCTTCTGTTTCTTAGAAGTTTTCTGCTTTTTTTTTAATAAGCCATTTGAGATGCATATTATTCATCCAGTTCGGTCTGCAACCCTTCCCTATGATTTTTTTCCCATTTGATTGGAATGCAGGCTTCAGATAATTTCTGTAATTTTGACATCCAAACAATTCCATGTCTCCTCCACATTCAAATTCTTGAGTTCTTCAGTCTAGCCACTTCCCTAATCAATTCCCTTAAATATTTAAAGTTTGCCCTTTTGAAATTAAAGACCCTAGTTGTATTTTTGTTTATCCTTCTATTTAGTTTCAAAAGTATTAATTAATGATCACTCAAACCAAGATTGTTTTCTATAACTTTTCTTCTGTGAGGTCCTTGTTCCTTATCAATACAAACTTTAAAATGGCATCATCCCTTCCTGGTTTTGTGATTGTTTGATGAAGAAATCTGAAGACTATCATACATGGGAATATCTGCATTCTACCATTATTAGTAGCACTTGTCTATATCTGGGAAATTCAAGTCCCCCATAATCACACTATTCCCAGCAGTATTTATTTAATTAAAAGCATTAAGGAGGTTTCTACTGATCTCTTACTTGCATCTTCAAATCCCCAAGCATTATTCCAGTGGAGCCATTTTCTTTCCCAAAGTGATTTTGACCCAAACAGATTCCATTTTTACCCATTTAATCACTTCTAATTCCTTTATACTCTATCTCCTCATTAATACACAATGCTTCTCAAACACCTTTACCTTTATTTTCTGAATAGCATATATCCTTCAATATTTGTATTCTAGTTATGACTACTATTCCATCATGTTTCTGTTATCCCTATATTTAATTTCACTTTCTGCACCACTTGTTCTAGTTCCTCCATTTTGTTATTCAGGCATCTAACTGGATGCACAGATCAATCAGAAAGGATGATCATGAGCTGGCAATGTAATGCTAACACGAAAAAGGTTAATACAATCCTAGGCTCATCAGGTGAGGTATTGTCAGTAGAGATAAGGAAGTCTTATTATCATTACATAAGGCGCTGGTGAGACTTCATCTGAAATATTATGTGCAATTTGGTTTTCCTATGTTTAAGAAAGAAAAATTCAAACTGGCACAGGTGCAGAGAAGAGCGACTAGATTGATTAGAGGAATGGAGAACCTACCTTGTGAGGGGAGATGTAAAGGGCATGGCTTGTTTAATTTAACAAAATGGGGGTTAAGGGGAGATATGCTTGGTCTGTATAAATACATCAGAAGGATAAACATCAGGGAGGGAAAGGAGTTATTTAGGTTAAAGGCCAATGTTGGCACAAGAGGAAATGGATATAAACTGTCTAGCAACAATTTTAAGTTTGAAATTAAATGAAGGATTTCTCACCATTAGAGGAATGAAGTTCTAGAACAGCCTGCTGGGGGAAAAAGGTCTACCTCGTTTCAAGACTAAGCTTGTTAAATTTATGGAGGGGATTCTATGATGAGATTCCCTACGTTGGCATACGGTCTATCTGTAGTTGCTCTCAGCAAATATCTCCAGTGGCCGATGGGCCATTAGATGGGGAAGGCTCTGAGTTACTACAGATAATTCCTTCACAGGTGAGTGGCTGGTGGTCTCGCCTACATGCTCAGGATGTAACTGATCAGATATAGCTGATCACCATATTTGGAGTCAGGAAAGAATATTCACACAGAGACCTTGCCATTTTTCACCTTCCTTTGCAGCATAGGGCATGGGTCACTTCCTGGTTTGAACATGAATAGCTGGTTAAATCAGTATTACGAAGCCTTTAAAATTTGAGAACTTCAAACATGGACCAACTTTTACAAGAGTAGGTGGATGAGATTCTGTGGCCTGTGACATGCTGGAGAAAAGACTAGATGATCATGACGGCTTGGAAGTTGATGGGTCTAAACGGTCAATAGGCGGCTCACACCCTCAAATAAAATTCAGTGTCATTATTATGTCATTCCAAGGATCACTCTGAATACCTTTCTTAAAGATAAAGACACATACTACTAGCCTTCAGTCCTCCAATAGAGTAGCGGATTTTAATGAGTGTTCATATTTTTTGGTTAGCATCTCAGTTATTCCATTTTTAAGTTTCTTCACAAAACTTGGATGAATTCTCTGATGTTCTAATAAAAAGCAACTTCCAGCATCTCCACATCAATTACAGCACCTCCGCTGATGAACTGTCAGTCTCTCAAAGCTGGGAAACCCATGAGGAAAACAAAACAAAACAAACATCTGAACTGGAAACTTCCAAATCCCGTCCCAGCTGACTCAAGGGTCATTTTTTTTCACACCATAAAATGCAAAATCATCTATTTAGTTAGAAAGCTAGGCTTTTATTGCTTTCAGAATAATTTCCATAAAGGCTAAACCATAATAATCAGTGAATCAGTGAAATAACCCCAACTGTTTGAGTGCCATTAGGCAGAAGGAGGCTAAATTCAGAGATTCAACATTTACAGTTGTTACTACACCTTGAAATGATTTTACTGCCATCATCCTCTGATATTTTGGTTGATTACTTCTCTAATTTTTGCAATGTGAAGCATTTTATGTGTGGATTGTTAAATTAAATGAATAGTTTAATGAAACTGGTTGGAGCTAATCAATTGATTCAAATTGGAGGGAGGCTGAATATTTAAGTCATGGCATTAATGATAGGCTAAGAGCCACAGCTGCTGCACCTCTGTAACAGTAGAATTCAGGAACAGATATTTCATAACAAACTTGGACACAGATACCACAAGTTTGTAGGTAAGAATGGACTGGCCCTCTGCAGATATTGCTGTCAGCAATAAGCCAGATCTATACAGAAGTTTTGTCTATACTGAAAGCGATAAAGTTGCCTCTGTCAGATTGATTTTTCCGGATCAGCCACGAAGACAATTAAGACATGCTCAATCGTTCTGGAAATCGACTTAATAAAACTACCCCCTCAAGCGGCATAGCACTGTGTCGACAGGAATGCATTTCTTGTCGGTGCAGCACAGTGAAAACACCACACTAAAGGAGAGTTAGGAAGTTGACAGGAGTTATGCAAGCTGCTCTCTATAGCTTGCCTAATGCCCACTGACATACTTGGCAGTATAGACCAGGCCAAAGTCTAACAAAGGACCAGACTTTACCTAGCTCCTGCTTGGGTTGCAGGTGCAGGAGGATGCAAGGAACCTGTACAGAGAGTTGCCAGAAGTACTACTGGTTCATAATGCCTGCTTCTTCTCCTATCCACAGAAATGCCTCACATAGGGAATGGAGGCATAAGGGGAGCGAGGAGTTGAGAAGGGCAAGTCCATGATTTCTTTCTCCAACCCTGAATTTTAGCCAGTACGTAGGGGAGAAGATGCTGTATCCTTTTTACGGCTGGTGCACTCAGTCCGGCAGCTGCCAGGAGGAATTCTGGTTGAGTCAGCTAGAGTGTCTCATGGGCACTCCTGCTGCAGAGCATGTTCTTCAGTATGTCTAATGGCATCTAGGGCATAATCTACCTCAAAAGTCAATAGTGTAATGAGAATTGTTGGCTGTCACATTCCTGTACATGTGGGAAGTAGAATTAATCTGTCATTTTAAAACATGGGCACTACTTAACATTTGGTTTAATGTCATAAACCAAATGGCACTAACAGTTTTGAAGCAGAACTCCCCATTGGCTTTAACAGAAAGTATTGCTTCATCATCAATAGCACAATATGCCCCTGGCCCTGTTTAAAATGCCCCATTAGCCTCTGCAGCTTTGGTTGAAAGCCACATCTGAAGGAGATGAGATCCAATACTATTGCCATTGAGCTGAGTAAGAATTTGCCATCTCATTCTCCTGCTGATTTTCAGTTTAAAAAAAAGAAATTAGGCAACTACCCTGGGCTGCCCCTATTAACTTGTTAACTACCTTTGCACATAAAGTTTATACTTTACACACTACAGCTACATTGTGAACCCTCTCACTGGTGAAGACAGTGGATTTGTTTGAGTGAGTAACTGCCCACCAGCATGAGTAAGGGTTTCGCAATTGCACTCTTAACTTCTTTACACTAGGTTAAGCAGTTAACGTGGCTTATTACTAGAAGTCTTCAATGTTAAGCTATACTCAGGCTTCCATGAAACAACCCATAGAGCTACAAGCAGCTTAAATGTTTACACCATTATCAACTTTTTAGGACAACTCATTGGTGACCTTAATAAATGTAAAAGCTGAGGGTGCTCATGACTTTAAACTGTCATTATGATGTTTTAAGAATTTGTGTCAGTTTAAACTATTTTAATCCTTTACATCAAATGAGAAGTAGCTTCAGTTCCTGAACTACTTTAAACCATTAGCATGATCAAGACAACCCAGCACTTAAGTCTGCCACTATCCCACTTCGTTAAAAATCAAGGCTGACATTGTCAAAGACGGTTTAGTGAGGTAAGCACTCCAAGCCCTTTGGAATCCAAGGGAGTTGGACACCTTTGAAAATCCTAGTCCAAGATTTTAATAAGGTAAGAGCACCTCAAAGCTAAAACAAAGTTTGCATGCAACCCATGTTCAAAACAATTTCTTCTCAGGTATTCTCCTAGAGATTCCTTGTACAATTGCTGTGTAATTTGATAAATTTGAATATTAATTTGGGGCCCCAGTTCAGCAAAACATATGCTTACCTTTAAGCTCATAATTAAACCCCTTTAAATCAGCAAAGCACTTGAGCACATGCTTAAATCCCATGAACACCAATGGAAATTGAGTGCTTTAATTCTTTGCTGACTACTGGTGAGATTGCTTACATGTTTAAAATTAAAATGCTTAAGTGCTTTGCTGAACCAGAAAATATTATTTAAACAAATGAGTATCTCCTGGCAAAGGATTGTAAAAGAGGTACATTAAGATCAGGCACTGAGATAGTGTAAGTTGCTAGTGACTTCCTAAAAGGTACACAAATGGATTAGAAGATGTTGTCTCTCACTTTCATTTTCAAACACAGGAAGAAGGAATCTCATCTTTTCCCTCAGGTGGGTAGGTAGAGGAACTGTTCTTTAAACCGCTACACATAAATTTTAATTTCGCTCCATTCTTTTGAGCACTTGGGAAAAAATGAGCAGATCTGGCAGGCAGATGTGCGTTGAGGGCTTTTCTGTGCTCCTTCTCACAGAAAAGGTCTAAAAATAAATGAATAATAGAATGTACAATACTTCATCACAGATCATAATAAAACAAAGTTGTGGAGAGTATAATAATGGCTAGTAAATTCTATCAATAACTGCACAACAAAAATGTACCTATCAGGATTTTTTATTAATATAAGTAAATACCAATACTTAGAATAAGAAAAATCTATTTTCTTTGTCTCATGATCTCTTCATTTAGAGAGAATACCACTACTGGTACTGTACTAGTTGCCTTTAATGCAAAGAGGAAATGAGTCCTTTAAAATATGTCCCTTCAGTGGTGCTCTGTGCATTTTTATTTTAGAATATTACGTTCCAGTTTTTATAAAGTTGGCTCATTCTCTGGCTTCATAAAACATCATAAATTAGATCTCAGTAGCATGTGAGATGATTTGATCAGCACGGGATTACCCCTTCCTCACAAAACCATGTCTCCATCCAATAATACTGAGTTATGATATAAGTACAGTGACCAACCAAGAAATAGAAGCAATTCCATGGAATTAACTTTTGTTTCTTAATTTTTTAAGGAAGAAAAAGTTCTTTTACCCTGGTATCCCCTTTCCAATATTACCATTCTAGCAGAATCAGCTAAGTGCAACTTCTTACCAGCATAGTTATTACCTGTAATTTACATGCAAGTAGCAACTGAAACTTGAAGGATGTAATGAATGTAAAATCAGAAACCTTGTCTGTGCCATCATCTAGCCCTGAAAGCACAGAAGCTATGTACGTGACTGTATTAAAGGCTATTAAAATGGCTTTGATGTATAGCTGTTTTTGGTGTGATTTTCTGGGTTTTATTATTCCTCTGACTATCATTTACTATTTTTAAATGGGAAATACTATTATGGAACATGTCTATTCTGTCCTTCAGAGGAGACATCATACCGGATCCCTTCTGTTCATCTTCAGCGGCTGTATGGGTGGAAGTTAAAGATCCCATGGTATTTTAGTGTCCTAGCCAATATTTAGATATTATTTATCATCAAAGAAGGTTCTAATATTCAAGGTTGTGTGTGTGGAGCAGAGCTGCATACATAATGTCTTCACAGTCACAGCACTACCAGTATTTAACTTGGTGAAGTGTTTTTAAAACACTGCAAATGAATCATGAATGACAATGTATAAAACCACATTTTATTTTCGCATACTCAATGTGTTTACAAATAAGGTCTGGCACAAATTCTGTGAGAAGGAACCTTTTATTTTAATCAAGGGCAAGTTATGACTACATGATTCTTCAATGTGCCTTTACTGTCTAAGCTAGTGATTTATTTTGTTGCAGCTTCGTTTCTCTTTGAAACTGGAAGAAAACTCCACACCACCTTTTTTCCCTACTCGTATCATTTTGAACACACAACATGCAAAGTTTTCTTTTAGACCTAATATCAAGTTGTGTTTATTGCAACAAATGCAAATTTTAGTTAATTTCCCTTTTTATTACTTAAAAAAATCAATAAGCATCACCTTCGCCTGACCCTACCGTCCCCTGAAAGACATTACTAACAATTTCCATGTTCACACTGGGCAGTTAGCTGTTGTTTGCCCAGTTATCTATTGTGCTTGTATAAAATGGATTCCAAGATACACAGATTTGTAGTAGCAAAAGACTGCTTGAGGCTGTCTGAAAATTGGACTCATAGAATCTTAGCGTTAGAAGGGACCTCATGAGGTCATCTAATTCAATCCCCTGCTAAAAGCAGGACAACTCCCACTAAATCGTCCCAACCAAGGTTTTGTCTAACCAGGCCTTAAATGTTTCCAAAGATGGAGATTCCACCGCCTCCCTAGGTAACCCATTCCAATGCTTTACCACCCTCCCAGTGAGAAAGTATTTCTTAATATCCAACCTTGATCTCCCCAGCCACAACTTGAAACCATTGCTCCTTGTTCTGCCCTCTGTTACTACTAAGAACAGCCTAGCTTCCTGCTCTTTGGAGCACTCCTTCAAGCAGTTGAAGGTTGCTATCAAATCCCCCCTCAGTCTTCTCTTCTGCAGACTAAATAAGCCTACTTCCTTCAGTCTCTCTCGTTAAGTCATGTGCACCAGCCTCCTAATCATTTTTGTTGCCCTCCACTGGACTCTTTCTAATTTGTCCACATCCTTTCTCTAGTGGGGTGCCCAAAACTGGACACAGTATTCCAGATGCGGCCTCACCAGTGCCGAATAGAGGGGAATAATCACATACCTCGATCGGCTGGCAACATTCCTACTGAGGCAGCCCAATAAGCCATTGGCCTTTTTGGCAACAAGAGCACACTGTTGACTCATGTCCAGCTTCCCATCTACCATAACTCCCCAGGTCCTATCCTACAGTGCTGCTACTTAGCCAATCGGTCCCCAGCCTGTAGCAGTACATGGGATTTTTCCATCCTAAGAGTAGGACTTTGCACTTGTCCTTGTTGAACCTCATGAGATTTCCTTTGGCCCAAAGCTCCAATTTGTCTAGGTCTCCCTGAATCCTATCCTGGCCCTCCAGCATGTCTACCATTCCCCCCAGCTTGGTGTCATCCATGAATTTACTGAGCATGTAATCTATCCTGTCATCCAGATCATTAAAAAAGTTGCTGAACAGAACCAGCCCCAGGACCGGCCGCTGGGGCACTCCACTCATTATTAGTTGCCCACTAGACTTTGAGCCATTGTTTCCTACACAGTGAGCCTGATGATCTAGCCAGTTTTCTATCTACCTTACGGTCCATTCATCCAACCCATACGTCCTTAACTCACCAACAAGAATGCTGTGGGAAACCGTATCAAAAGCTTTTACTAAAGTTGAGGTATATCACGTCGACAGCTATTCCCGCATCCACAAATCCAGTCATCTCATCATAGAAGGCAATCAGGTTGGTCAAGCATGATTTGCCCTTGGTGAATCCATGCTGAATGTTTCTGATCACTCTATTTTCCTCCAAGTATTTCAGAATGGATTCTTTGAGGACCATGATTTTTCCAGGGATTGAGGTGAGGCTGACTGGTCTGTAGTTCCCTGGCTCCTCCTTTTTCCCTTTCTTGAAGATAGGTACTATATTTGCCTTTTCCCAATCATCCAGGACTTCCCCCATTCGCCACAAGTTTTCAAAGTTAATGGCCAGCAGCTCAACATTCACATCGGCCGACTCCCTCAGCACCCTCGGATGCAGTTCATCCGGCCCCATAGACTTGTGCACATCCAACTTCTCTAAGTAGTTCCTAACCTGACCTTCTATCACCGAGGGCCACGCTCCTTCTCTCCATTCTGTGTTACCCAGTTTCATTTCAATTGCAAACTGCTTTTGAAGCATATTGAACATATTGCACTTTCTATGATATTAAAATCTTAACTACCCTTTCCAAGGGTTACAGACATCAGTAATACTTCCTTCAGAGCTCACCAGTTTACTGACATTTGCTCAGCAGCTTAGATCATTCTTTATTCCTGACCTGTAATTACCATTGCTCTTGTGGGGAATAGAGCTGAACAAGCCGCCATGATCAAGCTACTGGGAAATTCAAATGACTGTGAAGTTCAGGAACAAATAGAGGGTTATATGCCAAATGTGCTCACTACATTGAGATCCTGTTTTGCATGGAGCAAGTGGGGAGTGTATGACTGGCTGGCCCAGAATGAGAGAACTGAAGTGGTAGAATCCAAACAGAATTATTATATTATTCCAGTTTAAAATCAGCTACATGAAAACTCAATGGTTTTGCAACCCAGTTATTAGTTTGTGTAATCCTTTGTTTATAGACTTGTTCTCACCTGAGATCTATTTTGTTTCAGATAAAAGCACAAGCTCAAAAGTAAAACACAGCCCAAATTACTAAATTTTGCCTGTTTTTAGCTGTAACTAGGGAAACCATATAGAGAACTGCAAAGTTTTTTGCCAAAACTCTAAGATGTCTTTGCCTTTCCTGATTTGAGATTTACTATGTAAATTTTACACAGCTCTGCTTTAAAGTATACATGCTTTGACCACATAAAACCATGACAGAATCACTATGGGTGGCTTTACATCACAATAAGACAACCATAATTGGCCCAAGTCAGCTGACTTGGGCTGGTGATGTGGGTCTATCACACTGCATTGTAGCTGTTCTGGCTGGAGCCTGAGAGCTGGCAACCCTTTAGAGCCCAAAAGTCTACACTGAAATTTTATAGCTCTGCAGCCTGAGCCTGAGTCAGCTGCCACAGGCCACCTGCTTTATTGCAGTGTAGACATACCCTAAGGGCCCGGTCTTGTGAGGCGCTAATTAACTGCAGAAAATGCAGAGGACTTATATAGGACTAAGCCCAAAGAGAGAAAGGAAGTGCACAAAAATTTAGCCTAAAATAGCATCAGCTACAAATTCATAAACCACTCTATTAAACATGTCCCAGTAAAGGCCTTTCTTTCCTGTTGAGCTGGCATGGACCCAATGTAGAGTCTTCAAAAGGAAAACGTGGAGATGGGTCTATAACAATGTGTCAGATTCTTCCCTAGAAACTCCAGTGGTGTAAATGTGCTGCAGGAGGGGAGCAGAGGGATGTTTCTGGGGTCTACTGATCCCAAACATGAGACCCAAACCTGCAAACAATTGCAAGGGGGCATCCTTGATCCACATGGATTCCCTAAGAGCAGATAAGGTCAAGAGCACCGCTGCTTGTGATGAGTCCCAGGATCAGGGCCATGGTCCTGTATTCACAAACACTTTAGTTCTTAGACACAAAGTAGCACTAATTGTTTTCTCCTGTTACTTAATTAACCTCACCTTAAACTCCGGATACCGGCCAATTCCTGAGTTTTTAAAATCACACAGTTAACAAACAGAGCACGCTTGCTCAGCCAACCAATCACACCTGTTGCAATAGCATGTGCAGTTGCATCTGGTTTTATTATTTATATATTTGGCTTTTATGTCCTCCTCTCTTCACTACTAACAAGATGCCACAAAAATATGTCTGCCCAAACTGCTGGTCTTCCTTAAAGCTGACTTATCCAACGTATCACTGGCAGTGCCTCTAGGGGAAATATATAAGTTGGAAGTCAAGCTTCCAAAAAAACCAACCAGCACTTCTGATTAGTATCTCATATTGTGATCCTTCCTGCTTCATTTGTTTTCCAGATGGGCGAAAAAAAGGTCAACAACCCTAGGGCAACAATCTGATTTGAAAGAAATGTGATTTCGGAAAGGGAAATTTGCAAAAATTGCCATAACCAAGAAATGAGTAACATTTTAAGCAATTGACAGTTCAGACTAATCTTCCATGTAGTTTATCTTCCTGAATTGCCGATATTTTCTTTTCCACTCATGCACACGGCTAAGCCAGTTCTGGTACTTTCTGGTATTATTCTTTTATCATTGTAATTTTTAGTATTATTATTCCCATCATCACAAATAAGAAGATAAAAAGGGATTATCATAAATTTAGTTTAAAAAAAAAAAAGAACAACCATCTTAACTTAGAAGAATAGCTGGATTCTATGGAATGAAAGATGCAAGACCAATTTTAGAATAATACATTCATGGTTTGGTAGGAACACGCATTTATTAGACGGCGAGACAGACAGACAGACAGGCCCTATAGGTGTAGTGAGAATCAGAATAATTCTGTTCCAATGTGATACAAGGGTTTGATGAAAAAGGACAGAGCTGTTACCATACTCCTGTTTTTTACTTCTGTCTATATTACTGCCTGTAATCATGTATGCATCTCCAGTCTAATTTGTAATATCCTGTGGCCAAGAGGCAGGGGCACTGTGCTCAGAGCCAGGAAGGAGATCTTGGCTTTTATATTCAGTATTTCTACCAATTGGTATTTTTGTCTGTGCAGTTCACACACCTTTACTCTTTTCTAGAAGATAGGCAAGTATCATTTATTGCTTTACAAATAAATTAGCTGCAAGATGTGCAAGATCATTTTAGATAGAGCTATGAATAGATCCCAGGCTTCTAAGACAGACCCACATCTAATTCACTGACTCAGTCATACCACTTTTCAGAATTAATATGCATGCCAGGAATACAAGCTAGGACTCTTGATAGCCAACAGTCCACCGCTGTCTCACAAAATGCTTGTAAGCTACTGGCAAACTGTGCATCATGTCTCGCTCCAGGAACAACTGACATAAAAGATAACAACCTGCTTCTGCTAGAAGATGTTACTTTAGCTTGAGGAAGAAATCTTCACTGAAGCTCTACAGGTCTTTAGTTCTAGTTCTGATAAAAACCCACGTGGGGGAAAAATAATAAAGGAGCTTGTAATTGGAAACTGAGTCATAATTTAAAATACACATACAAAAAATAAGATACACATACATAAAATACACGTTACACATTAAATGTTGTTATGTTTTCTGACTGAAAACAAACTCCTGTCTTGCTGGCTGCAGCTAGGCTTTGATGAGGCCCAATAACAGACCGAATGATTTAAAAAAAAAAAAGAAAATGTGCCAGTACTCAGCCGGCAGGAGCAGTGTGGGGGAGGAGGGCATTGTCAGCAGGGGAAAGGAGACCTGCTCCTTTCCCCTGCTGATCCTGGCTACCCAGCGGCAGGCCAGGGAAAAATAGGTGCTGGTGCGCCATACCGGTGCGTACCAGCACAAAAAAGCCCTGAACAGATCACATGCTATTTGAGCTACGAGGCAACCGGGGCTTCTCCTCACCCTCTTGCTCTACCTACCCATTGGGCTGCCATCTCCTGCTTGGACAGAAGTGATGCTGCTCCTTGAAGGGAGATATGTGATGGGGAGAAGGGGTCTGTAAGCATACACATGCTGCAGGTTTGGGATTGGTTCCACTCCCTGCAGACCTACTGGGCATTTCGGAGCATGAAAGGAGTTGACTGACTCTGTGCCGTCATAGCAAGCGGTATAAATAAGAGTCCAAACCAGGCAGTTGTGTCTGGTGCTCAGACTTGAACAGCTTTTTCCCATCCACCAAAACTTGCAAACAACTTTTGGGGGTTTGCGGTTTTTTTTTGCTTTTTTAAAAAAACCTTCATCTTTGGCACCCAGATTATGTGGCTAGATCAGTTGTTCTCAACCGTTTTTGCATCACGACGCACATGACAGATGATGTTCTCCTATGTGACACACTACAGTCTGCTGGTGGCGGTGGTGCTTGGGCTGGGAGCACTTGGAAGGCTGAGGCACTCTGGAAGATGCTGCACTCCAGAACCTGCGTGGGGGCAGAGGCAAGCCAGCGCAGACTGGTGCACTGGAGGTCTGGCTTGATGGAGCCAGGTTTATTTTTGTAAGTCCAGGATCTCTGGGTTGCAGCCCCTAAGTCCCTTTACTCTTCTGGCCCTGGCTGCTGCCTGTGTTGTGCAGCAGGAGCAGACTGTTGAGGGTAGCAGAGAGCAGTGCGTGGCAGGAGCCCCAAGCTGGCTCCAAGTTGAGTTGCCAATTTTCCATTACACACCTCCCAGCTCTTCTCTGGGCTAGAGGACACAGAGAGTTATTGCAAATGGAGCTGAGTTTCCACAGTGGGATTCCATGGTAACATGGGGCAATTGTAGACCCTCACACCCAGGGCCAGAGTAATGATCCTATGGGCCCAGGGCTATAAGTTTTTGCAGTGCTAGTCAGGGGCAGGACAGTGGGACTCTGGCACCTGGGGAGCCATACTTACATTGGGCAACCCCCATCAGCAGCAGCAAACTGTGGCGGGGGTCTGTGAGCCTGTATCCTGCTCTTCCCCACTGCCCCCATTAGCAGCAGTATCAGTACCCGCAGAGTCAGGGAGAATCTGTGGGCCTGCGTCCTGCTCTCCCCGTGCTGTGCGGGTGGCAGTGAGCTACTAAAGCCTGGGCAGAGGGACTCCTGTTCTCACCTTCTCCCTCCAGCCTCCCTTCCCACATGCCCCCTTCCCTCACAGTATCACCCCCATTCACATCCTCCTCTACTCCACCCTCCTTTCCCCAGCCCCATAACACCCCTGCCTTGATTTCCCAGCATCACCTCATCACTCTGCCTACCGTCCTTCCTCTTTCATCCCCCATTACCTCCTCCAGCACCTCAATCCCTCTTCTCTCCTCTGGCCCAGTCCCTCCCGGGGATTGAGATCCCAACCTCAGCCAAGAGCAGGCTGCTTCCCCAGCACTGCAAACGAAGGCAGCCAGAGGCAGCTTTCCTGGGCAGGGCTGGGGAGGAATCACAGCCTGCTCAGCTGGGAACAGCCTGGCGCCAAACCGAATCCCTGAAGCCATGGGGTGTGACTGGGAGATAACCTGGAGCAGGGGGGTGGGAAGGTCTCTCCTACATTCCCTCCAAGCGGTGCCTCCCTGGGAGCAGGCACCAGTTGGCCGGGGCTGGAGATTTGTGGGGCCCTCGTTAGCTCGGGGCCTTGGGCTGCAGCCCTTAAAGTCCCTGCATTAATCTGACCCTGTTTACACCCACTTGGGCAGGTATGCAGGCACTTGCTTGCTATCAGGGGATGGCGCCATCTGTGTCTTATACGGTTTGGGGTCCCCACAATTTAACACCATATTTCAGCAGAGAGAAGAGCACATCACTAACCATTTTTAAATCAAAATTGGGTGTTTTTCCTCCAAGGTCTGTTCTAGGAACTATTCCGGGGAAGTTCTAAGACCTGTGCTATACAGGAGGTCAGACTCAATTATCACAGTGGTCCCCTTTGGGCCTTGGAACCTCTGAGTCAGTCCTCATAGCTGATGAATCTCCTCCCTTTTGATTCTGTGGCACTGATGACCACTGTGATCAGCTGGAAATCTGCCCTGGAACTTTCCTCCTAGGCAGCAGCAGAGAACACTCTGTGGGTAGCTCCCTTTCCTTTAAACTGAGAGCAGTTCAGCTTGAGTACTCCGTGGAGCACAGCTGTGCCAGTATCAGAGGGCGAGAGGTCATCTCTCATGCAGGCAGGTCTCAAGCCAAACAGAGCGAAAGAAAATCAATCAGATATTTGGGTTTTCAATCCTTTTTTTTTTTTTTTTTTACTGAAAGAGACAAAAGAAAACTCAATTGGAAAAAGAAATAATTCACTTAAACTCTACGTAGTCCCTGTGTATTTAATTGTCAGATTTTCATTTCCATGTCAATAATGACACTTTTTGGTTCACTTTATGGATACCTTTTCCCAAACTATTAGTTATTTTCCATAGTTAAAATATCAAAGGTACTAGAAATTTGTTTAATGGCAAGCACAGGGGTGGATTAATGCACGGACCATCACGGTCCGTGCCTGGGGACCACGACAATGTGTGGGCCCTCCCCCCTGCCAGCATTGGGGGGAACTCGGGGGAGTGGGGCTGGCTGGCCCAGAGGCAACCTCCACGTTTGCTCCCCCCGAGGCTGGTGGGTCCACCCCCCAGGGGCAGGTCAGGCCGGTCGCAGCCTGGCTGGTTGGCCCCAGGGATGGCGACGCGCAACCAACTAGTGTGTGCAGTACGGCCTCTACATTGGAAGCTGTAAAGCATGCGCCGGTTTGCCCTGCCACTCCCGCGGGCCAACCAGCCAGGCTGCAGCCGGCCTCTGGCCCCAGGTTCCCCCCTCCCCTGAGCGCTGGCCGCACAGGTCCAGGGCCCCAGGGGTGGGGGGGGGCAAGCCGGTCACCCAGGAAGGGGGGAGGAATTGATGGGGGAGGCCTAGGGGCCTAGCAGCCCCTGATCCACCTCTGGACAAGCAGCACTATTAGTCATTATATGCCATCTTCCAGCTGATATTGATTTGTAAATAAAAATCATACCAGTTCACTGGCCAACAAACAAAAGTGATTAATAAAAAGAATATAAACCGCATCCAAATACAAAGTACAACAGCCTTAAAGGGACAAAGTTGTATTACCTAAAGTCTATATGAAAATTGACAAGCAGTATATACTATTGGAATTAACCTGTTGATTTTGAGTTAGATTTCTTGTAACTTGGCACAGAAATCTAAAAGAACAAACAGTATGTTTCTTATCCAATTGTTTTGTAGGCCTTCCAAGATATCTCTTTTGGGAATAATGGAAGGTTTGTGTATCAAAGTCATTGTTTACTTTGAAGTGAGCTCCCCTTGCTACTGACAATAATTGATCTTTTTTAATTATAGTTTGTTCAGTCAGCGTAACTAAGAATCTCCATAAAGATCCAGCAGATTTACTTGCAAATAACATAAATAATCGTATTTTAAAACAACAGAGGAGTCAAAAACACTTTGACCTGAATCCCTTCTCACTTACTGATATGTAAATCAGGAGTAGCTCCTGAATACACAGCATAAATGTAAATTTTTATGTACATTAAATATTAAAAAGCTATAGCTCTCATAGGATAACTCCATTGATGCTAATTAAGTTACCATGGCATAAAACTAGTATAAGTCAGGTCAGAAGCATATCCTTAGTTTATATCTTAGTTATTCTAATTACTGCTTGCTTATTTACGTCAACCACAATTCAGAAAAGTACATAAGCATGCTGCATTTTAAGTGCTTTGCTCCATCAGGGCCTGAATTTCAGTAACTATGAGATACAGTAACAAAATCTAATATAAACAGGAAGGAAAGCCAAAATTGTGTAAAAAAACACCAGATGGGGCTAGACTTGACTACTCATGTACATTTGTTTGCAGGATCAGGTTCTGGTCTAGAGAAGATATTTTTCCTTCTGTATGCACTGTGGGACAGAGACTACGACCTTATTGTGTGTTTATCTAGTACAATGGAACCCAGCCTATCTGTGGTCTTTCAGCACTGAAAATAAATATTTTTAATAATGATAATAATGATCCTTAATGGGAAGTTAAGATACTAGCTACATATATAATAATAGCAACATTAGTTTTAGAATAAAAGTTATATTGTGTGGGGCAATTTTCTAGTCTACCTCTTGAATCTTCCAATTGCCAAATATATTAACAGCAGACCTTCCAGCATAAGATGAATATTTCCACTCCACTGTAGCTAGCCCAATGAGAATAATATAGTCAATGTATTTCAAGTAAATCCAATACCACTAGCTGTTTGTTAGTCTAGAAAAATACAAATGGTGAAATAAAAATATTAGCAACATTAGCAAAATATTCTCTGACAATGGCAATATAAATGTCATTCATCACTATGAATTCACATTCACTGGGCTAATAGAAGCTCCATTTCTTAAACAGTTGAAGTTCAGATTGTTTTTATTAATACTTGTTATTGGATTTACAGGTACCTGTGAAGTAGAAAGGACTAGTTTTGTGTTTTAACTTGTACAATTTGATAATAAGTCTAAGGTCTAAGTCACAGAGATAAGTGAAATCCAAACAAAATGTGTAAAGTTTACTTCTATTCCATCAGAATCCCTCTACATTCTTTCCTTTTCAAAAACCTTCCAGTATCTGTAACCAAACATAAATAATACTGGCATAAAAGTACTTGCTAATTGAAAAGAAAAAATTCAAGTTAGAGGTGATTCCTAATAGCATAGGTTCATTAGAATACAAATGAAAAATATACAAAAAGCCAATAAATCAGTTAAAGTTCTTCAGTTTTATTACTTTTATATATAATTAATGCTATAATTCTGATATGATTATCAGTACTGCTATTCGTTGCAGGATTAGGATCTTACATCTGAAAGCTTTCAATATATCTTTCCAGTACATCAGAATTTGAAGTTTTAATCCCATCAAGAATAAAACACATAACCTGTACAAAAGGCACTACCAAAAAACAAAACAAAACAAACCCCACAAACCCCCCTGCTGCCCCAACAAACTCTAAACCTTGCATGTATGACCAGAGTCCAGCTAGCCTACCCAGTGGCATAAGGGCTGCTCCTATTCCTTCATGACCCTCTGGGTGTTCTCACTGTGTAGTGTGCTTCTTCAACTCCTTGTTAGCCTTTTTTAAGTGTATAGTAAGCCCAAAGTCTTGGCAGTTTTTGGAAAAACTGTCCATGAGATTTTGAAAGTAGGTTTACATGTGGGTTGTTATCATCAGCAAAGAGAAAGGGTTGAATAAAGACCTCCTGAGTCTTGGTTTTAGATCTAAGCCTTGCAAGATTGAACAGCTTTCTATCATATCTTGTGTGTGAATAGATTCCCTCTGTTAAGGAACCAAAAGCTTGTTTCAGTGGCCAGCAGAAGACCAGATATAGGGCAAATACAAAGTCTTGCTTAACCCTGCTTCAAATCTGGAAAGCCTCAGAGATTGAACCATCATATTGGACTGTGCCATACATGTTTTCATGAAAGGATCAAGTCATGCTTAAGAACTTGGGGGACATCTAATCTTTTCTAGAAAAGCAAATAGTCCGCTTCCATTGACAAGGTCAAAAGCCCAGTGAGATCAATAAAGGGGCTCTTTTGATTCTCTGCCTTTCTCTTGTAGTTATCTTAGTGAGAAAATCATGTCAAAGATCACATCTTGATTCTGAAACCACACTGTGATTCAGGATAAATTCTGTCTGCCAAGATCTGACGTCTATTCAGGATGATTCAGGCAAAAAGCTTTTCCCATCATGCTAAGAAGGAAAATGCCATGACAGTTGATACAGTGACTCTTGTCACCCTTTCTTTTCTGCGTGACATTTGTATTTCCAATAGATCTATTTATCTATTGTCCGGCAAAACTATAACAGAAACTAACTATTGCATTTTATGAAGTTAGCGTGTTGAAGAACAGACTTTTCACTGAGTAGAAGTCTGTGGGATATATTCTAGCCTGGGCTGAAATTCAGAGCATATAGGGGCAGTGTACCACTTACCCAATGTTTTGCTATTGTAACTCCCTTACTGGGATGTTCACAGTCAGCCAAAAGCATGCATGTCACACCGTGAGCATTTGTATATAACTTCAGCCCAGGTCCAACAACTCTGACCACAGTAGCCTGTCGTCATCACGCCAGTCACACTTCTTAGTCTCTACTAACATTGATTACTATTTGCAGAGTGACCCCAGCACACTTCCAGTTCCAATTTTTCTCCAAAACTGTGTGCCTATGTAATGTCCTATCCTCTGCTGGACAGTACAGAGAAATAATAAGGTTTGTTTGTTCAAAAGCACATCACAGCTTATTAACTTAATTATTATTAACTTAACTTAACTGTTGAGCAATAGCCAACATGGTTTCTGTAAGGGGAAATCGTGTCTTACTAATCTATTAGAGTTCTTTGAAGGGGTTAACAAACATGTGGACAGGGGGGATCCAGTGGACATAGTGTACTTAGATTTCCAGAAAGCATTTGACAAGGTCCCTCACCAAAGGCTGTTACGTAAGTTAAGTTGTCATGGGATAAAAGGGAAGGTCCTTTCATGGATTGAGAACTGGTTAAAAGACAGGGAACAAAGGGTAGGAGTAAAGGGTAAATTCTCAGATTGGAAAAGGGTAGCTACTGGTGTTCCCCAAGGGTCGGTCCTAGGACCAGTCCTATTCAATTTATTCATAAATGATCTGGAGAAAGGGGTAAACAGTGAGGTAGCTAAGTTTGCAGACGATACTAAACTACTCAAGATAGTCAAGACCAAAGCAGATTGTGAAGAACTTCAAAAAGATCTCACAAAACTAAGTGATTGGGCATCCAAATGGCAAATGAAATTTAATGTGGATAAGTGTAAAGTAATGCACATTTGAAAAAATAACCCCAACTATATCTATAATATGACGGGGGCTAATTTGGCTACAACGAGTCAAGAAAAAGATCTTGGAGTCATTGTGGATAGTTCTCTGAAGATGTCCGTACAGTGTGCGGAGGCGGTCAAAAAAGCAAACAGGATGTTAGGGATCATTAAAAAGGGGATAGAAAATAAGACTGCAAATGTATTATTGCCCTTATATAAATCCATGGTACGCCCACATCTCGAATACTGTGTACAGATGTGGTCTCCTCATCTCAAAAAAGATATTCTAGCACTAGAAAAGGTTCAGAAAAGGGCAACTAAAATGATTAGGGGTTTGGAGAGTGCCTCGTATGAGGAACGATTGAAAAGGCTGGGCCTCTTCAGCTTGGAAAAGAGGAGACTGAGGGGGGACATGATAGAAGTATATAAAATTATGACGGATGTGGAAAAAGTGGACAAGGAAAAGTTGTTTAAATACTCCCATAATACAAGAACCAGGGGTCACCAAATGAAACTGATAGGTAGCAGGTTCAAAACAAATAAAAGGAAGTTCTTCTTCACACAACGCACAGTCAACTTGTGGAACTCCTTACCTGAGGAGGTTGTGAAGGCTGGGACTATAACAATATTTAAAAGGGAACTGGATAAGTTCATGGTGGCTAAGTCCATAAATGGCTATTAGCCAGAAAGGGGTTAAGAATAGTGTCCCTAGCCTCTGCTTATCAGAGGATGGAGACGGATGGCAGGAGAGTGATCACTTGATCATTGCCTGTTGGGTTCACTCCCTCGGGCACCTGGCACTGGCCACTGTCGGTAGACAGATACTGGGCTAGATGGACCTCTGGTCTGACCCAGTACGGCCTTTCTTATGTTCTTATGTTCTTATGAGGTAAATACACCCTTCTATTTAAACATATAACTAAATTGATTTATAGTTAAAAACCAAATTTATTAACAATAGGACAGAGGTGAATTAAGTAAAAGGAATGAAGTTAGAAAGGGTTACAGGCAAATATAAGTAAAAACAGACATCTGAAATCTAAAACCTGATCTAGCAAGGTACAGGTTTTGTTCAAGATGGTTTCTCTCACCAGTCTTCCTTCTTCCCAGCCATGGCTGACTTTCCCTCAGTCAGAACCTTCCACAGAAGTACAAGGGGCTCATTTCTCTTGTCTTCCTAAGTGAAAGATTTTGCATAAGTAGGTTTTTCACCTATATTCAGACTTCAACCCCCTCCTTGGTTGAAGGCCTCATCTTTCTTAGCTTGTAAGAGCTCTGTTCCCTTGTCTCCATCTAGTGGTGGATGCCAAAGACAGCTTCTGTCCTTGTTTATATCTTCCAAAGTTCAGGTTAACTTGTTTCAAAGGGCAGGATGATCTCCTGCTGTTTCTTCTTCCTGTGGTCTTCCATTCCTTTGCTGATTTCTATGTAAATAGAGCATCCCTTGGTTTTGGTCACATATTGCTTATATCATTTAAGATAAAAGATACCATTGCTTGGCAAACATATTTAAGAATATAATTCTAACATATTCATCACTTTTTAAGGTATGTGCATACATCATACAGGAGCATAAATGATCAGTGAATTATTAGTTTTTAAATAATATCTTATATGCCACCTTTTAGACACAAGACATGACAACGTTTTAGGTGTAGTGAATATGTCAGGCCTGATAACAGCTGCTGACGCAGAATAGTGAACCATGAATAGGCCTCTGTGTCACAAGGAAAGTATAAGCATTAATTATGTTCTCTTTATTGATCAATTACATGCAATAAAGTATTTATGGGTAGGTGATGACAATAGCTAATGATTCAAAACTTGAGGCTTACATTCAATACAAAAGAGAATGACAATCAAATTCACAATGAGGAAGATAAGGTGGGAGCATGGTCGGATAAGTGCAGTATAGACAAATGCAGAGCAACAAGGCAAGACACACACAAAAAAAAAAGAAGAAGGAGATGACATATACATAATTAAACATTGAGCAAGAAAGGGGATCTGGACTTCTCACGGATAAACATTCTCAGTCTTCACTTCAGTATCCAACAGCAGCAAAGAAAGCAAACAGAATTCTGGGATGAATAAATAAAAGCACTGAATACCAGCCAAAGGAAGTGACTCTGGCACTATGTAAGAGACTTGGGTACTAAGGTCACAACTGGAATGTTGTCTGCTGTTTTGGTCACCTTAAAATTAAAAAAAAAAAAAAGTGTTGTAGAAATAGAGAGGGAAAGCAGAATGATTTTTAGTGAATTAAGGATCTGGGGTTGTTTAAGATTACAAAAACTAAGTCTGTATTTTTGGGAAAAAGAAAGTTTTCATGGGTATCCAAAATTCTAAGGGCAATGGCCACAGATGCCAAAACTGAGCCCACAAGACTTCATAGACTACAGGCAAATATCAGAACAAAAGGGCATGAACATAATTTACTGTTAGCTGTATTTAATTATTCAAAGCATGGTTATTCAAAGAGTCAACATGGCTTTCATAGAAATAAGTCATACCTCTTCAATCTATTAGAATTCTTTGAGGGAGTCAACATGCATGTGGATAAGGGTGATCCAGTTGATACAGGACTTGGATTTTCAGAAAGCCTTTGACAACTTCCCTCACCAAAGGCAGGAAGGAAACCAAGTAACCATGAGGCAAGAAGAAAAGTCTCTCATGGATCAGTAACTGGTTGAAGGGTAGAAATAAATAGTCAGTTTTCACAATGGAGCGAGGTAAATAGCAGGTTCCCCAAGTATCTGCACCGGGACCTATCTTGTTCAACATATTTATTAATTATCTGAAAAGGGGGTGAACTGTGTAATGGTGAAGTTTGCAAATGATAAAAAATTATTCAAAATGGTTTAAATCCAAAGCAGACTGCAAAGAGTTACAGAGGGATCTCACAAAACTGAGTGACTGAACAACAAAATGGCAGATGAAATGGCCCCAGAGAAGCCAAGCACATATCTGAAAGAAGCCTGGAAAATGTGCCCATTCACATTCCTTCAAATGCTGTCCAGTATAGACAGACTATCCAGAGCATGAGGAGAGTACTTAATAAATTAAATGCCACAGTTTAAATTAACAACCAAGAGAAATAATTAGGACCCAAATATATAAGATATTGATTAATCTAAATATAAAGTCCTATACTCTTTCTTCCCTCTATACCCAGGAGATGAAGTAAGAAAAAAGCTTGATCCACAATCTTGCTAAACCCCAGAGCAGTGACTCATTTTCTGTTTCCATCCTCTGAAGAGCTGCATCTCAGCTAATATTATTGTGAATATAATGGGACTCCTAAACTGAGACCATCTGAGCTGATTTATAATTGGCCAGAAAGCCCTACCACTAGGGAAGTAACCTTGCCCACAGCCATTTTATTTCATGGGAAGTAGCTGGTAGGTAGACCCTCAAATCTATAACCTTTTAAGAATTATACATTGAAGTACCTCCAGGAAAATCAAATGTTAGTTCCTATGCCCAGAGCTTCTATAGTGGTTACAACTAAAAGGAAAAGCAAGGTTAACTGCAATAACATATCGTACTATAAACAAGTTTTGCTCAAGAGAAAGCACCCATTCACCACAATGGATCACAGGGAATATTATTTGACTGTCACCCACAGAATGCATATTAAAGAGAATACTGAATACTGCACCATTTTGTAAGGAGTATCTTGCCTTTCATAATTCTCTTTTAGTGCAGGGCTGAAGTCCCGAGTCCCCAGTAATAAAAGTGCTATTTAAAAAGTAGAAAATGCTGATTGTTGTTTTACCTTTTTATCTAATGCCAACTTTAAAGAGCCTGTGGCTCTTGAATTATTCACCAGCTCAGCTTTAATGTGATCAATAATTCTGGTGTTAATAGACCAGGAATATTGGCTTTTGACTTGGTGCTACTTCTTGATGATGTAATTCCAGAAATAATGATCTGCCATTGGAAGTTGGCAAATCAGGTCCACAATGAGCTCCCCATTCCTTACATTTCTATGGCAACAGAATTCCTGAAACTTAAAGAAGGTGGGCTAAATCCAAGTATCTCTGATTTCATTTTGTGGCTGCTGTGGGTGCTTTCTCAGACTTTCTGCTGATTATGCTAGAGTAATTTTACGAAGATTTTATGCATAATGGACATAAATCTCTCTATATGAGCCACCCAAGAGGCAAGAAAAATGGTCTCTGTCAAGGATCTACATACAGAAATGCATTAAACAACAGCTCTCTATAGATCAGGTGCCTTGGTTTTGAATGTAGATTTTAGAGAATATTGAAGAATAAAATTAGAACTTTGGCAATGTATTAAACCTTGGGGGGGGGGGAGTGTTGCTGACATATTTTTATAGCCTTACAGGATAAATTGTAAGGATAATAAATTTCTTCAACTTTTAAGCTGATCTTCCAAAGCAAAATGCAAAGAACTTTTTCTAAGCACTCTTGTACAATAGAAGTATTTATTCATCTGGGACTTTACACTACTACTGTAACTTCCAATTAACAAAACATACATTAAAAGCTGCTGTATACCACTAAGGGAGGCCTATTGATGACTGTGATTAATGGCTGTGCATCTAGCATTATTGCTTACATTTCTGCACACAGGTCTTAACGGAGCTATTTGTGAATTGTCAACAAACACTTATGCAACCTGAGGTTAGTGGAATATGCATTTTAGCTTGTGACTGTGTTTGTTAATTACATTACATCTTCTGTTTTACTAGTATGTGCACAATATTTTTCAGAGACCGATAATTGCCAAATGTTGTTGATAAGGCTAATTTAAAAACAAAATCATAAAATTAAAGAGTACTCGTTCCTTTCAATGTTAGTTAATACAAAGAGAAGCGTGATGGTACTGAAGAATATAAGAGCTTCTTCCTTTCATGTTTCTGTGGTCCTTACTTTGTTAGACTTCTCATAAATTATTTTGTTGCTATAGCAATAGTTTTCTGTGGGCCTGATTCTCATTTACATTAAGTTCACTTTTACATAACTCTACAAGTACCAAGAGTCCTTAAAAGGGACATATATTATATTTACTCCCATTTTAAGGCTCCGTTATACTGCCAGAACATGTAAAAGGGCCTTCAGGTAAATGAGAAAGAGTCCCTGTACGTTTAAAATAAATCTCAACAAAGAAAATCAATTTTTCCTTCCAAAATCTGCTACATCATGTAGACGGTTTCTGTGTATAGTCTCATCAATATGCAGCTGTGACCCAAAGCTTTTGGATACTAATTGAGATTAGAGCTTCAGGTGCTAACACTACCTCTATAATAAGATTCTAGGAATGTCATTCATGTCTGTGTGTCACACTGAAGCCTAAAATATCCATTGAGTCAGTGTAAAGTGACAGAAACAGCTATAAGTATGTTTGAGAGCAATTTTTGTTTAGAATATCAGCAGGTTGAATCATCACTGGATTTGACAGTCTGTTGCTGTCCAATTATTAAATTTTCAGCCATTTTAATTTTATGAATTACACATGTGCAATGTACGCCTATAGGCTATGCCATGAGTCCCAGACCTCTGTGACATCAGAGGTAACTCAACCAATCATCACCCTTACTCTGCAGCTAATTTAAAAACAGCATCATTGGTTGTGTTGAGTGAGGCTGCAGAGACAGAGGATTACTAGTTTATTCATTATTATTAATTGCCCCCTGCTTAAATCAATGCACATCTCCCACTAGAAATCTCCTAGGCACAAATCAGTATAACCTCCCACACAAAAACACAACCAGAACACAAAGTAACTCCAAACACACAATCACCACAGAACACATCCTTCATTCACCACTTTCACAAACCTCCCAGCACAAAACAACACACGCATAAATCTATACAACTTTCACAGCACGACACACATATTTGCCTACCCTCACTCATATTTCTCATAAACCCATAAACTTGAATAGCAAAGCTGCAGGTCCCTCACAAGTTCAAAAAAATAAACAGAATTCATAGTTTTGGGACAATTATACTTTTTGTGAAATGAACCTTAATTGCAATCAACCTTGATCATCATATTCCATAAAGTCTACTATTTAGCAGGAAGGGCAAACTAGGAAAAAAAATAACAAAAAGTCATGTAACTGGTAACTCAGTATGTTTACATAACAATTCTAAAGAAACCTGAATTGGATTTACTTACAGATTCAACTTCTTCTTACATTTCATATCACTGAAAACAATTCTTTCAGCTAAGAAGAATTTTTAATTGCCAAATTCCATCTGTAATTATCCTTTTATATAATTTATAAAATCTAGAAGTTGGTCATCTGGTCTGTCTCCCTGCCAATATTGAATTGTTCCATTAACTGGTATTAATTGTTCCTTATATACTTGTGTTTCCTCCAGTATGGTTTTAAATATGCTAAGTGATGGCTCTTTCACCATTTTCTTGGGAACTTTTTCATATACTAACAGATCTCACTAGCAGGAAGCTTTTTCCTGATAGTCAATCAAAGTTTTCTTTATCTTAATTTCATTCATTCCTCTAGTTACACTCCCTTATACTAAATATTTTCCTCACCCTTTTTGGTGTTTACACTTTTCAAATATTTGTAGCCAGTTATAACATCCCCTTGCCTAGATTTATATATTTAAATCCTTTAATCTTTTCTCTTAATTCATTTCCACCAGGCTCCTAATTATGTTTGTTACTCTCTCTGCTTCCTCTCTAATCTTTCAGTATCTTCTTGGTCATGAGGTATACAGACGTGAGTGCAGTCTTCCACCTAGAACTAGAGAGAGAGAACTGATAGCTTCTGTTCCAGGACATGATGACTGTGTGTGTGCAAAACAAAACTTGCACTAATCTTTTTTCCTTGCTACGTCACATGGCATATTCATATCTCATTTGTGCCTTAATATACCTCATGCACTCTAGGAAGTACAGATGATAGTCCCAAGGTGCTGTGAAGAGGCCAGAATCCAGGCTGATCCTTCCCAGCTAGGAATTTCCCAGTGTAGGGAAGCTTCCTTGGTCATACACAGCACTTGAAACCCAGGATAGGTATGGGACAAGAGTAGGAGGGGAGTGGCCAAAACCATCGGCCACTGAAGGCAGGGGCCATAAATTAGATCAACCCAGAGACTGCTGTAATTTTACAGTAGGAACCAAATAGGCCCATTTACATGCCCAGAATTTTCAAGGTAGAAATGTGGCTTAAAGCTACCTTTTCTCCATCCTCCACATTTAGACAGTGTTTCTTAAACTACGCCACTCAGGAGGGACAGCTCAGAGTTGGGGTTGGTAAACATAACAGAACTCAATCAACTTTTATTTTTGTTATTATGAACAATATTGATCATGTTATAGGAATAGCAGTGACATAGTTAATGATGAAAATTATACCCACTGGATTCAGAGCATATTCCTTTAGTGCATGTAGTTTTAAATATACACTCTGAACTATGTACATGGACAGAGGTATAGCCCATGCTTCTATACCAGCACAGAGCCGGTGGACATGAACCACACAATGGTGATGTAGTACTTCATAGAAAGGCGAAGTCATTCTGGGTTGTCGCAGCAGATGCTACGAATGATTCCACAAATACCCTGAACCTTGTATCTTGGGTTGGAGGTCAAGTTCAATAATATTAGTCCCTCAAGCAAAATGCTTTTATATAGGATTTGCATTAGGGCCCAGTATTTGGCCTTGAAGTACAAAAGCAATAACAATTAAGTCTTACAATTTGGAATACACAAATGGAGAACATGTTATATGTCTTAAAAGACCAAATGAGTCTTGACGGAGTGTGTGTTATAGAATAATAGAATCCTAGGACTAGAAGGGACCTTGAGAGGTGTTCTATTCCAGTCCTCGGCACTCAAAGAAGGATCAAACATAACTTTGACCAGCCCTGGCGGGTGTCTATTCAACCTGCTCTTAAAAATCTTCAGTGATGGAGAATCCACAATCTCCCTACATAATTCATTCAAGTGCTTAACTATCCTGACAGTTAGGAAGTTTTTCCTAATGTCCAACATAAATTGTCCTTGCTGCAATTTAAACCCATTGCTTCTTATCTATCCTTAAAGCATAATGAGAACAATTTCTCTCTCTCCTCCTTGTAACAACCTCTTCTGTACGTAAAAACTGTTATCATGTTCCCCTCAGTCTTCTCTTCTCCAGACTAAATAAGCCCAATTTTTTTCAATCTTCCCTCATATATGTTAAGTTTTCTACCATTGTAATATTTTTTTCTCTTTGTTGGACTTTCTCTAATTTTTCTACATCATTCCTGAAATGTGGTGCCCAGAACTGGATGCGGTAGTCGAGCTAAGGACTAATCAGTGTGGAGTAAAGCAGAAAAATGACTTCGCTTGTGTTGTTTACAACACTGCTGCTAATACATCCCATAATGATTTTTGCTTTTTTTGAAACAGTATTATACTCATATTTAGCTTGTGATCCACTTGACCACTCCACCTCAATTCCTTTCTCAGTACTTAGTTCTTCCTAGACAGTCATTTCCCATTTTGTATGTGTGCAACATATTGCTCCCTCTTAAGTGGAGTACTTTGCATTTGTCCTTATTAAATTTCATTCTATTTACTTCAGATAATTTCTCCAATTTCTCCATCACACACAGCATTTGAAACTCTGCTGACTGAGGTAATTTCTGAGCCTTAACTTAATATTGAGAACTTATAGCTTCTAAAGGACCAGGTAAAGTAAAAAATCTTTCTTGTAACAACAGTCATCCATGCTTATTAATTAGCTCTTGACCCCTGCCAGGCTGTCCTTTAAAAATTATTCTGATTCACAATGAATATAAAATTTCCAATAGAAACAATGCTCCTGAAATGTAAAAGACTAACCCAAATTGCCTTCACTCATATTGCATTGTATTGTCTCAGTAGAAATAGAACCACAAGTGCCCTCTCCTGGTAAGATGAGATTTAATATGTTTTTTACCAGCTAAGATGTTAGGAATATGAATGAATCGAGTCCCACTGATAATAAATTCTATCTTATTTTCAAGGAAGGGTTCCCTTTGGTCCAGTCTAACAACACTGGCAAAGTGAAATCATCTCTGTCATTTTTAAGCTAATTTTTTAACAGACTGTTATTGTTAAAACATTTTTCTTAGGCTTGAAAACTATTTAAAAATATTATTTTGTGTATTTCCAAGTTTCTCAAGGAGGATTTCTTGTCCAGCAGTTAGAATCAACTCAAGCTTCCAGCAAAACTTTAGCCCTGGTACATTTGTTACACTCTTCACTCCAAGTTCAGATCTTTTAGTGTTCTTATGCTTAATCGCTCAACTTATCATTTGTTTGCTTGCATATCGTGTTTTAATTATACTGCCCACTGCTCAGACTGAGAAATAAAAATAGGATACTCACAGATGTTGGGAATATGTCCATGGCAAAGTAAGAGTGAGCTCTGCAAAACAGTTCTGATCAGACCTGGCATTGACTGATCTATTGAGCATCTCCTTGCAGTTATTTTAACCCTAGATTTCACTTTTTACATCAATTTTCTTATTTAAGTGAAAAGTAAAAGATGGTCTTATGTTCCTTCACAGGAGATCCTCCTCACTCTGCATATGCCAGAGCTGTACTGTCTCAGTAGAAATAGAACCACAAGTGCCCTCCCTTTCATGTTCCTTCAGCTTCTCATATGCTACTGAAAAAAAATACTCCTCATTGGTCTGATCCAAACTCCACTCCAGTCAACTGAAAAGTTTCCCATTCACTTGAATGTGCCTAAAATCAGGCCCCATGAAAGAGAAACACCATAGTTGCTATTTCATCCCTGAAGATTGAAAAAAGAGTCATATTCCAGTCTGACAGCCAGGCAATGATTCAAATTATCAACTGCAAATCATCCAAGTCCTCTCAGGCATAAAGCTGGAGTAAACCTTGGTTCTGGACAGCCTTGCCTATAATACCTATTCGCAGCACACCATATTCTAAGTGCGGAGTGCAGCACTGTTGACAGTTGCTGCAGCTAGAATGTGGAGCGATTCAGGATGCACAAAATGGCAAAGACCTACAGCATTTTCATGCATGAGAAGTTTGAGGTTCATGGAGCAATCTATCATTCCAAAGACAAGGAATCTATTGAGCTGTTCTGTGCCCTGGAGATACATGAAGTTTATCACGACAACTGTGAGTGGAGACTCATCTCCTTCTGTCTACTTGCCATATCCTCTCTTCTGTAGCTGCTGTTGTAAACTGATCCAAGCAGATCCTCTACTATCAGGGAAATGATAGAGAGTGGGATCACCCTTCCACTCAGAAGCAGATGCACCCCATTACCATATATATTCTTTGAGTTTTTGCATCACACCTGGTCATCAGATCAGCTCCGGTATCAAGTGTCAGCTGTTTACTATCCTGTTCTCAGAGCATTCTAAAGCCAGGTCTACACTGATGGCAGCATCGCCAATAGTTTAGAACTGATTGTGCAAGTTTGATGAGCATCAGTAAAGACCTGCTCAATTGAACTTAGAACTAGCTGGAGGTCCATTTGTTAAGACCTGCCCAGCAAGAAGAGTAGCGCTGAGTTGAAGGGAGGGCATTTCCCATTTCAACGCAGTGGAGACACTGTGGTAGGTAGCCATTAGGAAATCAAAGGGAGATACACAAACACAAGTTACTGTACATAGGTTGTGCGTCTCCCTTTGAGTGTCATCAAAATCCGTGGCTAGTGTAGACCTGGCCTAAGTGAGCACCCTGGCTCTGGTGGCTGGAGTACCATGCCTAGTATGTTTGTAATTGTAATATGACAAGAGACAGCTGTATATATTCATATAAGATATATCAGCACATTCCAAAATAAAGGAATTAACTTATTTTGCATAGAGTAAAATTTTTTGCACAACCTTCTTGAACATTTAGTCTAGGACAGAGAAATTTAGGAGCAAGACCAGCTTATGGATGATCTTTCCCAAATACCACAGAACAGTAATTACACTACCATATAAATTGCTACAAAATTGCAGAAGCAATAATCATAAATTGTTAATAAATATAATGATAATGGAAGCTTTGCCACTGATCTCCCTCAGCCTATGTTTTGGCTGAAGGAGACTTTCTAATGATATACACATACAGTACAGTTTACAGCTTTTGGAGAATACGTGCTGTGACTCTGTAAACTATGGTCAAAAAAGTAGTTACTCTGCTGCAGTTTTTGAAATCACAAAAGAATATGTAACCATACATTTTGTGCATGAGGATACTGTGCAAACAATGCAGCAAACCAGCCCAACCAACACATAAAGATTATGTCTACACTTTAAAAGTTAGGTCGACTTTATGAAGTTGTCTTAATAAGTTGGACCTTATTAAGTCAACTTAACAAAAGTTGACAACTTTTCAAGTATAGACGTGGCCCCTTGTCGATCTTAAGTCGACTTAACGTTTTAGGTCGACTTAAACAGGTCCACCTAGACACTACTCCGCATCTCCACTTAATAAAGTCGACTTAAGTGCTAGTTCAAATTAAAACGAGGTGTTATTGATTTGAACTAACTTTTCCTTAATTCGATTTAAGGAGTGGCTTAAGTCAAATTAAGGAAAGGCTAGTGTAGACGCGGAGTAAATTAAATTGACTTAAGCCTCCTTAAATCAACTTAATTTGTAAGCGTAGATGCACCCAAAGTGAGGCTCAATTAACAGAAATAGCATTTTTCCAGACAAAGGTTTCACCTGGCCTTCTTAGAGTCCAGCTGTGCTACTTTGTGGATTTTGTACAGATAGTTGTATCAAAAATACAAGATTGTTTCCATGCGGGACTCATTATCTTGCTAACATTCATTGAAACACTGAGCTGAGTTTGTGTGGAGCTCAACAGAAGCAAGACACACCACCAGAATGCAGTCAAATTCCAAAGGGGTCGCCATGTTAGTCTATTGCAGAAAAACAAACAGAGTCCTGTAGCACTTTTAAAGACTAACAGATTTATCGCATGAGCTTTTGTGGGAGAAAATCCCACTTCATCAGACGCATGGGATTTTCTTCCACGAAAGCTCATACGATAAATAAATCTTTTAGTCTTTAAAAGTGCATCAGAATGCAGTGAGTCTCTACTGTCCACTTTATACCACCAAAAGCATATAAATATTTTAAATCCAGTGGTGACTATATTACATAGTTCTTTACATTCAGGCAGAATGTCCTCAATCAGTGGCAAGAGGTGACTATCAACCAAAACAGCTTTGTTACGATCACACAAATTAGCATACATTTGAATTCCAGCCAATTTATTCATAGTATCTCCTATAGGCAAATCTATTCAGATGCATCAACTCTTTCAACTATTCCCATTTGAGTAAAAGCTTCCAGCTCCTTTGCATCTGCTTTCCTAACTGACAGAGGCAGGTGTCTTAGCTTCTGCTCTACTATTTTAACATCTTTATGTATTTTTACTTTATGCATAAAGCTGCTGATACAACCAAATTAAGTACTGATGTCTCCCCTTTAGAAACCTCCAGGTGACAATATGCTAGAATGGTTGGTGGTTGCAGTACATTGCAGATGAATGACAACCTGTCATTGCATGGAATATCTCAAGATAGTAAAGGAAAAGCAGAAATTAGATCCATATTTGGTAGTTTTTCTCCTGGAGTCTCATACTTCTAATTTTCTTTCACCTTAAGGATAGATGTGCACATTTAGTGATGGAAGAACAGGCTCATAAAATGGGTCATGGAGCTACACAAATTTACACCAGCTAAGAGATCACAGAGAACAGCATAGCTGATTGATTTTTATCTTTTTATTTGTAATCATTAACATACATGGTGTAAGAGGAACGGAAGGTTTTGTGACGGTGGAGCATTAGTGGGCAGTGGGGGCCCCCCAGACACATTTCCTCTCTGCTAAGCTCTGTAGTAAACAAAGTGATCAAATAATAGTTCTAGTGTTAAGTAGTTTGAAGTTTTTGATAGTAGCAATTAACGCCCATCAGCAGCAGTCCACGTGACCAGGAGTAGGGCTTGATCACCCCTCCCTGTTAGTGATGGGCTATAACAACAGCTCACTCCCAGGCCCAAACTGGACTTCACTGCAGGATCTTGGGAAAAAGAGGCCTCAGACAACACACTCCCCTGCTGAAGCCCACGTCACCTGGGGTCCCCGACTGCAGAAGGGGCGTAAGCTGTTTATCTTGCCTCTTTAATTCTGACTCCAGTAATCATACTGGTATGGGTGATAGGTGATCCACTAAATAGTTTGTTAGTTAGTAAATCCACTTTATTCTGTCATTTGTGTCTTGGTGTTTGTTGCTGCTGAATCCTCGAACCTTGTGCCCCTGGGGAGGGGAATATTACACATGGACTTTCCATACAAGTATTTATAAATCTTATTCATAACTTACTCCAGAAGGGTAGATGTGTTTGTCTGTTTCACAAAACAAACAAGGAAGCCAGTGGCACCTTAAAGACTAACAAATTTATTTGGGCATAAGCTTTTGTGGACTAGAACCTACTTTGTCAGATGCACCTAACTACATCTAATGAAGTGGATTCTAGCCCCTGAAAGCTTATGCCCAAACAAATCCGTTAGTATTTAAGGTGCCACATGACTCCTCATTTAATCATAACTTATCTTTGTCATCTTTGAAAGGCTCATTTGTGTTTGATCAAACTCTTATCATTGCCTGCATGTTTATTTTGTACACATTCCAAAAATGGTAAATGTAAATTATAAAACGTACTTGATCCTGATATAAAATAACTGACATTTTCTCCATTGAAGGGATCTCTCATCATTTATTTCTCCATGACCCTAGTGTTGAGGGGGAGGATCTGTTCTTTTCCAAAAATGAGCTATCACACATCTGGCCGCTAGTAATAGTTATGTTATCAATGGGTCTTTTCCTGAGTCAGTAACCTCCTTTGGACTGTCACCTAATGGAATCACCAGGGGTTCTGTAATTAACCTAATCTTAATTATTTTAAAAATTCTATTTGTTATTTTCCTCCAAAAACTATTATCTTAGGACCTTATCACCACATGAAACATAATGGTCCCTAGTCCTGAATACCCTCTCTAGCATTTATTATTCCATTTTTTATATATTTTCCTAGTTTAAAAGGAGTGAGGTACCATCCATAAAGTATTTTGTAATAATTTTCCTTAATGATAACACAAACAAAGAAGATTTTGGTCTTCCTCCAAACATCTACCTTTTGTTCCAAGTACTATCTGGTTTGAGATTCTTTTCCCATTTTTCCATAATGGGAGTCTTATTTTCCAGATCAAGCAGAAACAATTGGTTATTCCATACCGAAGTCAGAGCCTTTCATAGGGCTTTTCCTGCAATTAGCATGTCTATCTTTGTTAGTGGTCTCCTGGAACTTGGTCTTCCTACATGGCGTTGGACAAAATGTTTCAGTTACAAAAAAGTCCAAAGTGGTATATAAATATGCCCTGTGATTTCCTTGATGGACTAGCTGGCTGATGGTTGTACACCATTTTTTCACCCATATGTTATATATTTAATTTGATAACCCATATGAAATTATGGGGGGGTTCCTGATGGGTATAGGTGGGAAAGGGAAGGAACTACCCCTTTTCTGTGACAAATTCCATATCTGAAGGGTCAGTATGACCTGTGCATTGTTTCATTTTTGTATTGGTCTAAATCTTTTATGTAAATTAATTTCATACAGACAATTGTGATTAGGAGAAATATTGACTACTTAGTTTATTTGTTTAGACCGCATAAACTCAAATGAATCTTGTAGCTGTTTAATCATAGATTCCTCCAGCCCTATATTTAATAGTTGAGATTTTGTATAATTAATTTTATAGCCTGCTATATCACTGCATTCATTAATTTTTTTCAGTATATATGTCATAGATTGCATTGGATTGATAATCATATCATGTTCTCTGCACAACAGCACAATTTATGTTCCATTTTTTCAGCTGTAACCTGTATTATGCTACTATTCTGACTTTTTTATGTTTTGTGCCAGAAATTCAATAAAGAAGGTAAACAACACAGGGGACAGACCAATTTTATTTGGTTCCTCTTTATTGCTGAATTTTTTGGAGTATATACCATTAACTTTGATCATTGCAGAGGAAGAATCATATATTTGTATCCAAGTCTTCAAATTGTTTCCAAAATTCATCCCCAATAGCAGTACTAAGGATAGGCCAGAGTAATAAATATCTTTCCTGCATCTAAGGACAGATGTAAACTTTACTTTTATTTTAACAGCATATAATGAATTACTCCTAGGATTTATCTTCAGTTGTCATTCAGTTGTATATAATGTATGAAACTGGTTTGATCAGTGTGTATTAATGGAAGAAAGACTGCTTCTGTTCTTCCAGCAAGAATCTTTGGCTATGTCTACACTTACAAAAGCTAGTTCGAATTAGTTAATTCGAACTAACTAATTCAAACTAATTTTAGTTAATTCGAATTAACTTAATTCGAACTAGCATGGCCCCACTAGAATGCTAGTTCGAACTAGCCATGTCCGTGCAGGGCACTTGCTCAGTTCTAATTAGTCAGTTGCATGAAGGTCAATCTGCCGATTAGTTTGAACTAAGCGGTTAGTTCGAACTAATATGGCCACATTGACTTAATTCGAACTAACTAGTTCGAATTAAGGGTTAGTTTGAACTAAGCAATCCAATTTATTCGTTTGAATTAAGGAAGCCCTTAATTCAAACTAATGAAAGCCTAGTGTGGCCAAGGCTTAACTTAGTTTGAATTAAGCTTCCTTAATTCAAACTAACTTGCAAGTGTAAACATAGCCCTAGAAAACATTTTTATGTCTATGTTTAGAAGCAAGACTGGCCTATACAAGCCACAAAGCAGCCTGTCTTCTTGTGCCTTTGGTACTACTATTAGATCTGCCCCTTTCATTGAATTGGGAATCTCCTTCATCTCAGTCTCTCCCCCAACACCCCCCCAAAAACCCCAAATGTTTAATAGAGTGATTGATTTACCAGCAGTAATATCCAACTTCATCTGATAAAACTCTACTGAGGACCCATCTGGTCTACTGCAAATGATTTCACAGTGGAAAATACAATGTCACTTTGTTTTCAGAAATAATGAAAACAAGCAGCCTAAGATACATGAAGGTTTCTTCAAGTTCATGACAAACCATCTACAAGGTTAGATTTCAACCAATACTTTAAAGTGACTGACTGAATACATACCTATGGATCACAGAGATATTTCAAGCCTAATATAATCTAATAATTAATCTGAGCTCTCATTACCTAGGGGCACTGAAATACAGTAGCTATATTACATTGTCTGCTCTCTTCTTCTTCTAACCTTAGTCCCATCTGTATGGGATTGGCTCTTCAAGTCTTTCTTCTCCATTCCCATCTCTCTTGAAGCAGTTACTCAGAAATGCCACAGCTAATTAAAAGCCCTTCATATTACATCTATCTATCAAGTTTTGGGTTTTCCAGTTCTCTCTTTACTTCAAAGTTTAACACCATGTTTCCTATATCCATGACTGATCAAACTATCTAAGCCTGGACTCCCTCAACTTTGCACTGCAATAGTGCCCCTAATTCATTCATTTTATACATGGTCCACCCTTGGAACTCCAAGCATCCATCATTTTCATTTGCACTATATTCAAGATCTGTTTCAGTCTCTTTCTCATTAAACAACATTTGGAGCCATACCAAAGCACAGCCCTGGTTACCATTTTATAGATCTCGCTTTTCACTTTTATACGCATTCTTCTATTGCAGATCACTCCGCTCACTTCTCTCTATTTAATCCTTGCCTTTCCTTTGCTGTTTATCAATTTGTCATTGAGTTTATCATTTCCCTGTCACAATGATGTAAAATGGGTGTAACAAAGTAGAGATTTGGCGTTATTGTAGCATTATTTCTCACCATTAGCACATCTGGCTCTTTCAAGTCCCTTTCCCCTTCTTCATATTCCCACCCCAAGTGTTTGATATCACAGCACCATACACATTTCCATATCTGGGTAAATCTTTCTTTTAAAGAACCCCTATATATATAGCCTTCACAGAATTCATTTTTATATATAATTTCAAATAATATTGATGGTTATTTTAAGTATTTTTTATTTTATCAATTTAAATTTTCAACATTTAAATTGTGAAATTTAATTTTCCACAGTTGTGGAATTTAAATTTCCACAGTCATAAATTTTCAGAATCCCAGGAAATTATGAGGAGTTAAAGTTTAACTTTTTGAATGTGAACACCAGCTGTTATTAAATAACTGTTTAACTGTTAAAGTATGACAACTCTTAAAACACAAATTGTCAACATCACAGGTCAAAATATACAAAGTATAAATCAAATTCTAGGTCTCAGACAGTACTCTTACTTTACCTATCTGTACATTTCAATTATTATCAATGGAAATATTTTTTGATTAGTGTGTGTATGTGTACAGTGAAATCAACATTCACTGACAGTTACTGTCAAAAATCTAACTCTTCTAAGCCTACGTATATATTGGAAGCCTCCAAAAGATAATGATTTTACTCCACATTTATATTAACACCTTGCATTCCAATGAATCTCAAAGCTTTCAAAATCTAAATTTTACAGTTCTATGGCCGTGATCATGAATCAGGGTCTGCTAGTATGGAGCCCTGTGCCTGTGCGGACTCCACTGAAGTCACGCACTGTCAGGACACATTCCACTTAGGCACAGAAGTCTGCTCTAGTGAATCTGGGCAGACACTACATGGGGATGTATTGACTGAATGTCTAATTGAAATGGACCATTTCGTTACCAGGGAATTACAACCCACTCTGGGGTAAGAAGTAGAAACTGTTCAACTTGATACAGCAATACCACACACCAATTGTGCACTAGAATTGAAAAATACATCTTACAGTTAAAACAAGGAATATAGGAAAGCAGAGTTATTAATCCCCATTTTTCAAATCAAATTCCAAGATCAAGTAACCATCTTTCTTCTTATGAGCTAAGATTATACACAAACTCTTCTTCTAAAAGTGGCTGAAATATTTTTCTATCACTTGGTTGCTTATGTTGAACTGTTGACTTTTCTTTGGCCTGAATCAGATATTACTGCTTTCTCTTAATTTGGTTTTGCAGCTATTTAATAAATATTGGTTCTAATGGGAGAAAAACTCCTGAGAATTTAAAGAGCTAGAAAAACTTTTTTGTGGTTCATGTCAGGTGCTGTAGGATGGGAGCTACTGGTCCGTCTTTATCTTTGGTGGGTCTAGACACCATAACGAAGTAGATCGTTCAAGCAGTTAAAAATCATTCTGATGCAGAAGAACTAGCAGATGTAGCTCTAATCTTGCAGGACATTGAACTATGGATAGTAACTAAACTTCAGTTCTTTGCTTTGTGAATTCTCAGAGTGGAGAAAAGGATATAGAAAAAAATTATTCCAACTGGAAGTAATACTAAACTATGTAAGAGACAAGTTTAATTATTAGAGTTTTGGGTTGGAAGGTACCAAACCTCTTAACTTCCATGGATTCCAAGCATAAGCAGTTTATTTTAGTGGAAGTTAGGAGTATAAATACCTCTGAGGCTCTGGACTGAAATATTTCACTGTATCTCAGGACAAGGGGAAGTTGAAAAAGGAAATTGTATACAATGGAAAATCAAAGTATCAGTAGAAAACTAAAAGCACTTTGTATAAAAGAAGGTGTGGAAGTAACTTAAACTGTGTAGAATAGGAGAGATCTGCTTAAAATGCAACACCCAATCCAATTTCAGGACAAAGACCTACATTTGAACCATCTTTGCCAATTTATCATACATCTGACAAAGACCTCTGTTACTGCTAACTTAAACTAAGGTAATAAAGCCTTTCAAGAAAGACCCTTTTTTTTTAGAACTATCATTCACTTTACATACATTGGAGATCAAAAAAATATTTCAGCAAAAAAAATCAACGTTAAAAAAACCCCAAGGTTTTAAAATTTATTTTCATCAGTTGGAGAACAAGTTGCTGAGTTTTATTCTGAAGAATCCTGCATCATTTTGCTGAGGCTATAACATATGCTTATGATTCCAAGGAAGTTAAGTTCCTGAACTCGAAATAAACTCTTCCTCAAAATTTAGCTAAAAATCTTGAAGCTTCACTTTCAGAACATATACAGTAATTAAAATACCTCCTTGCCAGATTTTTAATTCAACATTGACATCAGATAATTAATTGAATAATATCACTGAGAAACCAGGATAAATTATCTGTTGCTGATTAGTATTGTAGTCCTTGTTTTTGGTAGGACAGTGAAATGCAACACCGTTGACATCATTAGATTTATATTTTATTCCATTTTAAATGGTTTTGAAAATTTTCACTCTCTTTTACAGTTGAGAACTGTGTTGAATCCTGAAAATGAACTGCAACATTTATATTGGAATGGATAATGTTAGAGTTCCATCTACTTTTGCTATCAATAAAATCTAGAGTGTAAATATTTATAAATCATCGTGGGCCAGATTCTGCCTTTCTTATTTCTTGATTCCACTCAAAGAATATGGCACAGCTCGATGTGAGTATAGATGACAATATCTAGCTCTCAATAAGGGCTAAATTGTGGCATTTAGGTATAGCCTAAAGTAAAGGATGGTGTGCACAGGGGCAGTATCTGAAGGCATCGTATCTCAGAAATACAGCTCAGAAAAACAGTTCTTTCTGGGAATCCTCATTCATCCTGGGAGTCCCTTGGAAGGACCATTTACAACATCCACTGAACATATGTTTTCTCACTTTGCTAGCAGCTTCACTGACCTGGTATCAAGGGTCTGCTACCTGTTAAGCCTGCCCACCTATTTGCATTACACACTGAAACTGCACATCTCAGCATCTGGATCTGTGATCTTGGGGGCCCCAATGGAGCTATGCAAACCAGGGTAATCCTTATTTATCACCATCTCCATTATTCTCCTGCACAGCCATATTAATGTTAAGGATAAAAAATGTTCTTGGAAGACCAACCCATTCTAAAATATGTAAACTATAAATTTCTACAAAGTAAATTCTTAGTATTAACCATGTTTTCTTTATAACTTTAACACCTTGTATAAATAGGGACTGGAAAGCTAACATCTCTAAGTCATTTGTATTTACCAATTAATAGTTGATAAGATCTCTTCATGTGCAAAAGTGTTCTTAACAGACCTGATACTAGCTTTTTCTCTTTTTCCCTGTAAACATTGTCATTTCACATTAATAAAATCTCTGGTTTTGTGGAAACAGCTTCTGTGTTTTTTGTTGGTTCTTTGGATTAGAATGGCTGTTATGAATTTGACAACAGTTATCAAATCTCCCCTGCAGCAGACTGTCAAGGATATGATGGTCAAATGTTTCACATATTGCAATCAAACCATTTGTATTTAGTTTGAAGAATTCCAAAAGAAAGCTGTCAGCTAAGAAATGAAGTCAAAGTGGCCTGAAGCTTTTGGAGCATGTTGATCCAATTATGATGATCCACTCATATCCTTCAGCTTTTTTTCAAAATCAATTTTCATTTTAGCTCAGGGGACTCTTTTTTTTTAGTAATGCAGAGAAACATCTGTAAGGGTATTTCAGATGTGTTGTTTCAGGAAATTTCTTTTTGGTGCAAGAGAGCATTTGAACTCTGCAGATATTTTGCAAGTGTTTTTTTCTCTTTAATATACATATTGAGAATATATAATAATCTGTATCTGAATTCTATATTTGTTTAAAGGTGTTCAATCCAGCTGCTCAGCACACTCAGAAAGGGTTCAATGGCCACCACATATGGATGTAAAGAAATCCACAACATCAAGGTTCATGCTCAGGGGCCAGATTCTCAGCTAGCGTACATTAGCACAACCCACTGTCCTCAACAGAGCTATTCCAACATACACCAGCTACCGAGCCAATACTAGATATTTCATGTAAACTCATAAAAAAATGCCAGTCATTTATTTTTATTTCTTTAACTTAAAGATCAAATTTGAAAGTGCCTAAACATCACTGTTGTTCCGCTGTAAGGAAGCTGTGGCTGAAGTGTCTTGATTCACCACCAACTAGAGTAGATTGAGAATAGAATGATACCACATTTGGGGAGTTAAGAATACAAATAAGGAACCAAATCCTTCTCTCCTCAATCGCATCAGAAGCTGCATTAGCTTCAAATCAAGAGAAAGGAATACACACAAGTTAGAATAGGTTTTGCCCCACGGTCATTGCATATTATTCTCACACAAGTAACATACTGTCACCCTGTTGTTTTCACACCAGATGTATGCCAAGGATTTCATAAATTTAATTAAATGAGGGAGCTTGACAAACATTTGAATACATAGTAAAGGCTTGGAATCTGGATTCAGAGAGTGTTTCTAAACTTTGGAGATTACTCTTGGAAATGCAAAATCTGCAGTGTCCAATAGATACAAGCAAAATCCTCTACTACTAGAAAGTGAACGGGATGGAAATTTGGGATTCTACTCCTGGGTTGTCTTTGCCCAGATCTTTTGTATGATCCAGTTCAGCTTACAGCTCCACAAACATATACCACCCCTCCCCCACCCTCAGAACACTTGTTGGGATTTGATTCTCTTCTGCCTTGCATCAGTGTAAATCTGGAATAACTACACTAAAGTTGATGGATTTGCACAGGTGAAAAACACAGTGCAGGTTTCAGGAGACTCAGAATAGCAGAGTTAAATATCTATCAAAATATCATGGGCACAGTCAGTGCTAACTAAACCATTTTATGAACAAGTTTAAACCCAATGCTGTCTAGTGAAAACCCCATAAACAGTATTTGGTGGCATAAGAATGAAACCATTCAAACTACTCAGAAATAATCTACAAACTATGCAAACTGCTATTCTTTACCCTTTAGTTATCCCAAAACAGACAATGAAACAGTTCAGACAATGTGTAGAAGGACAAAAATCTCTTGGTTCAGTAGTAAGAAACATTAGATTCTCAGAGTTCTAAGGGGAAGTGAAGTTTAAACACCATTATCACACTCTTGATTTACTAAAGAACATGATGGTTTATCCCACATGGCACTGGTTAGCATTCTCCACAGCTCATCTTCAAGATACTTTCAAAACAAAATTCTATTGCATAAGTGTACTGGTGGGGAAAGACGACAGGAAGTTTCCTACCTCCATGTATGGCAAGACAGGATTTCAAACTCCATGCTATAGGAACAACCCCATTACAGCCCAGACAAGTACATTAAGACCCCTACAGTCTGCTAGCTGGATCAGGTCCATGTATCCAACACCCAAGCATATAGTGTGGTCAGCTGCAGGTACTAAGCGAGGGCAGCATGTTACACCTTTAGGAAGTAGTTAGAATTATTTCATTCTATTCCTCTTTCCTTGACCCATAGTACTGTGTTCTTGCAGAAAGGCATAGATTCCACTGTATTGCCAGTACCCTGGTCTAGGAACTTATACCGTATTCATCATTGTAATATATGGACACCTAAAGTTCCAAATTTTTTAATTTGGTTAAATCAAGATATTGATGTCAATAAGGTTTTTCTAGATTTCCTGTGACACATCATAGAGCAGAATCTGGCTCATGACACTTAAATACCATCACACTTGTCAATACTTAGGCCTTGTCTGCACAGGGAGTGGTTAGTACACTGTAACTGGGATATGAAATGATCTACACACACTAAAGGAAACCCTTAAAGCATAGCAGTGCCACAGTTCAAACATAGCCCGTACTGCACTTTGGAAGTGTAGCAAAAGTTGTTTCCTTCAGATGCTTAGCTTGGTGCAGATAGGCATTCTGTTGACTCCTTACATTGTTTGCAGGATCAGGAGACTAAGAAAAAAAAAGTTTGGAAAAATTACAAAAATGCAAATAGTACAACCAAGAGGAAGGGTGATAAATATTCTTTGCTCTTTATGCCATGATTTGAAAATACAGAGCACTATGAGCTTGGCTGCACAGTAATAAGAGATGGTTGTAGGGCCACTTCACCACAGCGGAATATTAGCACACCCGCTGCTTAATTCTTACCTCTTCCCTACCCTTTGGAGTAGGGAGATAGTAGCAACAAAGAATCCTTTCACTTCCAGAAAGTAACAGCTACAACTCTGACAGGTCTTTAAATGAACTATGCAAATGGGGCGATGCTCCTCACATAGCGGAATATAAGGATTGATCAGATGATATTCAGGAAAGTTGGACAAGTCTTTTAGATGGAACAAAAATGCCAAGGTAGCTAGGTAAACCTATCAGTAAAAGGAAAAAGCTGGTGGACATATCCTCTATAGTTTCAAATAGAGACCATAAATTAGCAATATGTAGTCATATAAAATTAAATTTCATAGCTGCTAAGGAATAGTAGCTAAAGACTGGATTGGAAAAAAAAATTCTCTGAAGAACCACAGCTTTCTGAGTTGTACTTCAGTGCAGATAATTCTCATTGTCCTGGATACAATTAATATATGTAATGCAAACACTCTTTGACATATTATCGGGGGGGGGGGGGGGGAGTGAGTATGTTACTGTAACATACTTATTTTCCTTTGTGGATACTCTTTAACCTCATTTAAGAATTAAAATATTGTTTTGGATTCAATGAGCCTAAAATGCAACCAGCATCTCCAAATAAGAAAAGTAACGAGCTCTTGCTTGAACAATCTTGCTTGATCAGTCACAGTTAGAAGAAGAAGGAGGGGATGGGGCTTGAGTTTCAGTGATATGCTAGGGTCAGGAGTGATTTAAAGTGATATGTTGGTTTTTAAGCATAAGCAGAGCACCCACCCCAATGAGTTCTGATTAGGGCTTTTGAAGAATACGGCACAACAAAAATATATTAATCATAATAGCAGCATGTATTCCTTTTCTGCTGTGGCGTTACCATATAGTACAATTATAAAATAAATGTTTATGGTGAATCAGTATCAAGCTTTACCATGCGAGCTGCCTCATTGGGCATGAGATAACATGTAAAATATACTTGTTTATGGATAAGCACAGTAGATGGTGCAGCTGGTGCTCTACGTTTTTAACTAAGCTCTTGCATACTCTCTACAAGTATGGATTAGTAATGCCTCCAGTCAACAGAGAGGTCTTGCCATCCTTTCTCAGGTAAAACTCCCATTAACTTGCCTGAGAGTCTTAAGAGTTTTGATCTTGCAAACACATCTGCAGACATGGTCCTCTGATTTGACACCACATTTTTGCACCCTCAGCAATTAGTGCAATGAAGCAATTGTACACCTTTTAGATGCACAGCTAGCCAACTCTTCTAGCAAATAAAGTAATCAGGCATTCAAGTGGTATAAAATGCACTTGCCATTATTTGCAGGCAGGTGCAGAACTGTAGTCACAAAACCAGGGGGTAAGTGATGGGCCTTTTAAAAATCAGGGTCCAAATGATCTCAGTCTATCAGCACAAAGTTAAACTAATGTGGCTGATTGTTGGGATAGTTTTAATTGGGGTGACTGTTATGATAATCCTCTTGCTAATGGTGCTACCATGTCTGCTGTTATGCTGACAAATTCCACAGGGGTAGCCGTGTTAGTTTAATTCAGCAAAACAAACAAGGGATCTAGTGGCACTTTTAAAGACTAACATGTGATAAATAAATTTGTTAGTCTTTAAAAGTGCCATTAGATTCCTTGTTTGTTTTGCTATTAGGCTGTTTCTGTCTGTGAACATTGCATTGGAAAGAATAGAATGTCAGGGAAAACCTCACTTGTCCATTTCATTGGAAGAAATGATACGTCAAAGGGAACTTGACATATCTATCAGCATTTACCTAGATGTATTTGTATAATTCAACAATTGAGTAAAAGGCTCCAGATGAGTCTTCTTCTTTAAAATACTACTAAGTTCTTTTAACATTGGCAAAAGATGCTATAAATAGACAATCTTAGAGCTTGAAAGTCCCTATTTATTCTCTAAACATAATTATCCAGTGACAGTTTCAAGCGTATCTCATACTGTTCTGCAAATGCATCTCTCAGTTTGAACCCTGTTCTACATAGAGAATTCTTACTGTTAGAGGGCATTTCTGTTTCACTGCATCTTTTAGCACTCACCATCCTTCTGAAAGTGTCCACTAATCTCAGCTGTGCCAGTGAATTTTGTGTTAGGGACATATACCCACTAAAAATTGGACTGAGACCATCAACTCATTTCAGAAAGGTCTCTGACCTTTTCTTGGATGACGATAACTTTCAGGCATTCCTGACCTGGCCTAGGTTCATACCAGTGACAAAGAGGTAATGGATGCCATATCTCATCAATATCTCTAGTTAGCCCATCCTTCCAATGCACTTACATGTTAATAAAAATCATAGAAAATGTTTCATACACAAAATAGGTGAGGAGCAATATTGGTGGAACTGTGTATGAAGTTCACTTTATACCACTCTGTTGCTGAATGCAATAAAAACAATGCCAAGATATTTCAGACATGTAGATCATTGTCACCGTGGAAGAAATAGGGTCCAATTTCTCTCTGGATGCTAACATTTTACAAGGGGTAAACCAACCAAATGTAATATAGATTATGATCTTTGAACTAAGAAAAGTGCCAGCCAAAAATTCCAGCTGCCAATATGTTACGTCAGGTAACTCAAAACAAACAATTTAAATTACAAACCTATGTAAGCAATTACTGATTCTTTTGCAGAACGAGGACTTGACGTAGGAAAACTTTAGCAAAGAAACAATGATTTCCACCAGCTGAAGGAGCTGGACTTAAGCTTTATGTTTTAAATTTCCACAGGGAAAAACCGAAGCAACATTTTGAGTATGTATGATTCTATCTTCTTAAAGGGACTGAGAAAAATCTGTAGCCCCTAACACTGCCATGACCCTTCAGGTTTTCTGCTTTGAGTATAGACCATTTATCAAATTCATGCATAAAAATTGTAAACTTTTTAGAATTGTGTTCTGTGTTTACATTTTAGACTTGAGTTAACAAGAGAGGGGGTTTTTGTTTTTTTTAACTAGGATCTATTGCTCGGGGGCAAATACATAAAGATGATATTTTCAAAACTGAAGCTTTTTTACAAAGTTTAGCAGCGTCATCGGTCATGTCCTACATGCCAAGTCTGGTAGAATTTGACATAGCTGTCTAAATTTTAACAAGGGATAAATTAAATGAACTTTTACCAAAGATGCGCTGCTGAGGACAGAATGCCTAGGATTAGAATACAGATGCTAATTTATCAAGAACTGTGGAGCTCTCAGCTTCACATTAAAATAACAGTGTCACATAGGATCAGTCCGTACAGATCTGCCAAGAATGATATAATTTGGATCAAATAGTAACATTTTAGTTGAGCTACAGAGATACTTTTTGGCTCTGATGTACTTTCCTGGATGTATTTCAAAAGCAGGATTTAGAGATTTTTATGTCTTGGGAATTAAATGCTCAGAGCTATTGGCTGTCAAGCTTGAAAATATGTTAGAGTCGCATCTCTCTACAATTGTCTTTACTTTCTTGGAGCTGAGCCCAGCAATTAACAGGAGGTAAATAAAACAAAAATTGACAACAATGTGCATTATAGGGCAAAGAGTTGAAGGATCAATTTTAGATGTAAACAGCTAATGGAGTTCTTAGAATTGTCATATTTGATTTGATGTGTAGAACACTTTTGAAGCAGGTTCACCTCACCTGCTCTCTAAAAATTCAAAAAGATGTTTTCTTCATTTCAGTTTTTCAGGAACCTTGGGTAGTGTTTGTTATAAATATGCTTTTAATGTACAGTATTATAATAGCTTGAGATTGGTGGAATTTAGTTCAGCTCTTTACATTTCATTGGTGACAACTCATGTTAACTCCTCAGTGTAATACAAGTCTAAGTCTCTATTATAATTTCAAAGTACATTCACATTATTTTCTGAGCTTTTGTGTTCATAATACATTATGTCAGTCTGAAGAAATCAGTAGAAACAAGATTATCTGTTGTGATTCTGGCTCCCTATGAAGTTGCTGGCTTTTTTTTCCTTTGCTTATTTATTTACTAGCTTGTTTGGACAGTATGCTTCCATTCCATTTTTCTCCTTATCCTTTTTTAATCTAAATCCCTGGCCTCCCATGCTTTTCCTTTACTTACTAGGATTATCCTGAGGCATAATGATGGTTTCAGCAAAAAATCTGAAGTGTGTGAACTTGCAACTCATATTACAGTTAATATATGATAGATCCACAATACAAATGGCTTTCAAAAGCTCATCTGGGTATTTATGATGAAGCACAACAGGGCATAACTCAAGCCAAAGTAACATCACATAATCTAATACAAATTAAAGACCCAGTTCCACAATGCACTTAAAACACAATCCTAACTTTAACCATATGAGTAGTCCCCATTTAAGTTAATGGGAATTTTCACCTCCTTTAAAAATTAAGTGTGTTTTTAATACATTGCTAAACTACCTCTGCCTCCTTCTCCGCTTTCTGGGCCATCACAACAATATTTTTCCTCTAGGCCATGGAACGGAAAGCACAGCTCATTTTGCCAGCCCTTTCCACCTCCAGTGTAATCTGGTTATCTCTGCAGAGGATTTGAGCCCAGTTTTGAGTAAACCCTGATCTGTTTTGCTTTGTTTTGGTTTTGCATTTAAATCATGGCAATTTTGCTTTCTTGTACAGTGTCAACTTCAAACACAAGAAAAGTGGGTGGTGTTCAATGAATTTTACTTTTGGATATGGAGGTTGCTTATCTCTTACATTCAAATTAAAATTTGGGGTGAGTGGTGGTGGTAATACATGTAGATTGACTCCATATACAATATTTATATGACACCCTTTGAATAAATACTACTGAATTTCACACAATTGAAAAATCACTGATGAAATTCTCTCTCCTTCGGAATAGTAAACTTGTCACTGTGTGGTAATAAGCAAGTGGCCCTGAGTTTCTGCCTACTTTTCCTAACCTATATAAATTCATCTTCATTTCATTAGGAAGGAAGAAAGGAATTTGTATATTGTATGTACAATATACTGCATTGTACTGACCTGAAACTAACTGTGTGCTTACTTGATTGACACTGTCCCATGACCACGATCTGCAACTGAAAAACTTATAAATAATTCAGCAAGGCACTTAAACACATGCCTGATTTTAAGAATGTGAGCTATCCTGTTGAAGCCAACAGAACAGTTCACGTCCATGATTAAGTTTGTTGCTAAGTCAGAACCTAAATGCATTTCTTATGATGACCCACAAAATATGTCTTTGAATCAGCACCTACATGGAACTTCAGACTGGCAGCAAATATTAGTTAGCTCAGGTAAGTTATGATAACATAAAGCAAATAATGCTAACTGAACCCCTATTATGACATACCGCGAAGGATCACTAAGCTAAGGAAATTGTCAGTTTTAGATGCAGCTGACCAGGTTCATCAAGGGTCAAGTAATAGATTTACAAGTGCACACTGATCAGTCTTCTCTAAATATCTAAACTAACTAAATATCTAAATAACTAAATAAACATGTGTATAAAAGAGCAATTTAAAGTTTCAGGAATGTCATATCTGAGCTCTGATTCCATCATTTCTCTTTGGCTGTAGGTTTTCCTTCAGTGGTTGTGTAGTGCTCAGGCCAATCCGGGCCTGAAGGTTTTTGTCATGTGAGTAGTGATAAAGCTGGGTCAGGCTCTTCTGTTGGCCTAAGTGTAGCCATTTTAAAAAGCAAAAAATATATAGTAAGCTTGTCTGTCATTTCTGTGAACTGCTAGAGCTGGTAGCTGTGGTAAGCGTTTCCTGTGTCTGTGCCTGCTGCAAGCAGCACAAGCCTGCGCCAGGCTTCCTTTCAGTTGTGTGGTTTAGTTAACAGCCAATTGATGTTAATGCTAATGCAATTTTACCATATATGGGGGGGGGGGCTACCGCCCAAGCACGGCACTCTCTCCACGAGTACAAAAAGCAGTGGGCTTAAATGCAGCCCTGGAGAAGTCATCACGGACCATCAGTCTCTGGTTCGAATGTGAGGTGCCGTGAACCCGTGGGCCCCCCACCCTTCAGTAGCCCACTTAAGGCGATTATGCAGAGGCTTCTTATCACCTTGGTAAGCTCTTGATTTCCAATAAAGAGGATTGCTTTAAGACTGGGCCTCAGTGTTCATTCCCACAAATTGGTATCAAAACAAACACCTGCCTCTGGCAGACCACAGGTTGGAATGTAAATTATGGAAACTGAAGGGGAAAGTTGTAAATTATCAGTCGCCGTCAACTTCAATAGTCTCAGCCTGATGGATCCCTGATTTGGCACCATTGGGGTTGTCAGTCATTCTTGCAAAATAGTTATACACTTGATTATGAAATTTGTTAGTCAACTGTTAAATATCACAGGATAGAATGTTTAAAAATACAGGTGCAAAGGACTCATTCAAGAGTCGGATCCATTCACATTGCCAAGCATCTGCTAAAAGTGGTCACCGTCACAAACTTTCCAGTTTTGCCTTGGATAACAGAATTTCTTCAATATTTACACTGTTCTCTGGACATTCCCTACTGAGCTATGCCTCTTTGGTAATATAAGGCAATTGGCAAATGTTTAGGTGACCTCCCGCTTTCTCTCGGTGCTATCACAGTTTCTCATTATATCAGTGGGAGTTGAGTAGGCCAAGCATTACTGGAAGTCAGGTTGAATTTGTCAGGGCACTGAAAAGTAAATTTATGGCACATGACTAGCATTAGGCACCCTACTTTGAAAATTTTGAAAATAAACCCCTGGATTTAATTAATTAATTTAATGAAAAACAATTAATTTGAAATTGGTGAACCAAATGTGATAATGTCATGCGAGTCTAAGATGAGTCTCCTTTTAATTAATTCAGGAAGTCTGAGTTCAGCTGAAAGACTAACAACAACCGTCAAGCTTAGGCTTCTTTTGTTTCCTTTTCTTTTGTTTTTCCAGGTGAACTTATCTCCAAGATGGGAGTTTGTGTTTTCTCACACGTTTACTTTTAGTTAACCTCAAGTTTTACCCATGTATTAGCTATGAAACATCTAAAGGAGGGAAACCTCGTGGAGGTCTTAAACCTGCAAACTCAGGTAAGTAATTTCTTGTAATATGTTTCACCAATGACAATGCAAACCAAAGCAAAATACATGCAAGAGAGGATGGGACATAAAGGTTCTTTGCAGCAGCATCCCGGCTGGAACTTGGCAACCGCTCCCATCTCTACCCCTTCCTCCTGTGGGCCCAGTGGCAACCACCTCCCCACAGGGCCCAGCATTGCTGGACTTTTATTTTCCCTTCATTTTTATGAACAAAATATTTTATTTATCATTTATTATTTATGTTATTAATGTTATTGTATTTTATTTATTTTATTTTATTTTTTATTTACTATGTATTATTCTTATAAGCCCCACCCCCTTTTCCTGCTCCTGTCCCTCTGCCACCTTGTGTAGCCACCATACAGCAGCTGTGGCTCTCAGGCCAAAAAGTCCCCACCCCACCCTCCAGACTAGCAGAATGGCTAGGGTTACCATCTTTCAGGTTTCCAAAAAGATGACACTGCCAGAGTGGGGAGAGAGGGAACTGGAATGGGGTACACTGGGGGGTTCTGGAGTGGGTGTTTCGGTGGCGTAGGAGGAGCGTGTGTGCTAGGAAGGAATACTGGGGAGTATGGGATACTAGAGGGGAATCTGGGGGCTGCTGAGTGGGATACCTGTGACTTCACTCTCATGGTGGGGGGGCAATATTGCTCCTTGTTAGAGTGCCAAGGCAGCTGGGAGCCAGAGTCTGGGTGGATGGGATGCCGAGTCAACAGAAACTTCAAGACTTTAGAACTAGTAAATCTCATCCTACCATCTAGTTTTGTTTCACAGACTAGTATATTTATTAAACAATCAGATAATACTTGGTTTGTTTAATAAATCATTTTCAAATGCAAAACATGTTTTGATGTTTTAATGTATTTAAAGTATTTTTATTTAATTAAAATGTTTAAATACTGTTTTGTACATTTTAATTGACTTTGAATTTCCATCCAAATAGAGCTTCACACAAATCAAACAAACAATTAATCAACAGCAAATAAAATGTTAAGCTACATAATTTTTTTAATAAATATGTATAAATATAATGTATCCTCCTGGTTAGCAAGAAGAAGTGCCAAATGTAGCATAAAGGCTACATATAGTTCCAAATCAACGTGTTTCAATAGCTACCAACCAACGAGAATCAACATTTCTTTAGGAAAATAAGTAAACAAGCGCACAGCCCAATTAAAAATCAATGATTTAAATAAAAATTTCCTGCTTGTTGATTTAAATTGTGATTAAAATCAGTGGGTTAAATAAACCTACCCTGACAAAAAGGCACTGAAGACATTCAAAGCACAAGGCAAAATATGTGTGTGTGAGTGAGAGGGAGGGAGGTTGGGGAGGGTAGAAAGCATAGACTATATGGATTATTATAGCTCCTAAATGTTGTCTAGATTGAACAGCAGTAGAGAGGTGGGAAGGCCTAAAAAGAAAACAGAATAGCCTACCCAAGACAAAATGGAAGTGGAGGGACAATGACAAAGGCAGATTGTACAAATGGTACAGAGAGAAAAACAACATTATTCCCAGACTTACAGACTTTAAGGTCAGAAGAGACCATTCTGATAATCTAGTTCATGGGTTCCTGAAACTTTCTGCCAGCATGACTCCATTTTAATGAAGTCTTTCCTGCCAGGACCCCACACAGCCTGGAGAATGTCATTTTGAAGAGCAATATGTTATACCCCACACACTATGAATTTGAATGAACTCTACATATGAGGTCACAGCATATGGAGGATGCCATTTTGTTCTGCAAAATGGTTTCTCTGCACAGGGTGACCTCATATGCATGGTGTGCACAAGTTCATACTGTGCAGGGAATGCCAGTTAGTGGGGCAAAATGGTGTCCGCTATGCATCATGACTTGCATGCGTGACACATTTGAGTTCATGCACTGCGAGCAAAATCATGTCTTCCACACAGGAGGGAACACCACCACCACATCTGCTGAGAGTGTGACCCTCCATGGAGTCATGACCCACATGTTGGAAACAGCTGATCTAGTCATGCACAATATTCTATGACAAAAGAAGAAAACCATTCTCAAGATTAACTATGATGGCTCATAGGGATTGCAAGCAATTGGATGGAGAGCCTTAGTGGTGAAAAGGCGGGAAGGATGAGAAGCATAGCTTTTGACATGTTTCATCTGAGGAGATATCACAGAGACATGCAGTGATGAGAACCTGAAATAAAGGAGAGCAAGAGAGCTTGATTTGAGAGTCTTCAGAAAAGAGGTGACATTGGACCATGAGAATGGGGAAGGCAAGAATAGCAGGAGAAAAGGAGAAAGACTGGGGAACTCCAGCAGTGAGGGGGGGGGGGGGAAAGAGGCAAGAGTGAAGGGACAGCCAAGTCACTGAAAGGCTGGCAACAGAGTTTAGGCCGGAGGAGGAATTTCCCTTGAGTCTCCCCTATAAGCAAATGAGTTGCCCACTCTCCTTTCCTAAAATGGAAATGTGAATTTCAAGGGTATCTTATCGGCAATGATCAGTGGGACAGCAATGACAGCAAACAATAAAAAGGAACACTCGGTAGGGGCATCCAACATCTCTAGTCATGGAAGATTCAGTAGCAACTTGGCTTGAAAATATCAAGAAACGAAAGTGCTTGTCCTTAATAAGCAGTTAGTTTAATTGCCCCCATTATAGACTTTATCAGCAGCAGAAAGAAGAAAGGAATGATCTGTCAAGCAGAGTGGGAATGTCAGGGCAGTAAGAAACGCTGACTGCTGTGCAGCACTGAATGCCTAATGAAATTGCCTGCAAGCACTACTGGGAAGTTCTGTATTTATTCTACAAGGACAGTCTCTAGAAATTCCTGCTGCCTCTAATATATAGTTATATAGATCCTACATAAACTAATCTGTCTGCAAAGTGGATTAAATAAACCCTGAACATTGACTGGAATGCTTCCTGAAATACCTTGAGACCATTGGCATGAGCTTGTTGTAAATGAGATATCAATGAACTATCATAATTAATTGCTTTGGGTGGAATTTAAAAAAAAACCAACCTTTATGAAATCATAATTTTAAGCACAAAACTGTGTATGGATATTCAGCAGTAACCTGTTTCTATATACTTCTGCTTTTATGATGAAAAAAACTACACATTTGGGTGTGATGTGAAACAAAGTAAAAGAAATAACGCTTTTTTAAAAGAAATCACCTGTAATCAAGTGCAAAGAACAACAGAACCAAATACAAACAACTCATTAATCATATTAAAGTTTTGCACTGGAGTTGTTCTCAGAAACTCACCGAATACTAGTATTTAAGATGAAAGAATAATACAAGGGTGATTTATTTTTTATTAAATGGGCTGATCAGGTTTGATAGGGCAGTTCTCACTCAGGCAAAAAACTCTCCACTGATTCCAATTATCTGTAGATAATCTTAAACTCAGCAGGAAGTTTTGGCTAAATACAGACTGCAAGTTTGTCCCCATGGAATGTAAGGACTGCTCTGATCAGGAAAATGATTGTGTGAAAATAGCATCTTCTTATTAGCCAGTGTTGCCTGTGCACTCTGAGTCACATCTTTTTACTTTAATGACAAAAATAGGGTTTTGCTGGTTTTTTACTCATGCAAGACCTTCTGAGCCAAGACAACTCTGGGAGAGAGCATTGGTGCAACATCAGCAAAATTTTAAGTAAACGGCAGTTGCAGAACCTTTATTAGCGGGTACCTGAGCCAGGGAAAACACAGTCACTTTCATTCAGGTTCCTGGTTGAGTTTGCAAAGCTTGCACTTAGAAAAAATAATCTTTATTTATAAGTTAAGAAAATGTGCTACAGAGACCATGAGAGAGGACTAACAAGGAACTTTGCCCATTTTTCACAGGTGGGCATTTTTACAGAACTCTTTTTCAGAGAATAATCTCACTTAAAGGAGAGAACATTTGGAAAGAATGTGCTATTATTTCACATACACGGTTTAGATTCATTAACACTACAAACTTTCCTCTTCTATTTAGGTTCTTATTCTAAATCCAGTGCATTGGGATCTGAGCTCCTTAGTTTCTGACAGAAGACTTGGCATTTTTAAACATAGAAGTTGTGTTGTCCACTTTAGCCTCTGTGGAGAATAGATATAAATTATCAAAGCTGCATGCTACCCTTTCACTGTGGGCAAACTTTCTCAGAAAACTCACTACACCTTTGAACTTGTAGAATTCTCTTTTACTTCCTCCCTGGGAAAGAGTTACTGGCAATAGGGAGGAGAAAGACAGCTTACCCTCTTTGCATTCAATAGATGGATTTGTAGAAAATTCAAATAAGATTCCTCTGGCACCCATTATTTGCCTCTGCTCAACTGCCTGGTTCACCCCACACTTTCTTCATCTAGTTGCACTGCTCTTACATTCCTGCTTTCTCTCAGGCCTACATAACAGAAACCTGAGAGAGGAATCTGGGAGTTGACTCCTGCATGGATATTTGAGGGGAGTTTTCCAAGAAGAACACCAGCTTCCCCAAACTCATGAAGCCTTATACACACACACAGAAAGAATGTCTGAGCTGTGAAGAAAAACTGATGCCATGTTGGCTCCACTCTCTACTTCTAGCAGGGCCGTCTTATTCCTTGTTCCTATCTGGGCCTCAGGACAAGAGTCTCCTACACCTTATGGCACTCCAAGAAGATGCCATTCCTGTAACTTACAGCCAATGATTACTTTATCTTCTGGTGCTGTAACACTTGTCCAGAGAGCCTACTCCAAGTTATTACACCATAAAGAAGCTAGCTTGTGGTTACTTTGAGAACACTTAAATACACTGTCCCCCATATTAACCTGTAACACCTGCCTATCTCTAGTTTCCATAGTCCCACAGCAATATTATCTGTGAGAGACTTCTCAGGCTGGAGCTTTTGGGGGGGGTTTAGGTTTGCAACAGAATTTAGGCATTCCATGTCCTTCTTGCCCCCAAGTGCAAACAAAGGTGCCTGGCACTTAGGATAGGAGTTATTATACTCACTCCCCTTTGGGTCTTTGCCTTTTTCCTACTCAGGTTAAACTGGGTCCTTGTGCGTCTTAGCAGGAATAGCAGCAGTGCATCACATCTCTTTGGCAGACAAGATTGACAGTCTCCTCTGACGATTATCAAGCCCCTTTGACTCTGATGCCAAAGCTCTTGGGAATCCTCTTAGAGCGTGACCCTCACTTTCCCCACCCCACCCCCAGGATGATTGCATCACCTTCATAATGCTCCTAGCTCTGAGGAACCAACGTGTGAGGCCCAAGGTTGTGCCCAACCTCAGTTCTCTATGTGGCAATGAATCATGCTATCCCCCCCCCAGTGGGCTGGGCCACACTGAGAGCTTTAAATGCTCTCTGTTTGACATACCTCTGATTTATTGGATTTGTAAAGGTGACCTTAAATATTTTAATGGTAATAATTCTTTTAACCAGTAAATGTGCTATGTTCATATTTTGGCATTATATACTGTAGGCAATTTAATCCATAGAGGTAGTTTCAGTGATATTAACACTGTAGGCAAACTGGTACTAAAGTTTAAATGTCAAAGACAGTTTTCCTATTAGATCTAGTGCAAACAGAGCGTTTTTTCTTAGAGTACTGAGGCATAAAATACCAGTAGACAGTAAAGACAGAGTGCCAATGAATCTGAGATAAACAAGAGGTGAAATTTATAGCATTTTCAAACATGTTCCCTATCCAAGGACTACTGCAGCTTCACAAAACTATAAAATTGAAGATAAGAGAAAAACCTTCTAGCACTATACAATAAATGCAGTGGGTTATCTATCTGGATTTCTGGAACTTCCAGGAGATTTACTGTATCACCTAGGATTTATTATGCCCTTGTGCATATTCTGGTTAGCTTTTTATATTTCCTCCATTACCCTAGTCATTATCTAATAGAGGGTCCAAGTTAAAATCACTGCCACAGGAATCTTTCATAATGCAATGGCCCCCATATTTTGAAAGCAAAGTAAAGTTGGGGGATGCTTCTATGAGTAACTGAACTCTTTGCATGCATCATATCTATGCTCTTGCCACAGGTGAGAGTCTCCAAAGGGCAATGTGGATTTTCAGACAGGGACCCTGCAATCCTTTATACTGCAGTTTTCTATCCTAATGGAACAAAGTATGTCCTGCAAGACATGACTGGTTTTAGAGCTGTGGCACAAAGAATTCTTCAACGAGAGAGTGAAATTCATGGTGCAATGCCCTCCATGCTATGTAGTGCTGTTTTTAAGTGGTCCATAAAGCCTTAAGCAGACCCTGGACAGTGGGATGAGTTTCAGCTGAGAGAGAGGAAAAGCCCCATAATGCTTAACCTTGAAACCTGCCCATGTGTAACAGCAGCCATCAAAATGGGTGCAAACCACCAGAATGGGGGACCCCCATGTTTTACTGTATGTCACCCCATAAACCACAGATTAATATTTTAACCTCTTTCCAAAAACCTCCCCACTTCTAAGTCCAATTATGCCAGCTGGAGATGGGGATAGGTTGGGGGGGAGGGGTTCCTGTTGAATTTGCATGGGGGCTGCAAGGAAAGGGTCCCTGCGCCAGCTACTTGTTAGCGGCCATGGGGTTGCTCCTGCCCAGGCTTCCCCATTTCAGACACTCACACTCCCATCCCATGCAATGCATCCAACTACTGTCTCCTGCAGTAGCAGTGCCTCATTTGTATGCTGAGGATGATCACACTTACTTAACCCCATGTGTCCCCAGGCAGCTCATGTCTTTACCCACACCCTGCCCCTTCGTTACGCTCACTACTTGAGCTCAATGCAAAGAACGCACCCATAACTGGTCCTGGGCTCACCAACTTGTATGTCTCTGTGAACCTTACCCATATTTCAATACAATCAATCATGGTTTCCCAAATGGTAACAATAAGGTCCTTGATCTCATGCTTGGTAGCATGGTAGCAACATAGATGCTGGTTAATGAAGTTTGGGTGCTTAGTATAAATGCTGCTTCATAATCAGCCTGTATTGTACGCTGCATATTTGGCTCCTTTCTTCAACACTTTGCCAATCGCTGTGATGCCACACACCACAATTGTTAATCAGATTTTTACAAAGTGTGCTAAAGCTTGCAAGCTGCTTGAGTCAGAAGATAAACGGATAATGGCATAGAGTAAATGAGTGAATGGGATTGCCGCTAAAGGACCGAGTATTGATGATTTCCAAACTGTTTCTTTACATGACAAAAATGAAGAGAGTGCATGAAATCAAGGTGGGAGTAACCACCAAATGCTTCGTATGTGGGAGAAAATGACAATAAGAAAAAAGAAAGAAAAGGCAAAATAGGATTATAAATGTATAGACAAACAGTGTTTCTTTCCCCAAGGATTTTGTCCTTTCTATCCTACAATGTTTTCCTTCTGAGGCTCTAACAGAGTTTGCAGTTACGTCATCATCATTATGACTGATAATGACCTTACTTATACAGCACCTTACATCAAAAAATGCCTTATAAGCTATGGCATAGGCGCTGGAACTATAGGTGCTGCCGCACCCTCTGGCTTGAAGTGGTTTACATTATATATAGGGTTTACAGTTTGGTTCACTGGTTCTTTGCATCTCCATGATAAAAGTTGTTCTAGCTCCCCTGAGCTATGGACTGGTTTTCACCTAGCTTCTCCAAGATTGTTCAGAGGGGAGAAAAAGCTGTCTCCATACAATGGCAAGCTATAATCACCAAAGGAGATGCGAAAGACAGGCAGAAGGTTGGGCCATGCCCTCAATCTTTCAGTGGGATGGTTCCACAGCTTTCTCAACACAAGGCAGTGCTTATAAACCACCAAAGATCTCGGAGTCCTCAGAGGCACACTGCGCAGAGTGGTAGTTGTACATCTGTAAAGGGAGGCAAATGCTGATCCTGACAGATACAGAGGAATCACTTCAGTTATGTTGTACCATTTAAAAGTATCTGGAGAATTTAAGCAAAGAAAGAATTCTTTGAAATAGAACTGAGCCAGGATACTAGGGAATGCTTAATCACATAAATGGACATGGGATTTAGGGCCTGATCCTGCTAACATTTCAGTGGAAGTTTTGCCTGAGAAAGAACTATAAGATCAGTGCCTTAATCTTTATTAATAACTTCCTTCTTCGTGGATCAATTCAATCATAATTAGCTATGTCAGTACAGCATTGAATGTGGCACTTGTCATATAACTTTCACCAGATAAGCAACAGCAGCAGCAAAACACATTGCTTCTACATGGGTCCTACCAAACTTTAATTTTTTAATGAAAGAGGATTTTTTTAAAAAGGAAAATAGATATTTAGAATATGCTTATATTCTGCAATTACGCTGTAGATATTTTTTGAGAATTGCAATGACCACAGGTTCATATGCACATGGAAGTTTAACTTCATGATTGAGTCAAGATAGAGATAGATCTGGATTCTAAAAATATAGGTATTAAGTATAAAACAGAATTGATTATAATAAATAATAATAATAAAATATTAAATTATTGAGTCAGAGTTAAACTTCTACTCAGATGTATTAGTGATAATGAATGATCAAAAACAATCATGATACATTACAATGTACTTATATTGTACTTACACTGTAATTCATCAATTTGGTAAAACAAAGAACGAAAATTCTTCTCAAGATTATATCATTTTAAGTCAGTGCATAATTTGGATTTTAGTTGTTTGTCAATGTCTTTCAAAGCTGACAGTCTAAGAAAGCAAAGCACAAGAGCCTACAAAGGTTTTTCCAGGTGCCAGAGTAACTGGTATTATAGAAGAGTAACCACAGATAACTGAGAAGTGGTAGGGAAATAAAAACCACACTAGTTCAGGGGCTGGCTATGCTTCCTAGGCCACACTTCCCGAACAGACATCCAAGCTCTCATGATCATTAATCACCAAGAGCACACATCACAAAACACACAGCAGTAATACTCTTGATTTGATCCAATGGGCAGTGTCTACTCAGGGGATTAAGGTGTAATCAGGTATGGAATCTGAACTACCTTCCCTATAGAAAGCAAGGAGCTCTTCCATGATACCATTTCTGTTCCAAAAATAATTACAGCTGAAGGCCCACCTGAACCAGCATTTCCTTTAAAAACGCCTGACTGCAGACATCATTCTCATTCACACTCAGCCATTCTTTTGTCATTGATGCTGATTCAGAAGCTATCCAAGCCCAGGTCTAACTTTAAGCATGTGACTAGGCCCCTTTGAAGTCAATGGGCGCTTAAAAGTTGGGCATGTGCTTAAGCACCTTGTTAAACTAGAGCCTAGTTTTCAATCAATATTCAAATTGCCAATAATTAATGAAAATCACAAAGAAAAACAAGTAGTTTATTGTGAGATTTTAACTAGCCAAATTCTGCCCTGTTTCTGCATGCTTCAGAAGTGTTTAGCCCTTTATTTAATTTTAAATGGCAGGGACACTGAGGAACTCATTTAAATCACTCAATTTCTTGTAGTCCAAAGCAATTTTTAGTGGCAGCAGTCTTCAGTGAGGATCACGCCGATACCATCAGAGTTTGTAGACATGAAATGAGTCCCCACAAATAGAGCAACTGTAAATAAGATGATTTTTAGTTTGTTTCTTGATAGAAAATGATATCTACATATTTAAAACACATATACAAAATGGCTTGTGATAACTGCTACTACACATATAGATGATAAATCAATAAATTAAAGTAACTGCATAAAATAATGAAATCTGATTGACTTTAGGCAATATAAAATAATTGGAGTCTTTATTGCTATTTCCATTTTTAATGGGATTCTGTGCAGTACATCCTTCTGACAGGGATGGAAAGGTAAATTAATCTTTATGCATCATCATCAAGCAGTGTAAACATGGCCAAACTTAATTACAATATAATAGATTGTTAAGTGCCTTCCCCACAGAGGTGTGCTAGCTCTCACGCAAATGATTACGGCCAACATGACTATCACAAAAGGTATCCTTTTAAGGCTTATAAAAGCTCTTTCATGTGTCAGACAAAAAATCTGATTGCAAAAGCCATGCCACTGAAGCAGCTTTCCACAATACCAGCTGCAGTGAAACTGTGTTCAAGAGATGTACACAAATTATGATGCAGTGTTAATGAAACTTAGCTTGATTCAGTAGGTATTCAGGCAAAACCCCCATTTCAGGTTAAAAAAAAACGGGAGTGGGGGGGAGGGGTTGCCTTTGCAGTCAGTAAAAGCTTTGCCTGAATAAGAAATACATGATCAGGTGCCATCATTCCATTTTTCACCTTGACTTTAGTGCCCCTATCCTGAATATAAGGCTGTGACTCTTACAGAGAATAATGAAATCATATTTCACCATGTGATTCAATAAAAAAGCATCTTAGTAAAACAGTATATTATTGAATAATGAAGGACTTCTAACATTGTATTTGTTTAATGTATTATAATTTTAAGAGAGAAATGCAAACATTTCTTTATATATCTATATATACTTTATAATTAGGGGGGAGGCACAAAAGGAATCCTGATGATGATATTGGTCCATTACTAGATGGAAATGGTAGAATTATTAATAATAATGCAGAAAAGGCAGAAGTGTTCAATAAATATTTCTGTTCCGTATTTTCCGTGTTTGGGGGAAAACAGATGACATAGCCTCATCAATGGTAATAACAACACTCTTTCCATTCCACTACTATCTCTGGAGGATGTTATGTGGCATCTGCTAAAGTCAGACATTTTTAAATCAGCAAGTACAAAGACCTTCCATCCAAGACTCTTAAAGGAGTGGCCTCAGAAACTTGCTGGACTGTTAACATTGGTTTTCAATAAATATTGGAGAACTTGGGTAGTTCCAGTAGAGTAGAAGAATGCTAATGTTATGCCAATTTCTTTAAAAAAGGTAAACAGGATGACCTGGGTAAGTATGAGTATATCAGCTTGAGATGGATCCTGGGCAAGATAATGGAGCGGCAGATATGAGACTTGATCATTAAAGAATTAAAGGAAGGCCATGTAATAATGCAAATCAACATAGTTTTATGGAAAGTAGATCCTGTCAAAGTATCCTGATTTCTTTTAATGAGTTTACATGTTTGTTTGATAAAGATAATAATGTTTATATAAAATACGTAGATTTTTGTAAGGCATTTGACTTGATAGAACACAATATTCTGATTAAAAAATTAGAATGTTATAAAATTAATGTGGCACACACTACAAAGTGCCTATCTGATAGATCTCAACCTGTGATTGTAAATGGGGAATTATCATCTAGCAGGTATGTTTTCAGTGGGATCCTGTAGGGAGTAGCTCTTGGCCCTACACCAATGATTTTGCAACCTTTTTTTGATTTGCAGACCTCTAAAAATGTTCAAATGGAGGTGTGGACCCCTTTGGAAATCTTACACATAGGTCCACAGATTGCATGTTGAAGACAATTACCCTACACTGTTAAACATTTTTATCAATGACCTGGAAGAAAATAAAATCATCAGTAATAAAGTTCATAGATGACACAAAAATTGGGAGGAGTAGTAAATACTGAAGAAGATAGGTCACTGATACACTGTGATCTGAATCACTCAGTCAAACAGTATCTATTTTAATATGGCTAAATGTAAATGCGTCTATCTAGGAACAAAGACTGTAGACCACACTTACAGAATGGGGGGTGTTACCCTGGGAAGTTGTGATTCTATTTACCATGACTCCCAGTTTTTTTTTTTCAATCAGCTGACCACAAGTTCCCATTGTGATTCTGTGGCCAAAAGAGCTAATGTGATCATGTGATGCATAAACAAGAGATTCTTGGGTAGGAATACAGAAGTTACTTTACCTCACTGAAGCTGGAATATTGTGTGTGTTTCTGGAGCCCACAATTAAAGAAAGATAATAATAAACTGAAGAGGGTACAGAGAAGAGCCATTAGAATGATTAAAGGATCAGAAAACATATCTCATGTAACAGATTCAAAGAGCTCAATCTATTTAGCTTAATAAAGAGAAGGATAAGGGCTGAATTGATTATAGTCTAAAAGTGTCTACAAGGGGAACAAACATTCAATAATGAGCTTTTCAATCCAGTAGAGAAAGGTATAAGAATACCCAGCAACTGGGAGGTGACATTAGACAAAAATCAGACTGGAAACAAGGCATGCATTTTTAAAGATGAGTTTAATTAAGCATTGCAACAATTTACCAAGATTTGTGTTGGATTCTCCACCACTGACGATTTTTAAATCAAGATTGGAATCTTTTTTTAAAAAACATAATTTAAGAATTATTTTGAGGAAGTTTTATGACCTGTGTTATATAGGAGATCAGACTACATGATCACAATGGCCTTGGAATCTATTAATATCATACAATATTTTTTACTTCAAGTGCTGTTTTGATACTTTTTTGTTATTAGTATCACCATGACAATGAATACTTGTGTTTGATGGATCTATTCTACTATTACCTCTAGGTACAAAACTTCAATTTTCATTTTTATATCAACCTACATTTATATTTACAGTAGCCAGGCACACAATGCCTTTCAATGAAAATATACCTTTTGAAGACAATATATAGGAATTTACTTTAATGTTAGCCACACAGAGTAGCACTTAAGAATGGAGATACAAAAATCAGTTTGTGGGAAATAATTGACATTTAATCTGGATAAGAAATTCTATTTTATTGAATCATTTATTGTCCTCATGTTTGTGTGTAGTATGGATTTAAATTCAGCACAGTCTGCATAATAGAAAATTCAGATCAAGGAATCTTTTTAGTCCTAAATGGGCAAAATTAGTTTGCTTCATAACTCCTCTCAGTAGTTAGTCATCTTATATTATGTTTACAAGGCCTACTTTTTAATGGTTGCCTATTCAGGACACTGATACTAGTATGAACTGGTCCAAGACAGCAGGTAACCCATCTTTAATTGTTGTAAAATTCCAGGAAGTATATCTCAGTAACTATGCCTATTGGGTGCAAGTCACTTCACCTGTTTGTGTCTTATTTTCCATGGCTGTGAAATGAGGATAATGATACTGACTTCCTTTATAAAGTGCTCTGATATCTACTGAAGAAAAGTACTCTGGGAGAGCTAGATATTGTTATGTACCATAACCATGACAGTGGATTCCCTGTAACTTGAAGTCTTTAATTCATGATGTCAGGACATCAGTAACTCAGTCAGAGGGTCATGACATTTTTTGACATTGAATAAGGCATCACAAACCAGAAAGACTGAAAAGCACTGCTCTAGGTCATTCTTGTAGTGACAGTAAAGGAGGCCAAGTGTTTCTTTCACATCCCAAATCTTGTACCATCTAAGACTCCCTATGTTGGAAAATCATAAAACAGGCAACATTTAAAGACCCATCAGCAGGTCCACTTGTGCTAATGTCTCCTTCCATGTTGCTACAGGAGAAGGGTCCTCAAAGAATCCATCCTGAAACACTTGGAGGAAAATAGAGTGATCAGGAACAGTCAGCATGGATTCACTGAGGGCAAATCATGCCTGACCAACCTGATTGCCTTCTATGATGAGATGACTGGATTTGTGGGTGCGGGAAGAGCCGTTGACATGATATACCTTGACTTTAGCAAAGCTTTTGATATGGTTTCCCACAGCATTTTTGTTGGTAAGTGAAGCATGGGTTGGATGAATGGACTGTAAGGTGGATAGAAAACTGGCTAGATCATCGGGCTCAATGTCTAGTTGGCAACCAGTAAAGAGTGGAATGCCCCAGGGGTCGGTCCTGGGGCCAGTTCTGTTCAACATCTTCATTAATGATCTGGATGATGGGATAGATTGCATGCTCAGTAAATTCGCAGATTACACCAAGCTGGGGGGATGATAGACACGCTGGAGGGCAGGGACAGGATTCAGGGAGAGTTAGACAAATTGGAACACTTGACTGAAAGAAATCTCAAGAGGTTCAACAAGGACAAGTGCAAAGTCCTACACTTAGGACAGAAAAATCCCATGTACTGCTATAGGCTGGGGACCAATAGGTTAAGTAGCAGCGCTGTAGAAAAGGACCTGGGGGTTATGGTGGATGGGAAGATGGATATGAGCCAACAGTGTGCTCTTGTTGCCAAAAAGGCCAATGGCATATTGGGCTGCATCAGTAGGAGTATTGCCAGCAGATCGAGGGATGTGATAATTCCCCTCTATTCGCCACTGGTCAGGCTGCATCTGGAATACTGTGTCCAGTTTTGGGCTCCCCACTACAGAAAGGATGTGGACAAATTTGAAAGAGTCCAATGGAGGGCAACAAAAATGATTAGGGGCTGGGACACAAGACTTACGAGGAGAGACTGAAGGAACTAGGCTTATTTAGTCAGCAGAAGAAAAGACTGAGGGGGGATTTACTAGCAACTTTCAACTACTTGAAGGGGTGCTCCAAAGAGGAGGGAGCTAGGTTGTTCTCAGTAGTAACAGAGGACAGAATAAGGGGCAATGGTTTCAAGTTGCAGCTGGGGAGGTCGAGGTTGGATATTAGAAAAAACTTTCTCATTAGGAGGGTGATGAAGCTTTGGAATGGGTTACCTAGGGAGGTGGTGGAATCTCCATCTTTGGAAACATTTAAAGCCCGATTAGACAAAACCCTGGCTGGGATGATTTAGTGGGAGTGGTTCTGCTTTTAGCAGGGGGTTGGACAAGATGACCTCATGAGGTCCCTTCCAACCCTAAGATTCTATGATCAGATATTTGGATTTTTATCTCAACTGATCCTGGACTCCTGACTTTTCATGGTCACCCGTCTCTGACATTCTCTTTGCTGAAATGACCTTTTTGGCAATCTATTCTGTACAGCTGAACACAGCCACAGCAGGGCAAGTATGTTTGTAAGGTGCCCAAACTTTCTTGACAGATAATTAGACTGTAACTTGGGTCACAGAGAATTTAAGAGACAAATGAAAGATTTCTTATTTGCAAATGCTGACAGTTGTGAATTCCAGGACTGATTTGTTAAGGAAAATTTACTGTATGTTTAAGCACAGGAATTCATCGTGCTTGCACTATATAAGTCCCCACCTTTCTCAACTTTGCTGTACTGATATATAAGAGTAGTAAAATCTAGAACTATTTATATATATATACTATGGTAAATATTTTGGTAAAATCTGATGACACAGAAGGTTGAGACTGACTTCTACAAATGCTGCAGTCAGTCCTCACCACCTGCATTAGTTAGTACTGTTCAATAACCATCGTAATAGTAATAATAACCTTGAATTGTCAGGGCTGAAAGTCTACACAAATACCTTTAGTTGCAGAGGATTTCCATAGAAAAACAAAAGAATGAGCTTATGCTAAAGACTACTAAAACTTGTACATTCAATCTTCATTTGTGTTTGCATGCAAATTTGCTACAGTTTTTTCTTGGGAAAAGATTGGTGTAGTAATTTGGAAAGTGCTGGATGTACAACTATTCACACATTATTGAGAGCTCTTAAGTGCTGCTGCTTTTCAAACCATCATGACTCACAGATGCTGTGTGTATAGCACATGCAAACAGGGCATGTGATTTTTCTCAGTGTATGAAAGAGAGAGAGAGAGATCCGTGGCATACACAAAGTGCAGACATTATTTCCCATTGTACAACAGGTGTAGCCAAACCATGGCTTGAAAGCCACATGCAGCTTTTATAGTTAAAGTGCGATTTGCACTCCCCTGTTCTCCAGTTACCAGACTAGAGGGGAGATTGGGATGTCTTCCTTATGGGGTGCTTCAGGATGAGGGCTTCAGCCCTGGCTCCTACCCCATGTCTCTCAAGTCTGGCACACCATGAGGCTCACGCCTGGTGCACTGGCAGGTGCTGCCCCACAGGGCAGGTTGTGTGTGTCTTGCGGCTTTCGAACTCCTAAAGATTATTGTATGCAGTTAGGAGGATCAATACGTTTGGTCACCCCCATTATGCAAATTAAGTAAGTTAATTTATTAAATTAACAAATCCTGGACAAATCCACCATCAGTGGATCCAGAATTTTATGCAGACAAGCCAGCTCTATAGTCTGGCGATGCCTGGCTGCCTCGGGCAGCTGGGTCTAAACTGACACAGCTCTATGGCTGAAGAGGCACCAGGATCAGGACACTGCAAAGATGTCATAAATATACTGTAAAGGGTCTGTGCTCACTCCCTTGCTGCTCCAGGCTTCTTCCCCCACAAACCACATGCAGTTGCAGCTTGTGCTCCCTCTAGTGCTCTTTGTTTACAGGCTTTTCTTCCCACCACCAACTATTTAAGGGTACAGTCTCCAGCCAAGGGCCACAGAGTCTCAGTCACCAGATCAGGGCAGCTCATCTCCAACTGAGGTTTCTCCCTTTTCAGCTGACCCCTCACCCCTTCCAGCTACTGCTCTTACTACCGCCCTTCGGTGAGCTTCTAGTGAGCCCCTTGAGCACTTTCCTGTGAGCTTTTGTTGGGACTCTCTTAGGAGCCTCACAACTGCTCTTCATTAGCCAAGTCCCTGCAGCTCACTCAGGTGGCTCCATTCCCCATTTAATTAGGGCTTGGGTGATGGGGCGCTGGCTTAACATTCAGGGCTCAGCCAGCCATCTGTCACAGACACCTGTACACCATCACACACATCCCTGGGTCCTGCACCAAGTACAGTTTAGCTGAGCTAAACCCAACATATTTCTACTTTGCCTCTTCTATAGCCTGCACACCAACTCAGTGGAAACACTTGGCAATTCCGGAGTTCTGTTGCTCTATGCTTGTGCCCTAATCTCATTGTCATTTCCCAGAGTTCAGCCAAAATCTTCTTTGAGCCTCAGAAACCCTGAAGACTGATAAGTCTTTTAGGGCCAAGCACTGGGTGTAAAGCCAAAAACCACCAGTTGTAGTTCATCCCACCCCAATGAATGGTTCTCAGAAATTCTTATAATCAGTTTGGCTCAAGAAATTACTGATGGGAAAATATATCATTGCAGATTATGCTGTTTGGTGGATTATATTTGGGTTGCCCTGACTTCAAAGATGCTCTAATCTAATTGTCCCTATACAATCTAAAGGGCTCAGAAAGTATGAGAACTGTTCAAATAATAGAACATGCCACTGTTTTTAGTTTTATTAGGCACCTAGCTGCTCTCATCCTGAAGTCCTTCAGCCCACTCCATCTTCCGCTGAAGCTAATGAGAGTCAATCTATTGAGTTCAGTGGGAACTGGATTGGGCCCTTTGTGACAAATGTGATTCCAATTGCTTATTCAAGGAAGGAAGAATTTAGATGACTGAAGGAGGTTCCTAAAGAGACTAAAGCTAGTAGTTGTATATTGTAGCAGTTTGAATGGTGCTCCTAAAACCAAGTGAGAAGATTAGAAGCCCAGAGAATGACGGAACCAGGAACTCTCAAACTAGAGATGGTTTTGCAAGCTTTAGCAGCTACTGGGGAATTTAAGCAGCTCCTACACATCTTTACTTGTCTGAGTATTTTTATTAACCACAGAAACTCAAATATTCTGAGTTTCCCTAACCCTATGTTTACTGCATCCTCAAATCTAAATGAAGACTATAACAAGGTATTTGCTCAGAGCTGCTTTTAGTTAATCTAAGGATGGAATATGAATTGGAAGTATAGATGCTGCAACTTTAACTGTGCAGATAAACAAGAAACCCAGAGATCATACACTTATCTTCACAGATCCAATCACCACCCCAAACAGACCAAGAAAAGCACAGAATATGCTCTGAGAACAAAGTCGAGGTAAATACTTTAACACACTTAAAACCACTTTCACCAAACAAGGACATTCCACAAGAAAACTAGATCACATCAGGGAATAGGCCACCCAGATGCCCCAAAAGAACCTGCTTCAATATAGAAAGAAACCCCTCCAATTGCACACCCTTCTTAATTGTCACCTACCACCCCACAGGGGAACCTATGCAGGGTGTCATTAAACAGTTACAACCTATACTTAATGGGGATCACATCTTGAAATACTTCTTTCCCAAAACCCATCTTCTGGCCTTTAAACAATGCCGCTTCCTTGACAAGCTCATCAAAAGCAAACACCCAACAACCAGGACCCACCAACTCAAAGTGGCACCACACCGGCCATATCAACAGATGCAAAACCAGAGGACATCTCCACTACTACAATGATCAATACTCCCCACAATACACATTTCAAGACCCATGGGTTCTACCTCATCCAGTGCACTAAATGCCCCCATAACAGATGTGTGGGTGAAACCAGATAATCACTCTTGAGTAAACTCACAGAGAAAAATAAAAGCCAAAAATCACCATATCACCAGGACCGGATTAACCGGACTGGAGGCCCCGGGCTGCTTCCCACCATGGGGCCCCCCATGGAGTCCCTCGCCCCCACCACGGGGCACCAGCCTCAGGCCCAGGCCCTTGCCCCCCCGTCGCGGTGGGGAGGGGCTGTGGAGCCAGAGCACTCCCACCCCGGCCCCACTCCGGCCAGTCTGCCAGAGGGGCAGATGGTGGAGGGCGCAGTGCCAAGTCCCCACAGCTCCTCAGGGCCACAGGCAGCACGGAGGATCCCAGCTACAGGCCATGCCAGCTGGCTCTGCTCCTGGGTGGAGTGAGTGGGCTCTGCCTGCCCTGCCCCTGGGGCGGACCAGCCGGCCCAGGGGCAGAGTGCAGAGCCCTCCTCCCTGGTCCCCAGCCTGTCCCTCTCCGCACAGCGCTGGCTGAGTAGAAGTGCTCTCTGTTCCTGCCCTGCCAGTGCTGAGTGGGGTTGTCTCTGGCTTACCCAAGGTGTTTTAGGGGCTTGAGCCCAGGGCCTCCATTTTGCCAGGGCCTGGGGCTTAAGCCCCTTTGATAATATGGCCCTGTGCATCACCCATGTGTGAACACATGGCAAAAAAGATCACCCCATATCGGACCTCTTAGCCTTTTCCTCACAGGAAAAGTCAAAAGACAAGCCAGGAAGCTCAAAATTCATAACTTTGCTAGACACTAAAAATAATGGTCTTAATAAAGACACTGGATTTAGTATAATCTGTATCCCACTAACACACCTCTTTTTCTTCTGTGACTACAGGGATATCGACAGACCACTTCATTTCAAATGGTCCCTCATATGTGTTAACTATTTATGCTGAATAATCTGTTCCACCTTGTATTTAGTAGTGGTGTTGAGTACTTTTCCCATGCCCAAAGAAGAGCTCTGGGGAGCTTGAAAGCTTGTATCTTTCACCAAGGTAAGTCAGTCCAGTAATGTATATTACCTCACCCACCTTCTCTCTCAGAGAAATGTAGTCCTTATTACTAATCTTGTCAGTGGTTGAGCCAATTTTGATTTGAGCCATATATGAATGTAAGACAGGCAAAGAGAATCAAGCCTGGGAAGTGGAAGACTCTAATAGAAGTTTGTAACAAGGAAGACAATTGACTGCATTAATTCTGCTACTGTATTGCCACATTATATGTATAGTGGGACTGTATTTAAAACAGCTGATAAATCTGGCAATGGGCCTTTTGGTATTCATGTGAATGAAAACTATTTTGGTAAACCTTTGTGATTTAAAACATCAGTGGTAAAAAGGAAAAAAAAAGCAGTCAGTAATGTCTATGTTCAGTAGTGATTAACTCTATCCTTTCAGCCTCTGTGGCCCAATTATTCTGCACAGGAGTTGGGCTCTGACTCAGATTCAAAACATTATTATTAATGGTAGTTTGAAGTAAATCTCATAAAATTTTATACTACAAATGGGGACACCCAGCCAGTTAAAATAACAGAGCTTGTGTCAGCAACATTTTCAGGAACAACAGCAAAATTTCCTTCTCTCCCAGAAGCAGAATACTCGGAATCTTTTTTTATTAACATCCCTAACACCTCTAACACTTTTAATTAATACAAGAGAGCTTTCTGTCTGCCAATGCCCAATTTAGTAACATCATCCCAGTTTTTATAGCTAGCTTTGTACATGTTAGAATGACTACGATCATTTCTGAAAAGCCTCCTTTCTGGCATCTGCAAAATTTGCATCTTCATTCTTGCACCTGCAAAATGAACTGTCGGGGCAAACTTGGGCACGTGCAGCTCTGCCCTGTTGAACGGCAGGTGCAAAAATTCAAATGCATATTTTGAAGGAGCAAATTGCACCAACAAAGGGAAGGCCACCCTTATGAAAACCCTGCTCTAAATGTAGCTGCCTTTTTATCCTCCCCTTATACATAGCCCACTGGCTGCTTCAAAAGTATCTGGCTCCAAGGTCAGGCTGAGTAGATGAGCAGGTCAGAAGCACTGAGAGAAGAGGATTTTAAATTGCTGCCCCCCCCCCCCCCCCCCCACCAATTCAGACAAACTGTTTAGGAATATTCAGGAAAACACTCGTCACTTATACTCACTGCCATCACGTGTATGGGCCTGCAGCTACAGAGCACATTTGTGAATTGATGGCACGTGGGAGAATGAAGCAGGAGATAAGATATGTAGCACCTTCTGTCCATACCCACAGATGCTAACCCCTGGTGTCAACAGCGCTATGTTGAGAGGAGAGCTTCTCCCATCAACATAGCTATCCCCTCTCAGGGAGGTGGAAAACCTAAGCCAATGGAAAAGCATCTCCCATCAGTCTAGGTAGCATTTTCACTAAAAACTACAGCAGCGCCGCTGTAAGTGTAGATGACCCCTAGGACAAGGTGCCTCTCTTCCATAAAGGAAAAAACATGATTATCCCCCTATTTACTAAGCTTCCCCTCCTCCTAGAACGACTCTGCAGAATCTATCCTGCAGCAATCTAATCACCTGATGGCTGACTGTATATGAAGTCAGTACTTTTCAGTGATTAAACTGGAGAAAACAGTTTTTTTGAATGAACAGGGCACTGCTTTAATGAAGAATTCAGTCAATATGCGACATGTTACAAACTGCTTTCCCTCTCCGTTTTAGTTCCCAGATATCATTCAAGTTCCAAAAGGGTAGCTGTGTTAGTCTATTTCAGCAAAACAAACAAGCAATCCTGTGGCACTTTTCGTTCCAGAGGGGTAGCCATGTTAGTCTAATTCAGCAAAACAAACAAGCAGTCCTGTCGCTAAATTTAAAGACTAACAAATTTAGCTTATAGGTATCATTCAGAACTCCAGCTAAGAATCATTTAAATAATCTGATCAAAACCTGATAACAAAAAGTGGAGCTGAATAAGTAGGCACCAAGAGAAAGCTGCGGCTCAAGATGGCAAACTGACAGTAAGACAACTTGTATAAAACCATGTAATCGACATTTGAGATTAGAGGTAATATTTACTGTCACGCCCAGTCTGTGTTAAGGAAAAATATAATGATGTTCATAGCTCATAAAAAATGAAAATCTGAAGAGATCAGCTTTCAGCATACACTGAATGTACTGGCATGAAAAATGAAAGGGTAAAATGTGGGTGAAAACCAAATGTTAAAGGTGTGTTTAGTGGGCTAAAGGGCATAAGAGATAAACATCAATTTTACCTTGAGGGTCAATGGTCCAACGTAAGAGCTAAGCAACCAAAGTCTTAACAAACAGCTTCAAAATAAAGTCATGCTAATGTAAGCAGCCAACGAGAGGGTTTGAATGGCAAATTGGTAAAAGCAGACAGCTGAGCAGAGTGAGCACAAAGGGTAGCCTAGGATAAAAGGGAGAAGATGGCAAAAATTAAAAATTGGAAAGAGCAAAAAAGAAGAAAGGGACTGATTCTCATTTACACTAAGGCCCCTTTGTATTGTTCTGACAGGGTAAACTGGTCTTAAACTGACAGTAAATACATTATTGACAAGTTTAAAGCCCCACTACACTGCCTCCGGTGATATAGACAGGCCCAAATAAGAATTGGACCCCAAATGTACACAAGCAAACAACATTTCAAATTTAAAAATGTAGCTGAATCTATCAAGTAATCTGTAGTAGAGATGACGGCAGGTATCAAGCTAGACACTATAATAAATTAGGCACCAGAAATCTTCTAGTGATGGGCTGAAATCCCTTGATAAAATGTAATATATAGATTTCAGAAGACTGAAACCAGATCTGCTTTGAAAGAAGACAAGTTCACTATTTCAGAAATTCCAGCTATGAATAAGAAGAGCCCTTGGTAACTGGGGTCTGATTATAAATAACCTGTGGGAAGGTAGCTTTAATATGGATTCAATTTTTTTTTTCCAAATCAGCTTTAGACCTTTAAGAGGTTTCAAAAAGAAGCCTAAGACAATAAAATAGTTTGAATTACTTTTACTGGATGTTTCATATAAAACATCGGACACTAAAGAATACAATACCAGCAACAAGCGCAAAAAACTTAAATCAAATTACAAAGCCCATTGAAAATAATGAAATTAAAACCTTTTCTTTACATTGGCATTCATCTGTTCTTCATTGCTGTTTGCAACAGCAATTTTTTTTTATCTTCTTCACTTTGAAGAACAAACTTTCTCCAAGAAAAAAGATTTTGATTTTAATCAGTAACTGAAATGTCATTCTATCGGGATGCACATTGTAAAGGACAATCAGGAAGGGAAACGCCATCCGTCTAAACCAGCATGGTAATTATGCAAATATATGGCCTTTAACTATAAAGTTCTGTGATACATCAGATATCAGATTACTTTATGCCCCATTATAATGATCCTCACTAATGCTCCCTCACTCCTTATGATGCTCACTGTAAAGAGATATTCTAGAGTTTATACAGTAGCTTTACCTCTACGATCTGGTCTTTAGAACCTTTGTGAATGAACAAGCCAAATGGATACTTGTTTTCTAATCCAGCGGCTGTTCAAGAAGAGGTTTTCCCCCTAATCAACCAATTTTGGTTGTAATTCATGAAAGCCTCCTAAATGGACGTAAGAAAGTGCTTAAGCACTGTCCGGAATATAGATTGACTTCATTTAAGAACATGCTTAATTGCTTTTCTTTCATGAATAAGGACCACAATCAGATGTAACTCCAACACAGTTAAACTGGTATGAGATCAGAATGTATCTGCCTGTGAAAACATTTAGCACTATTTTTGTATTATATATTATTCATGTAGTGTGATTGGTGTGCATGTTGCTATACGCTGACAAATAAAAAGTGCAAAAAAGTTCCCACCCACTCTATTTATCTTTCCCCTCCCACTCTGCTATTCTCTCTCACGTGCATGCTCTCTCTGTCAATATTCTCCTGATTTCTTTCCCTTATATCTCCTCTGTGCTCTTATTCCACCTGTACAGTGTCACAGTACCAACACCTCACATCTGCCCTGCCTCCTTTGAAATGATTGGGCACTTTAGGAAACGCTACCTGGTAATGGGTGGAGTTCCATGAGCATTATATGAGAGGGACCATTCAGCAACTACTCAAATACACATTTAAACAATAGGCCTGCCAAAGCCAGAAAATTGCAGTGCACAGAGAAAATTGTTGAGCAGAGGGTGGAATCCACAATTTCATCGCACCTGCAATTTTCTGATGGCAACGCTTACTGCTGACAGCCTTTGAGTGAGGGAATGCTTTTAAGAGTGAGAGCTAAACCTGAGATCACCAGTTCTGTTAAACAGCGTGTTTCACAAAGAAAAAAAATGTATCCAAATCCCTTTACCAGAAATGTTGAAAAAGTTAGCTCCCTTCTGTAGGAAAACTCTCAATCACAACACACAAACTGGATCAGAAAAAGTCAGCAACTCTGCTCAGATCCAAGTGAGCAGCATAGCACTTAGGTGGAACCAAACATCCCTGTTTGGGACAATATCTCAATTAATTGTTCTGAAAGTTATTCTGATTTACTGCACATAAGCAAATCCCAATAGCGCACTCCACATTATAAGCAATTCTTAATTTCAAACAACATAGCAGAGTGAGGAAAAGTCAGTGTAATGATTTGACTACCTAGTTTAATAAAATCTTGAAAAGAATTTTTTTCTGTGTGCTGCTGTTGCAGCTTCTTCCTTAAAGGAAGAGGAAAGCCACTTGAAGTTGTCCAATACCTAGCGGTCACGATATGTGGAGCCTGCATAAACAAATCATTTACTGGACTAAAACCAAACTGTATCTACTCACCACTCCTTAAGTTTGGTGAAATGTCCAATCAGTCTCAGTGTGAGGGGAGGGGAGAGCAGGAAGAAGAATGTTAAAAACAAAACAAAACAAAACACACACCACACACATTCGCATAATGAAGGGTCTAAAAATGCCATAATCATTGTTGCAAAATTACAGTTATTGTTTATCCTCCTTCCACTTCACACAGCTTTATACAAAATGCACCACAAAAAATACAACCAACCAACCAACACATTAGTTAAGAGACCTTCCCATTTACTTTGACAGTTCACGATAATGGAATTTAATTGTGGAAAAAGCTGAATAATTTTAGCTGAATGTCATTTGGTTCATTCAAACTGGGAATCAGGGACATTTTTAACAAAGGTTTTCAAACTTCTTTTGAAATCAGGAAGCTGCTGTGCACAGATAAGGGGAGAGGTTTGAGGATTCTCTATCAGAAATTTCAAGGTTTTTTCCATCTGCTTTTTCACATTAACTGGTAATTATCCAGAAAGGCACATAATAGTGCAGAAATGACAGAAGCTGACAAAGGTTTTCCTAAGATATGTAAATTGTCAGTGATAGGCAAGGTGCAACAGAAAGGCTTTCTACAGCACAATTATTTATGCCAGTTTCATTTGCTTTTAGGTAGCAATGATGCCATGCTACACGGCAGCTTCTTATCATATGCACTGCACCTTAGCTTCACCACCAGGCACTAAAAAAATATGGCAAAAAATGTAGCTTTAAGGTTGGTGGCCTCCTCTTGGGTTTGTGGAGCTTTTTTTCTGAGATCTCTCATTTATTTTTAAGAATACACAACTTAATTTCTCATACTGCAATAATAAATAAATAAATAACTTTAAATGGAAAACTCTTCCACATATTTATTACATTCTGCATAGGAATATACACTCAATCAATGGATTATTTTAGGAATGATGACTTTAAAGAGGCACTTGGCTGTTTGTGGATGATATTCATTAGCTGTTTTCATGGATTGCATATTTTCTGCAAATAAGAGGGTCCATGGGCGATGCTAGGATGATAAGCTATCTACTGCAGTGGAAGAACAAAGCCACCAGCCAGAATAATTCTCATCTGCTTTTCTGTATTCTATTTTTTTAAACACATGATGGAACTCTTGATATAAGTGTCTATTCTACCTCCTCTTAGAAATTTAACACATTTAAGGCCAGATTCTGACACACTTTTCTCATGTTTAGAAGCACCTTTCTCCACAAATAGTCTCAATGATACTATTCTGTGCAATCTTTATTAAGTATGCTAAAAATAGGAGGTGATGTATAGTTCTTGAGCAGTACTTTTTACATGGGCTACATAATGACTCTGCCTGCATCATGCTGAGTAGAGGGTCGAGAATGAAGGCTAGCTAAATGCTCCCCTTTTAAAATGAGGTTTTGAATTTGTTGGGTTCTAAGTTGATGGGCTTTTTAAAAAAAAATTATTTAAATAAACACCCAGCAGACAAGCAACGCCCTTTCCCCTGGTGGTCCATAGCTAATACCTTGCTTTAGGAGGAGAACATATAAATCACATAGATATTGTGCAATGACGTGCAAAGAGAAATTCCAAAGGGGTAGCCATGTTAGTCTATTGTAGAAAGACAACAGAGTCCTGTGGCACTTTTAAAGACTAATAGATTTATTTATCGCATGAGCTTTCGTGGGAGAAAATCCCACTTCATCAGACGCTTTGAAGAAGTGGGATTTTCTCCCACGAAAGCTCATGCGGTAAATAAATCTGTTAGTCTTTAAAAGTGCCACAGGACTCTGTTGTCGTGCAAAGAGAAAAAATCCTTCCTGATCCTTGCAGCAATGAGCTTATGTCCAGAACCATGGCATTTAATTAACCTTACTGAGCATTTACCTACAAATACTATTAGAGTTAATAACGTGTGTGACAGATGAGGAGCTACTATGTATTTACTGATATATAATAATGGTATGAATATTGTACGTGTCCTGCTCAGAAAGATAAACTTACTGAAAAATTGCTGTGGGTTATTTCCTGTATGACTGTATTGATCTAACTTAGCAGAGGACTGTGGGAAGAGTTAACAGGAAAGCAACACAATAGATCTAGATCAGGACCCTCAGCACACATTTGAAAGACAATAGTGCTAGCTCTTAACTTTAAGGATCCTTCCTCCATTCAGCAAAATGAGTCTTCTGGAGATCAAAAGAACACTAAACAGTTAAAAAGCCTTCTCAAGAAAGGAAGGGGGGTCAGAGTGAGAGAAGGCGTCTCAGAGAGAGACTCTGTGAAACATTCTATAGGGAATTACTCCTACCAGTGTCCACATGAGAAAAATGGTTAAACGCCCAGTAAGCAAGACATGTAGACAGACTGTTTTATTGTCTTAGGATCTGTTTTCCTACAAAATGCTTTTGTTCTAAATAAATAATACTTTCTTTTAAGGAGGCTGTCTGGTCACTGATGATCACTGTCAGTGCCTCAGAGGAAATAGAACTGAAGGGATATAAATCAGACCTGCTGAGATAAATTAGGGTTGATACACAGGGGACTGGAAAACTAAGGACTGGTCTAACAGTAAGAGAATCATGTGATTCCACCCTGAGAAACAGTTAACAGTTAGAGGAGGGGCCTAAGGGGTAGTTCGCCTGGTAAGTGATAATATAGCTCTGTCTAAAAAAAGCAAGATGTCCCTATGCTTGTATTGCCTTTTGGTTTTCTTTGTCTTACTAAGTCTCACATTCCTCTTCTTGAGTTCCACCTTCCTTTTTGCTTTTGCTTGTGAACGGCGCTCTGTAAAGCATTTTGTGGAGCTGTCTATAGAGAATGCAACATAAAATAAATTGTAGTTTATCATATTTCACATAGGCCGTTTGGAGAGTAAACAAAGAATTTCAGTTGCAGCTGAGCTGAGCCCAATTCACGCAAGTAACACAGAGGTGGATGGCTTCATAGCCCTTTAGTAAACTCCTGAGCCATTTATCTTCCTTCTGGCACTTCCTGTGCCATCTGTATCTCACTTCCTCTGAATTCTCACCGTCGCCCTCTGCAACCCTGGCACAGACTGTGCACACTCTAATTTTAGTAATTATGGCTCGTGTGTCTAGAATCATAGGGCACAAAGATAAGGTTAAAATAAATGACTGTATATCCAATCCTGCAGGCATATGTATGTTGAGCTATAGCGAGTTCCCCTCTCTCCTGTTGCCAGTTAAACTGAGGGCGATATGCAGCCATATCAAAACCACACACACACTCGGTTATTTTTCAAGTATAGAGCAATTTATATCACAGTGTCTAACCAAGCAACAGAGTGAAGTGTAGCGGTCCACAGGCCAAGCAGCAAGACCCAGATGTGAACATAAACTTTCCTCAAAATTCCCTACAAGCATTCACAGTTGAACTTACCAGTCTTAAAGGAGCAGACCCCTTCCCATCAGATTGCTTCAGCAGGGAGCTGGAGAGACCAACTCTAGGGTTCAAAGAATACACCATTTTTCCATGTCCATTCAGAACCGGACCTCTAATCAAAAGGTTAGCAAGGGCTTCAGATAAAGGCAGTTATGTTGGTACTTTCTGTGATGTGTACAGCTGTATAGTCAGAAGGGATGTGACTCTGAATGTGTCCAAAAAGCGCCCAGCCCTAAGATGGTATCAACTTTTGGTCACTATAGGCATAGGCTGGCTTCAAAACTGCTAAAGTTCTCAAAATACTCAACAAATGAAATGTATCACATAACAATGGAAGAGATCTAAGGAGAAAATGCCAAGGCAGAGCTTGAATGAGCCTCTGAATTCCTTACAGCAAATTTTTTCCAATAAATAATATTGGGTTTTTGTAGGAAGTACTGACATTAAACCTCTGGCTAATTTTCATGTAATAACCATGTGGTATTTATTTAACTTCTTATATCCTTCTGCATTCAGATAAATGTGTAGCTTGGCATATTTATGAGCTCTCAGCTAAAACATTACCTAATATCCCCACAATGGTCAACAAGGGCAACTAGACACATGTGCCCTGTTTTGCAAACTGACGGGGCCTGTCGGTCAGGGACTTTCTCGGCAAAATCTGCCAACCAGAAGATTTCACTGGAACTGTCGAAGAAATCCATCATCACTGGCCTCCCTCAACAAAGGCGCAATGGAGTCCAATAGCCCTGCAGTCCCTAGAAAGTCTCTAAAACAACACGTTGCTGTCCGTAGCAGTTGTGAGATACAATTTCAAGGCCAAATTCTAAGATGGTGAAAAGTGGCATAGCTCCTTTGAAGTCAATGGAGATATGCTAGTTTACACCAGCTGAGGAGCTGAGTACACATACCTTATTCTTTAATTAGGCTCCAGGAACAACGTCTAGTGCTGCATAATTAACCTCTCAGATGCAAATCTCAAGGATTGAACATGATTAAAAGTCTTGTTATCTTTCTGGAGCCCTTTGAGACAGTTTCTTGGCTGAGCAGTTCAGGAAGGGTGCTCTTGAGCCAGATTCTATCCCATATTCAACATTTATACTCGTTCTTTGATTTAGCTGCCACTACCTCTTGGCTAAGTATCTTTGGCTAGAGTTAAACATCTTCTGTGATTAACCCTTCCACTGCCAGCAATCACAGGCTATTGTAGTACAATGACTCAACAAAAAAAGGCCAGAGCCATCTTTTCTAAAAGGCCTGTTAAAATGCAGGTGATTGCTTGACATGAAAAAATCCTAGTCTTCCTGTTTGAGGGGAAATGAGAGGTGAGCTATGTAACTCACCAGAAAATAAATAGTCACTAAATCAGAGAAGGAAGATCAAAGTGATAAAACAATAATGTGATAATTTGTACTTCTCTAATGCTATCCATCAGTGGAGCTCATAGCATTTTTACAACCAACAAAATAGACATCCCTGTGATGTGGGTAAGTTTGATTAGCCCCATTCTACACATGGGAAACCGGCAGACAGAGAAGTTATATGATTTGCCCAGTATCACACAATAACTGAGAAAAGAATCAAACCTATTTCTCTCAACTCCTGCTCTGATCCATAGGCTTGGCATTCTCTTTGATAGTTCAGTATGCACAAAACAAACAAAAAGAAATGTCTCTGAATCACCAAACCTTCCATATTTGCCTTTCACTTATATTCTCTGACTGTTCCACTGAAATATCCAAGTGGCATCTTATCTTCAGGACCAAGGAAATAGTAAAAGCACCAGAGAAAAACTATTTAGCCCATAGCGAAGTGAAAGCAGAAAAGAGCCAACTTTGCTGCCAATTGAGGCAGCGTTCAACTGACAAACAGCTGCTTTTAAGATGGCTAATTTACACAAAGAACAGCATTTTGTCGGGGCAGGTCTGCCACCTAATGAAAGTGCTCAGCGTTAACTCATGGGACACAGTGTATACCACTGCGTGTTGTTTTAGGGCCCTGTGTTTAGTCCAAAGGGATTTCAAATTTCTTTTGAATCTCTTTTATTTAATAATAAAATGCCAACCACAACAACAAAATATTGTTAAATGATGTTACAATATAATCGCCCAGCATGTAAGACAAGAAGCTAGCCCATTGTACATAAAGGGGGACAATTTAAATTTGCAATGAAATGCAAACATACTCATATTATAATTTTATTGCAAATATTTCATCCCCCTCTAGTTGGAATTGTACAACTGCATAGAATACTTGGAGCCCTTTTGATGCCCCCTGTTTCTGTTGTAAACAGGAGGTTGCTAGAACAGAACTATCCCAGGCCTAGTCCTTACAACTATTCCATTCCAACCAAATGTGAACATTAAAAACCAGACTGGAAAAGGCTGAGGAACCAAAGCATCACAGTGAAAATCTGCTTTCTAAATCCTGACTTTGCAATATCATACAACAACTCTTGATTGCCTTGTGTGCTCTCTGCTTTTTGTTGCTGCTGCTGTTCTGCAGTTGGGGCTCTCTACCTTTCATCCAGCCCGAGCTGACATTTTGTCATGTAATGGACCCTACTATTTTACAGGGATAAACAGAGAATGAGCATTGAGGCATCTTCAGTGTAATTGGAGGTGCCATTGATTTGACAACTTTTTTAATTTTAGAAAGAAATTATATGGAAGAGGTAAATCAATCTTTTACAGCTCAGAAGGCAGAACTGCAAGAGACTGAAAACATCAAACTCCTAAAAAATTTTCCTGCCTGTAAAACCCAGACTATCAAAGTGACTAGGAAATAGAAGTGTTACAGCTTTTGCTGGCAACTCAATAGTAAAAGCATTTTAGAGAGATTATTTTTTATCTCTCTATATGGAGAGAAATGAAGTCACAAGAGCTAATATTGCACTTGTGTTCCATCTGCTGTAGACCCTGGGCTATTCTTGAACACACACACACACATGCAGGCAGAACATCAAACAACTGATCACATAAAAGCGAAATTCCTTTGCAGAATAATGTGTGCATAGTTTAGCATCTAATCTGGTTTGGATTTGCTTCTTACCTGCAGCGTCGCAAATGACGTCAAAGACATGTCTGTATCTCTTCTGTTCTGTGCAGTCAAACAAGTTGTCAGCAAGGGAAAAGGAAAAAGAATTTTCAATTACACGGCCCCTTTAGATCTGGCACAATAATATATCAAGCATTTTCCTTGAGTGCTTAGGAAATAAATGTGCAGCTCTGTACTTAAACACTCATATCTACCAAAATGTGTTTTGTCTCCTAATGTGCTGATTTTGTTTGAATTTGCTTAGTGATCTCAGTAGCTATCTATGTGAAATGTGCCTCATTCTCTCTCCCCATTCCGCCCCACCACCCCAAGCTGATAGTTAACATTTTTAATGTATTTTGCATTCACCTTTCTTTTTAGCTTAAATGCTTTTTGTAGCCATATGTTTGTGTAAAATCATAGACTGAAATCTATAATTGTTGTAATAATGCTACACACATTACATATGGAGAAACAATGAAGTCCTAAATAGACTAACCTCTAAAATTAATAGAGGAAGTAGTGAGATTACACTAACATGAAATTACAGTAAATCAGCTAGCAGCCTAGTCACGCTTGAACTAAAGTGAATAGGCACTTTGCCTTCAGTTGAAACAGGATAAAACAGCAATAATAATATTTAGTACATACTTTACCTTTATAGGTCTTAACACGCTTTACAAGTGTAAGTACCATTATCCCCATTTTATAGCTGGGAAAAGTGATGCACAGGGGGGCTAAGTGACTGACTTTCATCAGCTCACATGGTGTGTCAGAGGCAGAGTCAGGACTGGAATCCAGTCTTGTGCTCTCTCCACTGAATCAGGACACAGGGACTTCCCATTCTGTGCACAGAAGCCTACTCATATCTGTATCCAGTCCTCCACTGAATCATTGCCCAGAAATCTCAGTGAGCACACACTGCACCTCTCTCACTGACGAGAAACCATACTCCCACCTCTACTGTGAATCACCAGAAGTCTGGCCTTGCAGTACTGAAAAGGCAGCCTCCACTGATTTGAGAGAATTTGTGTTTTATTCTGTGGTTTCCTGCCATTGCAGACCTTCTGCATTGGACTGGTGGGGTGACAAAGTCCTATCAGTCTTTTGGGGTGTGCAGCTTAAGTGTAGGTCTCATTGGTACCAAAGCAGACATATTTAGCATCCTGACAATGTATCCATATATAAGAAGGGAGCTTCCACCCATGCAAAGAAAGGGAAAATAGCTCTGTTACAATGTACTGTAAATATGGGAGGCATAAAGATATCTTTTGTGATACTTTTGAGAAGCTTTACTGTAAAATTTTACCTCGCTAGATGTCAGCACAGAGGCAATGAAACTGGATAGCCAATGAATTAAAAATTAATTAATTAATATTATTGTTATTTGCAGTAGAGTAGCCACTAGAGATTCTAATCAGAGATTGGGCTCTGAGCATGTTAGTCACTATGCAAAGACATTCATAGGAAGAGCCCATACCCTAGAGAACCTGCAATATAAATAGACAAGATGGACAAAGGATTGCAAGGGAAATAGTTATACTTTTTATAAAAATATTGCCAGCTTCCATTTCAAACCAAGGAAATCTGTTTGTAAAATGTACTACACAAAATAAAATAGCCTGTGTTTGGAGCTTTTAAATAAATAAATAAATAAATAAATAATAAAGATATTTTATGGAAGCACAGACCAGCTGGTTCTTGCCAGCTCTCAGTGTTTAAATTTTTTGGCAGGACTTGGCTTACCAACACTCTCAACACAGCGAGGTGGCAGTGGGCAGAGCGTCAGATAATCTAGTCTGTCTTCTGTTAGCATTCAGGGCTAGACCCTTTGGGGCTAGTCAGAGTTAATAAGTGATTCTGAATCTACAGAATGGGAGATGTGCTGGTATAGGCACTTAAGGAGTTTGTCCAGAAAGCCTCACTAAACCTGGTGGGCATGCTGACTACTTGCATAATCTGCAGGTAGTCTGTAATAAAGTACTTCACCTTTTTGAAACCACATGTGACTCTGTGTCTTCCTTACTCCTGCCTGCACCACAATATAACACCAGTCAGCCTTGGAGGCTCTTCTCCTTTGTGTGGGTAGCTGGCCATTTCCCTACACCTTCCTGGTTGCTTCACTGTAGAATGGGCTTGCCAGCCACCTCCAGAGAACCATTCCCCATTCAAGAAGACCTCTGTGGTACTGGTGATCCAAGACTAGGAGAGTAGCTGGGTTAGGACCTCCAAGAATGAATTCAGAAATTAACTCTCTCTCTCCCTGGCAAACAAGATTCTTTTACATACCATCCCCCCTTCCCCAAGTGAAAAACATCTTTAAAGGGAGATTGCAAGGAGCATAAGTGGCCAAAAACTGCCTTTCAGCATACTCATTAGAGCAACATCAGGGTCTCAAAAGAAATGAGGCAAGATCATCATTTTATCTAAACATCCAACACACTTGGATGCAACCAGAACCCTTACCTAGATATATCTGCCTACCCTCAGGCTAGAAGCAGGTAGCACTCCCATTCCCCCCACCCCCCCCCAACAGAATATTTGCTTTCAATTCTCCCATGAGCTACTCCCATCTAATCAGGGAAAGAAAGTCTAAGACAACGTGTATGAAGAGCAGCTTCAGTAAGAAATGTGGAAGCCCTAACCTTTTGAACTGGGAGAGACACTCTGTAAGATTAATATCAGCAAGAATAAACCAAACTATATATATATATATATATATATATATATATATATTAGAACTGAGATTAGAAATTAGATGCCAGGTATGTTAGCTAAGCTGTTTTTGGAAGCTGCTAAGTTTTTAATCAGGCATCCAGATTCTCTCTACACTATATTTCTACTGTTACTTTTACAATGTATCCATCATATTGCAGCTTTGTCCAATTTAGTATGAAATATTTCAGGAAACCTTCTGTTTTCTTGAGTGTACTGAGCAAAGTTGTGTTTAACTTGCAGCGAATAACTGTCTTTCAGGAATGGAGAGAAGGCTTTAGGTAATGTGCCCTGACTGGTTTAAAGACATTGCTTTCTCCTCCTATAATCATACTTCATAGCAGCAAGGCCAGCAAGATGTTGCCTAACATGGATAATCAGTTATAGCTGACAAAAAGATTTGAAATCCACTGAATATATGTAATGAAATTAATGTTTTTCTTTGGTGACAGATAGAGCAGAGCAACTCCCTGAAAAATGTTCAGTGACTGTGCCCTGGAATGAAACCTTGATTTCCCTGTAGCTGGGTTTGAACCATTGTGAATTCACTTTCCATGGACATTCTGACAAATGTGTTTACTGACAGGAACATTTGTGGGCATAGATGGATTAAGGAATAGGTGCTCTCTAGGTCCGTGCCTTGGGCCCCTGCTCCTGGAGCCATGAGGTTACACCAGTAATTTATTATTTCATTTTTTTAAAAAGTTTCTAGCTCTTGATTGTGAAGAAAAGCTTGAGAATGTGATGTGAGTGCAATTGAGGGAGGAATATCTGCCCGAATCTGCAGACAGCCTGCAACTGTAGCTCTGAGATGTGTGAATTGCCTCAGAAAATGTCAATGAATTATTAACTCCAAGACCCCATGCTCTGGGGAGCCCCACTAACACTTCCTTTTCCCCAGCAGCAGATTGTGCATATGGCAGGAGGAAGTGCGGTAGTCTTGACCTACCCCTCATTCAAGCAAGTAGACACATCCTGGCTGCTGAGGTCTGTACTGATAACACATCTATCCGTTCAGGGAAAAGAGGGGACTTCTTCCTAATGCCCCAGCTGCTGTCTCTGCTTTTGGTGGGTTGCTGTCATCGCCACTCCATATATGGGTTGGAGCCATGGGGCAGATGGGGTGCCTAGGAGACTGAATTTTAAGCAACTATTATATGTTCCCAGGCAGCAAAATTTACAACCCACCAGAAACCAGATCTTAGAAGAAGTGACACTCATCCCATTAGGGAACAGAAAAAATATCACATGAGCCATGTATCCAGTCATAACTAAATAACACAGCTTGAATTTTGAATGTTAAATAATTGCAACAAACTGCTTGAGAACCCATCTACAGATGGAGAATTATTCACCAGAATTATTCAGCAAATAATTGTGAATAATGAATGTGTCCAAGAAAATTGTAAGCTGAAAAGGAGGTGAGATGAAATTCACTGGATAAATTATTCACTTCAAATTATTCATTCAGCTCTAGTAATAATGAACTGAAATATAGGCTTCAAGAAGAAATACGCTGGGCGTGTGAGGTTTTAGGTGACAGAAAGAGAGAAGGGTAAGAAAAACCATTGCTGAGGTAAAAGTGCCACAGACACTGGAGAATGTGTCTGTGTTTATAACACATGTCCAGAAGCTGGGCTCACTTTTTCTTTTTAGTTAAATAAGTATTCTGTGAGATGCGACTGTATTTCTCGCTAATAGTTGGCTGCCACCTTCATCTCTACTGCATCAATAGATGGGACATCAAGGAAAATTACCCAAAAAAGTCCAATTGATGTCTTTTAGTACACATCCACCTTCAAGATGTGAGTGCCTTTATTGACTCTCTATGTCCCACATTTGGTAACTAATCAGAGGCCCTGCAGCTTACAGTAGTCAGATAAAATGTAATACATCATGTAGGTGCCTTTTTTGCTCCATAACTGAGGTTGTGCTTTTGTTTCTCACGCAGAACAGTGAACAAACTGGCACAGGCAGGTGACTCTATTCAAGTTCAGTGGAGCTTTACGTGAAGCCTACATCCCTAAATTCCTGTGACTGCTGCTGTCATGGGTGGACATCTCAGGAATACAGCCCTAACTAGTTGGATTTTAAAAGAAGATAATCCTGTCAGATTTTTTTTTTTTTAATTTTTTTATCCTGAGAGATTTTAACATTCTAAATTAACGAACCTTTAAAATCTCGGCCCTAGATCTCAGTTCTATATAAATTGGTCCAATTCAATTGACTGCAATGGAGCAACACTGATGATTCAGCCCTTTTTATTATGATTAATTGATAATGTTACCAGCCTTTTGAGATGTCATTAACCCCCTCCCAAAGCCAGACTGTCACTTTGCATCTGACGAAGTGGGTTATAGTCCACGAAAGCTCATGCAGAAGAAAACCTGTTAGTCTATAAGGTGCCACAGGACTCTGATTGTTTTTTGCTGTACAACAGACTAACACAGCTACCGCTCTGGAAACTGTCACTTTGGTTCTTCAGCCATTATATACTTGAGAGTTTGACTAAAGATATGGCCCCCTCACCATGATGGCCTTTTTACTCTTTCACCAGAGGAATAAACATTCAAAGCTTGTTCCCCTACAGAATCTCTTGAATGCCCTAAATTCATCATGCCCCACAAAAGCCAAAAAACACTGTCTATAAGACTAAGGATCCAATGAGTTGGTGAAAAATGTGATCACTTCACGACCACTTATCACCACACTGTCTGTACAGATCACCATGCTTCACCAACAAACTGTGTCATATGACTCAGACTGCAAGAAGAGAAGATCACTGATGATGCGCAATTTTCATCCTCCACCTACCAATAACACTTAGACATCTTACAGGTCTGTGCTTCTGTAGTAACAGAAGAAATCACAATCTGCTTCTCTGCCTTTACATCCACAAAATCAGAACTGCAGAACTGTTCCACTTAGTGAACCCACTGATCAACCCAAATTTAACAGTGCTCTTTCATATTTTAACTTTCTGCTTAGAGAAATAACATTTACTCCTTCTTCGATACCAAAGATTTTACTGTGACCCAAAAATTTTAAACAGGAAGCCTGTCATTTAGTTCTGTTGAAACGAGAAGGCTGATGTGCCCTTGCTGCAAAAAGAAAAGAAAACTGTAGGACAACTCTGTAAAATAGGGATGTCAAAAGGGCCAAATTCAGGACCCACAGTGAACAGTGGGAGTTTTGCTATTGATTGCAGTGGGTCCCAGACTGGGCCAAGAGCTAGACATGAACGCCATACTTAGACACCAAAATAGCAGTGGCCTGGTTTTTATATGTGCTGACCACCCACAGATCCTTCAGAAGCCAGTGGCACCTGTGAGTAGCTCTGAAAATAAGGTGATTTTATTTGGGTTCTTAAATATGTATGTAGGCCTAACTTTAGGCTCTCAACTCTGAAAAATTAAACTACAATATACAGTAGAGAGAAGCATAATTCATGCACAGAATTTTGTGCAGCATCTCAGTTGTAACCATTTTATATACTCCAAAGCTAGATCCGTAATATTATAAGGATGTTTCACTTGGTGCATCACTTTTCTTTATAATGACAGCTGTACTCTGAAGATTAAAGTGGTAGATTCACCTGTCTATGAGGATTCTGAACACAGTTTGGAAGACTTCTGGAACTGACCGAGTCAGTCAATGGTTGAAGAAATTCAGTGCATGTAAATTTTGTAAGTACCCCTGTTATTTTTTTTTTTTCAGAGTAAAATTACTACTTAGTGGGATAACACTAGTCCAGATTTTCAATTTATATTTTAGATGTTCTTGATGCTAAAAGAGGATGAGTGCTGATTCTAAACATTGTGATTATTTACTATTAATTAACACAAACATTGTTTTTAACACTATGTCCCTATGTCCAGACTCTGATAGATAGTAAAATGTCCTGTTCTGTTTCCCTCATTCTATCTCTCTGTTAACTTCAGCGGAAGAGCTCCAAATCTGTCTAGTTCCAGAGGTTTGATAAGTAAGGGAGGAGACGAGAGCAGAGTAGGTATAGCGTTCCCAAGTCTCACAGGTTCAGTGATATAATCAAAACTTCCCAGTTTCTATGTTGACTGAACTCCACAAATTGATCCCCCCAAAAGCCAAAACTAGCGAACTTGAAGCTCTGAATATAGGGAAATGGATTGTATATTTTATCCAGATTGTTTTGATTTTTGCTGCAGCCCCTTGCTAGACTTTGGGGGATGGGGAGGGAAGTATTTCTGATTCATTGAATTACGTTCATATTAACTTGCACTAAAATTGTCTTTAATTAAATGAATTTTCCTTTGTTTGTAGCTGGAAGGTACTTATGCATGAACAAAACTCCATTCTAATAATGTTCAGACTCATCACTACTTAATTAACGTCAGGGTTCAAAATGAAGAATAAAGCAGGAGAGTGCAAGGCCAGGTTTTCTTTGATTAGAAATGTAGTGACAGAAGCTCCCCCTGGTGGCAGAACACCTGTGTGCCATAAACAAGCTGCCTTTGTAGCTTATCCCATCAGCCATCAATTATATGTGTCGTCCAAACTACACCCATAATTTATACCTTATGAGTTTTTACATGATACATGAGGCATATTCAGAACAGAAATGATACCAAGTATTTTGCACAATTTATGGCAAAAGCAATTATAATTAACATTATATTAAATATTAAGTCAAGATCATAAAATGTTGATTGGTAGTGATTAGTTGTATTATCCATAATTAAAAATCACTGCATCCTTCACCAAGTACTATAGTGTTTTGCTTATTATTTCAATACTAAATTAAATGAATGATTTAGACTTTTGCATTGAGTTTTACTTCTGCATTTAATTCAGAGCAGAACCAGATTTAAAAAGCAGAGCACAAGTCATACAGCAGCTGGGAATGTTTAGAGACCTACAATCTTAAAGTAGCTTCTCCATAGGCTAAATTGTGATCTCATGTGAGAGAATAAGAGGGGAAGTGCTCCTCTGATACAATTACACAAGCTGCCAAAGTCTTGGGTATAGGACACAGGAAAAAATAGGGCTACTTGCCTATTTTCTCTCTCTCTCTCTCTCTCTCTCTCTCTCT
>ML685808.1:11146746-11175338 GCA_007922175.1 Pelusios castaneus
TCTCTCTCTCTCTCTCTCTCTCTCTCTCTCTGGAGCAGATATGGACAAGGAGTGAGAAATGGGCAAAGAATGGGAGAGCCTTGGCTACCATTGCCTCCTTCCCACTGGCCAGAGTAACTGAACCACTATGTGGTGGACATTGGGTAGTAATTTACTGCTGGTATAAATAAGTGATTCTCAACCTTCAGCCCAATCAGCACACATCTGCAACCCATGTGACATCCTCAGGCCATTCAGGTAGTATATTTATCATGTGGATGTGAGCCCCATAACACATAGAGCACGGAAAATGCAGCCCACAACAGCAAATAGGTTCACAACCACTGCTATAAATTCCAAAATCAATGGCTATCCACCTGCACCCTGGCCCAGAGGCAAGGAGAAAGCAGTGGAAGAATGCCTCACAGCTTCTCTTGGGTTAGTGCAGTTTACGCACCACCATTTGCTCAGGGTTGTCTCTAAAGACACAACCTAACTCCCTAATGATAATATGCTAGTTATTACATAACTGACCTTTATATTTAATGATGTCTTTTACAGCAATAGTTCTTAACCAGCTCTTTGACTTCCAATAAGATGGAATGTAGAAAACTTGACAGGAATATCATAGTTTTAAAAAAAAACATAGAGGGAGCTTTTCAGTGTTTTATTCTCAAAAAGTCACTAAAGTGCAGGTTGTGCCTTTTCAGTGAATGTCCCTGGATTGGGTCCTTGTGACTTTCATGGTAGGTAGACCCTGGATTTTTCATAATATGTAGACTCCTGAGCTTTGTGTTAGGGAGTTACAGTTCGCTCTGTGTTATAACTGACAAGCATGCAAGAGGAGATTGTGGGGAGCCAGGAAAGGTGAAGGTATCTGTCTAAAAGGGAGCTACAGATCAAATAGCACTGTTTGAAAGCTGTAGGGATTACCCCAGAGTCCTGGCCAACATTCTACTGGTAATGAAAAAGGTTTTCATGTCCAAGTCTGTGTTGTGTGTAAGCTATTGTTCAGCATATAATGGCTGCCCCATATGCCTACACTGTCACTGAACTGCCAGTAGTTTGCTCTTTTCTTCGCACAGTACTTTGATACATCTTGAAAATGAAAGTTGCTATATAAAACCAAACTCTATTCTGTTCTGACAATCACAAGCAAGCCAGCTGTGCCCAGCTGAACTCTGCCACTTTCCTTGATAGTTCTCTAAGCTCAGGAATCCCAGAGGGAACTTTGCAAGATCCGTTTAGAGCCTGCTGGCAAACTGTTACAGAAAGGAAAAATGCATGGTAACATTTTTTCTTTTCAGAGGGCACCCTTAGGAGGCATTCTATAGAAGAAGTCCTGTCAGGCTTTCAGCAATTTGGTGCCCATTAATATTACCTAACAAATTAGGAGGGTAGCTGTTTCAGGTACTAGGCCAGATCCTTAGGTGATGTTAATCAGTGTAAGCATTGATGTTTGCTGGTTTACATGAGCTAGGGATCTGGCCTAAGTTGTAGAGTATGCAACATTATTGATGACCCTGGAGGGTACTATATCTAATGGTCAAACCAGGAAAAAGTACTTGTGGCATGTTCTAGTTGTTCCTTGGCTCCTGAAGTTGGCAGAGTGAGACATAACCAAACCTCATTCCAGAACTGAATAAATCAGCCAAAGCAAGATGAAGCACAGAAGTGGCATGTAGCGGGTAATAACCCACTAGCTTGCTTTCTTTTTCTCCATTTTTAAATTTGTGTGAGAAAGTGAGCCTGGCTTGATGAGCACATTTAGGCCAAGCTCATGGCTTTGAAGCCCCTCAGACAGGGTACAATCTTTTAGGGACTGCTTACTGACCAGATTGCTCTCCCTTCTCCCCTCCAGCATGTGGTCTTTGAAGGATTGCAGAAGGGTTCTGGTTCCTGGTCTCTGTCCCCTTGGGAATAATTGGGGGAGGGGACAAGAGGGTGTTGCCCCTTCAAACTGCAAGCCTTAAGCAGGTGTGGAATTTGTTGCCTCCCCCCACCACACACAGCCCCTTTGGCCTGACTAGAACTCCCTCATCCCACCCAAATAAAGAGGTGAAACTATGCCTATGCCTATGCCTATCCTCTCCTTAGCCCTTCCACTTTCCTTATGTGGCTTATACCCTGGCTAGGGTGCGGGGACAAGTGGTACCTGTTCTCCCCCACACAGAGGCTGCCATCAGTGAAGTCCTCTTGCAGCTGTGCAAAGTGGTGAGCTGCTTGCTTGTCTATATGCAGCTAAGCCAGGATGTTTTCTGATTTCATTCTTAGGTAACACACAGTTCCAATGACTGTCCAACAGACTGAAAGGGTAGACAGAGCTCAAATACCTGCAGTGGCCTCATTTAAATATTTAAGCAATGATTCCAGTAAGGAAACAGCACAAATACTGTGCATACTTTTGCTAACAACAGAAACACATATAGGCAGATTTTTTTTTTTTAAGGCCATACACACATCATAAACATTGAGGAAATGCTGTCATTAAGACCAAGCATCACCACTCTGTCACTTCCAGTTTAATGCTTCCATAGGAAATCAGGCTGCCTGATTATGGGTTGTTGAGCTAGAAAAATAAAATACATCACCCCTCAAAGCACAGGCCTGAGGCAGCTACACTCTCAGTGCATGACTACAGGCTTGCATTGTGACTGCCACATCTAGAGGAGGAACAGAGTACCAATTAGGCAAATGTTCACAATAAAACAGAGCAAGGAATGCTTTCCTGTAAGTAAGCTACACTTGCCACCCTTCTCTACCTATGAATTTCAGAGAAGAAAGAGAAACATGTTAGCAGAGAGGTTCCAACTGAGTGTTGGGGGAGAAAAAAAGACCCTGATTCAGGAGAACAGCCCTATTATTCATAGAATCATAGAATAATAGGGTTGGAAGGGACCTCACGAGGTCATCTAGTCCAACCCCCTGCTAAAAAACAGGACCACTCCCCCTAAATTATCCCAGCCAGAGTTTTGTCTAACCGAGCCTTAAAAATCTCCAAAGATGAAGATTCTACCACCTCCCTAGATAGCCCATTCCAATGCTTCACCACCCTCCTAGTGAGAAAGTTTTTCCTAATATCCAACCTTGACCTCCCCAGCTGTAATTTGAAACCATTGCTCCTTGTTCTGTCCTCTGTTACACTCGAGAACAGCATAGTTCCCTCCTCTTTGGAGCAACCCTTCAAGTAGTTGAAGGTTGCTATCAAATCTCCCCTCAGTCTTCTCTTCTGTAGACTAAATAAGCCTAGTTCCTTCAGTCTCTCCTCATAAGTCATGTGCCCCAGCCCCCTAATCATTTTTGTTGCCCTCCGCTGGACTCTTTCTAATTTGTCCACATCCTTTCTGTAGTGGGGAGCCCAAAACTGGACACAGTATTCCAGATGCGGCCTGACCAGTGTCGAATAGAGGGGAATTATCACATCCCTCGATCTGCTGGCAATACTCCTACTGATGCAGCCTAATATGCCATTGGCCTTTTTGGCAACAAGGGCACACTGTTGGCTCATATTCATCTTCCCGTCCACCATAACTCCCAGGTCCTTTTCTACAGCGCTGCTACTTAGCTGATCGGTCCCCAGCCTGTAGCAGTGCATGGGATTTTTCCGTCCTAAGTGCAGGACTTTGCACTTGTCTTTGTTGAACCTCATGAGGTTTCTTTCGGCCCAGTGTTCCAATTTGTCCAAGTCTCTCTGGATCCTGTCCCTGCCCTCCAGAGTATCTACCATTCCCCCCAACTTGGTGTCATCCGCAAACTTACTAAGCACGCAGTCTATTCCATCATCAAGATCATTAATGAAGATGTTGAATAGAACCGGCCCCAGGACCGACCCCTGGGGCACTCCACTCGTTACCAGTTGCCAACCAGACATCGAGCCATTGATTCCTACCCGCTGAGCCCGTTGATCTAACCAGTTTTCGATCCACCTTACTGTCCACTCGTCCAACCCATACTTCCTTAACTTGCCAACAAGAATGCTGTGGGAAACCGTATCAAAAGCCTTGCTAAAGTCAAGGTATATCACGTCAACAGCTCTTCCCACATCCACAAATCCAGTCATCTCATCATAGAAGGAAATCAGGTTGGTCAGGCACGATTTGCCCTTGGTGAATCCATGTTGACTGTTCCTGATCACTCTATTTTCCTCCAAGTGTTTCAGGATGGATTCCTTGAGGACCTGCTCCATGATTTTCCCAGGGATTGAGGTGAGGCTGACCGGTCTGTAGTTCCCCGGATCCTCCTTTTTCCCTTTCTTAAAGATAGGTACTATATTTGCCTTTTTCCAATCCTCCGGGACCACCCCCGTTCGCCACGAGTTCTCAAAGATAATGGCCAGCGGCTCTGCAATCACTTCCCCCAACTCCCTCAGCACCCTCGGATGCAGTTCATCCGGCCCCATGGACTTGTGCACATCCAATTTCATTAAGTGTTCCCTAACCTGACTTTCCATCACCGAGGGCCACTCTTCTCTCCAGTCCGCGTTACCCCGTGTAGTAGCCTGGGAGCTGGCCCGCCCTGTGAAGTCTGAAGTAAAAAAAGCATTGAGTACTTCAGCCTTTTCCGCATCATCCTCCACGAGGATGCCTGCCCCATTCAGTAAGGGACCTACACCACCTCTGATCCTTTCCTTGTTGCTGATATACTTATAGAACCCCTTTCTGTTATCCTTCACATCTCTTGCTAGCTGCAACTCCAATTGTCCTTTGGCCTTTCTGATTTGATCCCTGCAGTCCCGAGCAATATCTTTATACGCCTCCCTTGTCATCCGTCCAAGCTTCCACTTCTTGTAAGCTTCCCTTTTATGTTTCAGCTCCCCGCAGAGTTCCCTGCTAAGCCACGCTGGTCGCTGTCCACATTTGCTGTTCTTTCTGCACATCGGAATGTTATCTTCCTGTGCCTTTAACAGGGTTTCTTTAAAATACAGCCAGCTGTCTTGGTCACCTTTCCCCTTCAGATCAGCTTCCCATGGGACCCTGCCCATCAGCTCCCTAAGGGAGCCAAAATCTGCTTTTCTGAAGTCCAGGGTGTGTGTTCTGCTTCTTTCCTTCCTTCCATTGATCAGGATCCTGAACTCTACCGTCTCATGGTCGCTGCTGCCCAGGTTGCCATTTACTTCTACTTCCCCGATCAATTCTTCTCTGTTTGTGAGCAATAGGTCTAGAGGTGCAAGGCCCCTAGTTGGTTCCTCCAGCATTTGTACTAGGAAGTTGTCTTCAATACTCTCCAAAAACTTCCTGGATTGCCTGTGCACTGCTGTATTATCTTCCCAGCAGACATCAGGATAATTGAAGTCCCCCATAAGAACCAGGGCCTGCGACGATCTGGAAACTTCTGTTAGTTGTCCATAGAACGCCTCATCCACCTCCTCTTTCTGGTCTGGCGGTCTGTAGCAGACACCCACCACAACATCCCCCTTGTTGCATTCTCCCCTAAACTTAACCCACAAGCTTTCAACCATCTTGTTTCCACTTTCATAGTGGAGCTCCGAGCAGTCATACAGCTCTTTTACATATAACGCTACTCCTCCCCCCCTTTTTCCCTGCCTGTCCTTCCTGAACAATTTATATCCATCCATGGCAGTGCTCCAGTCATGCAAGTTATCCCACCACGTTTCTGTTATTCCAATTATATCATAGTTCCTTGTCTGTGCCAGTACTACCAATTCTTCCTGCTTGTTTCCCAGGCTCCTCGCATTTGTGTACAGGCACCTAAGATACCGGGCCCATTGCCCTACTTTGCCCTGTCGAGTCTCCCTCCTGTCGCATCTTCCCCCTTGCAATTTCTCCCGGTGTCCTCCTTCCCCACTCGCCGGAGGTATTATGACTTTATCAAGAAATAAACAATTATTTGACCCCTGCCCCCAGTTCCAACTACCCCCTCTTTTATTCCTGCTGTTACAGCCCCAGCATCCCCCAAGTTCCATCCCTTCCCCCAGGTTTCCCTCAGTTTCACTTACCTGTGGGTGTTGGTCATCTTCCCCCTTCGGACCTAGTTTAAAGCCCTCCTCACCAGGTTAGCCAGTCTGCTTCCAAATATGCTCTTTCCCTTCCTGGATAGGTGGAGTCCGTCTCTGCCTAGCAGTCCTTCTTCCTGAAACAGCACCCCATGGTCGAGGAAGCCAAAGCCCTCCTGGTAACACCATCTCCGCAGCCAGGCATTCACCTCCAGGATGCATCTGTCTCTGCTCGGGCCCCTACCCTTGACCGGGAGGATCGAGGAGAACACCACCTGTGCACCGAACTCCTTCACTTATTCACCGAACTCCTTCCTCCTTATTCAGCAAGGGTGGGCTGTTAAGCAGGTGCTTAAATTTAATTACCTGCTTAAGTCCTACTGAGACTTAATTTCAGTTAAATTTACACCCACTTTACATCCCCTTTCCATTGCCAGAGCAGGGTGAAGGGGCCTGAGTTCAAAGAATCAAGCCCTCTGGTTTTAAGCAGCCCATGAACATTTCTCTATTTCCTTGGGCAATATGTTATTATACTGTCAAACTTAGAGGCATATGGGCCACAGCTAAAATGTGATAGAAGTGGCTACAACTCCATTCAGTAAATTGCAGTAACTCACACTGTTTAAAGTTGTCAAATGAGGATAGTCCATTTCTTGTGTGAAATGGGCACCATTCTGTTAACCATATTATTACGTTCAGAAACAGAGAAGCATCTACACTCCAAAATGGCTGCCATGAATGACTTTCTGCAGCCACTTTTAAACATTGAATATTTTTCCATCTGTAAAAGTTTGTTTAAAGGGTTGTTTAATCTCAGATTGGCACTTATAAGTGAACTTCAAAAAATGAATCTTAAGTTATGTCTCCATCTATTTTTTTCAATTTTAATTCATTTAAAGGGAAAGAAAAGTGTTTCATGCCTAAAATCCTGAAACCTCCAGTGTCAACTGAAACCAGCATTTCTTGTCTCATCTTCAGCCCTAACTGTAGGCACTTTCTGCTTTTGAAGTGTTTGAAGCACAGACTGAGACTCTCTACAAAGCAAAACCAGTGGTTTTAAATATACCTATGTTCTTGAATGTTACTTACAGAAAAAAGCCATTGACTTTCTTACTCTGAGAATGTTTTCAGGTACTTTACAAGCTGAGGACCAGAGACTTAGGATAAATCTGAAAGTGAAAATAGTCATTGGCTCTGTGCCTTGTGCAGTTGTGGTGATGGGCTGGGGTGAGCTGAGGCAAGATCTAGAAACTGGAGAAACTACTTTTAGAGAAACAAACAAGGAGTCCTGTGGTACTTTTAAAGACTAACAAATTTATTTATCGCCTGAGCTTTAGAAGAATAGAGCTTTAGAAGAATCGCACTGTAACTCTGAGGAAAGAGGGAGAATTTTGTTCCACTACTGCCATGCCTTTCACCAACATAAAGTCTGATTACTCTGGTTTTGGGCCCTGACAAACTCCTGGACAGTAGTAGAAATGGGCAATATCTGCATTGTTCTTAGCCTGTCTGAGATAGCCAGTGGAGGGGCAATACCATTTATCTTCTTTGATATAGCTAGAGCCATGCTTACTGCCATTTATTCATCTCATCACATGCTCTGATTGCCAAATGATCCTGCTGAGAAATTAGTGTGAAAAAGAAAAAAAATGGAAATAGTTATATGCCTCCCATGGAAAAGTAAGTTCCCAGAGCATGAATATTAAGAGGCAAATCCAATCTACATGTTACATACCTGCCCTCCATGCTTCAAAACTCCATAGTCCCACTGTACCTTAAAGTACCAAAAGCTAATTGAATGGATTTTTGTTAGAGGGGTTTTTAAATTCCACTGGCTAGCAGTGTTGTTCTCTATTTTTTCATGTTTCTTTGCTCTCAAACCTAAGATTTTTGTTTGTTTGTTTGTTTTTCAAGTCTCAGAATCACCTAGCTATATCTGAGGTAAGGCTTTTCCCTCTCATTTAAATTAAACCTCTGAAAAAGCTTCTTACAAATTCTTAGTGTATCACTTATTGAACTTAAAACCCCATGTCTCGTTTTCACGTAATTGTTAAACAATAATACTTTAAGACCATTATCTTCATGAATGCCTGATACAGGTGCTGGTAATCCTAGCTGCCAACTGGACAGGATATTAAATGATATTATTTGAGTTCTGTGTCAACCCAGATCACCAGTAGTGCAGATGACCCATCCCCATCAACATTGTAACTATAGCCACTAGCCACTGAAGTTAGCGAATAGTGACCCAGATCAAGTGACAAAGTTATTACCCTTTGTAATCATGACCAATGTCAAGTGACTTTGGCCAGCAGAAAGTCAATAAGGTCTCTTTCTAGCAATCCTGTTATACAGGTGACATATTTTGTCCTTGTACAAGCACTGACTAAGCACTCTGAGAACCTGTAGCCTGAAGAGATCCCAAGAGAAGATAGACTGGGAAGTTATGGCTGATTTGTGCCACATCAGAATCCCTCCAGCATATTTTCCACCACTGGGGCCTGTAGCAGAGGCTGTGATAAACCAGTGAATCAAGCCCAATGTCTGCCTGAGGTGTGATGTAGCTTTTAAAATGAGAGGACAGCATGAAGATGGCAGGATTGAGTCTCATGGTATTAACATAATAGATTAATTTATTGCTCATGGAAGTGAGAGGTTAGAACTGTTAATTTACTTTTGTCTCTAGGTTTCCTTAACACATTCCTTTGTCATTATTAATTTTTTCTGTAAAAACATCAAGCAAATCATGTTGGTGTGAAAGCAGGAGAGCCACATTAGGGAAATTGCTACAAATCTAAAGCATTTACGTCCATGCTCTCCAGAAGGTGTCTTCACTGAGGTCATAAGACAAACGAAAAAGCTCTGAAGCAGAACAAGACAAGCATCCTCCTAACTACGAGCTGTATCAGTTTTAATAGCCAATGAATTTATATAGTAGAGTGTCAGAGTTATGAGCACCTTGAGAATGAAGGTTGTTCGTAACTCTGAAATGTTCATAACTCTGAACAAAACATTATGGGTCATCTTTCTGAAGTTTACAACTGAATAGTGAGTGAAAACAGCTTTGAAACTTTATTAAGCAGAAGAAAAATTCTCTTTGTAACCATCTTAATTTAAATGAAATATGCACAGAAACAGTTTCCTTACCCTGTCAAATTTTTAAATCCTCCCTCCCCCTCCCCACACACACACACATACTTTCTTAATACAATACTGTGAGGTACAGGATTTGCACTGTTTTATTTTTTCTTTTGTCTCTGCTGCCTGATTGTCTACGTTTGGTTCCAAATGACTGGGCAGTTTGTATCTCTGGTGTTCATAATTCTGAGGTTCTACTGCACTTAGGTATATATTTCATGACATGTTGCAAGAACAATGCAATATATTTGATTTTTTTTATTGATAGGATTTTAGAAATAAATATTTGATTTACTACTTATTCACCTTAATTCTGAAAACAATGTATTTGATTAGATAGGCAGTGTGTCTAGATTAATAAGAAATTATCAGATACACTTTAATCAGTTCATGTATCCACCACAATAAGTAATGGTTCTAATTCAGTGGTTGATATTTTAAGTTTTCCTACATTTTTGGTGGGGATAAATTCAATTGATGTCTTTATTTCAATATGAATTGAATCTTATTCACTGTGCACTTAAGTCATTTCAGTGGATAATAAATGAGGTTTTACTAGTAATAAATGTTTCAGAACTTATAACGTTCATTTCTTTGAGTAACTTTTCTCCAGCATTTCTGAACAATTCAATGAATGGCTTCTCATACAGAATAATTTTATGTGGAAGAAAATGTATACGAGATTTCTTTTAAAAAATCGCACTCTGCCTCAAAAAATATTTCTGGGAACAGGTAATACAACTTATCAGGGGAATACCCCATCCTTTGGAAGGTTCATTCTGTCAACATTTGTTGCATTTTTAATGAAAGCCATGCAGAGAAATAGTGGAAGATGAAAAGAGAAAAATGTCGTTAACTCTGTTTTTCATGCAATTGGCTTTTATTTTACTTTATTTTTGAGTTAGGTTATTCTCTCTCCCCTCCACCCCCCATCTCTTATGCAGCCATCATTAATCTAATCAAGGTCAGACAAGATTTTTTTTCTTCTTGCCAGTCCCTAAAGCTCAGACAGTTTCAATCTACTCTCCCATAATCAAATGTTTAGTTCCTATCATTTGGGTTAATTAGGATGCATTCTTTACCACTCTGATAATAATTGCTACTACATCATCCGTGCATTCACAGCAAAAGCTTTTTTTCACATTGTTATTCTTTTTAAACAACAAATGTACATATTCACATAATTGAACCCCCTGTTTTCCTTTAGTTTCAACCTATTATTCATGTTACAGTAATATCAATATTTCAAGTTCCATAAGATAAAGAGAATTATATACATTCATTACGATTCCCAAATTAAATCATTACAGTATCTTGATATACCTCAAAGGAAAGTAATTCTTTGGATGGGAGCAGTGAATATTTTTAGGGAATGAGACTAGGAGAAGAACAAAAGTTCCACAACTTATCTACTGCTGATTTGGGAACATGCATTGACAAGTCATGAGAATGCAGGAATATGTCTCCTGCTATTAATAAAAGGGCTCAGGAGGAAAAGTGAGGAATGAATTATGAAACAAAATTTATCTACACAGTATTTTTCATCAACTCAGTTTTTTTTTTTAATAGAAGGAAAGAAATCTGCTTTTTCAAATGTCAGGCATTTGAAAGACTAAAAATAGATCACCAGAATAAATAAATTAACCCAGAAGACAGGACTGATGCTCTGGAGGCATCAGGGATTAAATAAATTCACTGGGTTCAAAGTGGTATTCTAGATAAGAGTTCATTGTGCTGCAGCACGTACTGTTTATTGATTATAGGATTGAGGTACTTTGCACTCTTGTAAAATGTACTCTAGACAATGTGTCTTAATCTGGGAATAACATACTGCCTGGTGAGAGATGGACTTTGCTAGTTTATATTCACTTATTTATTTTAATTTTGTTTGTGGCTTAATTTTCTGAACAGCATCTGTCCCCTTGTCCACCTGCTACAAGGCTGCTTCCGATTGCCATATCAGCACTTCATGAGGCAGCACTTCCTCTCTCTCTGACTGACAAGATGTACTTCAAAAGATGTTGATTCAGCAGAACAAGGAGCAGGCTGCCAAATAGGAACAAGTGGGATGTGAGCCATGTAAATCTTAACTAATTGTCTTAGCCTTACTAGACATATAAAGCCTGGAGCCCTCTGTTTTCCTTTGAGTTTATTCATGTGAGGGAGGAAGGGCTGGCATCATTCGAACAAAATGTCATATATGTATTCCTGCTGATGTAATAATTGAAGAGGTGCTGCTTTCAGACTAAATTCTGTTCCATGGAGGTTCTTACATTGCATTTATATCTGAACACCTTCCAACAGTATATTAAGCATCGTGACTACACATCTGTCAAGTGTGGTTTGTTCATGCTCTCATTTTGTCCCCAGGGGTACAATTGTGTCATAAAGTTTAAGCGAAAAGGGAGCAGTAGATCAATAAGTCTGACCTCCTTTATACCACAGGCCATTGACATCTGTACCCCAAACCCTGCAACCAAACTGAGACCTAAATATTACAACCCACTGGAGACTAGATGAGTACATGCCACAAGCAGAAATTGCAAGGGACTGAGTTGCACCCATGCCCAAGGCCCCCACAATGGCATGGAAATGATTGAATGCCCTTGGATCTACTATCCAGGCAGACCCCTACAGGGAAGTATGAATCCTCCAAACATGATACACAAACAATATTAATAATTATTAAACAGAAACCTCCCCCCATGCCCTGCATTTGTGACATGCATCAATAGACATTTCTACCTCATTTTATGCCTGTGACAGTATGCTCCCCCACCAGCTTGCAACCGTGAAGTATGTAGCTGGATTGTCTGGATTGATGCAGCTGAGGCATGGCTTTATGCGCCAAGCAGCAATGAGAATGGAGGATCACAGCAAATCATGGTAGGAATGGAAAGAGACACCAGTCATGTCAATGCTGTGGTGTGCGGCAAATCCAGAGTTTTTAAAAAGTCTGTAATTACTGATTTTGCTTTAACCTGCAGGAAAGTGCCATGATGACCATTGAGGCTTGTATCACCTTGGAGTGGGTGGCATGTGGATTGAGCTGTTCTAATAATGTAATCCTGGGCTAGATGGGAGAGCACAAAAAGAGCGATGAGTTTCCTCTGTAGCCTCTGCGCAGTTAGGAAAGCCATGGTGTTCAAATTCCTCGGTCACCTCCAACACATTTGCCAATTGCTTCACATGCCGCTGAAACATAATAGATATTGGTATGCAAACATTCACCATAGAAGCATGGCCCATGGGCTTCCAACCCCAAACTGATGACTACCTGGTGAGTAACTCTCTAAGGTTAGTGCCAGTTTGCATGGGGACCAACCATCATTTCTTCCTTGTGAATAGGTTTTGTACTGTTGCTGCCAGCTCTCCACCAAAAAGTCTCCTTCCTCACTCTGAAGCTCTGTGGCCACTGCTGCTCACCCCAGGTTGCCATAACAACTTGGAATCCTTAGTCTGTGCTCCCAATTCAAGGTGATGCTCTATTTTGTGAACTTCACCCAGAAGCAATACACAGAGCCAGTTACTCTAGAGGTTGTGAGGAGCAGGAATCAAGCCTTGCAACACATGTTATTAGCTGCTAGTCTCCCTGTCTAGCTCTCTAGCCAGGATCTTCTGGCACATACTCAATCACCCCTTCTGGGCTACCTGAGGCACTTGGAAACTACTTTTTACAGACACCAACAGAAATTTATCTGCACAATTTTACCATTCATACTTGCCTCCATTTTAAGAAACTGATATAGAAGAAATGACTGAGAGGAACAGTGATGGGTGTTTGACTCCTGAATGGCCTCCAAAATCTCTCACAAGCCGGTGCTTCAAGGAATTGGTGTAGAACTATGAGATAGGTACCCAGAGCATGGTGCAAATACAATGGTGTATTATCGTTTTGTTTTGAACGCAGGATAGATCTGTACCTGAAACAGAATGGCTAGTATAGATCCAGTGCACCTTTGATAATTGCAGTGGAGAGCAACCTGGCCACTTCAGTTATCAGTGGTTCAGTTCTGTAGTATGGATTCATACCAATGTAGGAAGGAGCTCTGCGTAGTTGCGTGCACAGCAATAACCCTGCCTTGACAATCACGGAGCAGAGCCAGAAATATACTTGATGTAGATCCCATACAGTCAATTCAGATTCACAGGATACCTGTCTTCAAGAAAGAGTACCATAGATTTCAAGATAGAAATCCAGTGGTGGCCTGTTCAGAAGTATTCTAGTAACTTTTTGACCCCTCACTGGCAATTTCAGCACACTAATAGTAGGCTTTCCTTAAACTTACTGATCTTTCATTTACCCCAGACAAGCCTCTTCATCTGAAAATTTACAACCTCTCATCCATAACCTTGCCTCCTGACTATGATCAATAGGCCCTGTATTTTAACACCTAGGACTCATTAATATTTCTTGCAGACTGTTGAGTGATTAGCAAATAAAGCAGGAAGTGTCCCAGATGCTAGAAAGAAAAAATGGAATTATTCATTGCTTACTAATGTCAAATGCTAATGTGAGAAAAGCATCCTTGAAGAGAATCTTGACTAAAATTCATTAAATGATATCAAATCACCAGTTTAATTATGCATTTTTAAAATGTATTTATTAGGCTTGATTCTGATCCAATTATACCAATTTTATACCCATGTGAGTCTATTGAATTTTCTAGAATTGTTCCTGATTGGCTCTGCTGTATGTCAGATCAGACTCAGGTCCATAACCTTGTCACTATATCATTTAATCTTTTCGTCAAATTCCTTCAAATCCAACAGCTGAAAAAGATTGAGGCACCCATAATTTCCAAACCATGTCACTGAACCCATTAGGTTATCTCTGAAAATTCCTCTTCAGAAGAAATGATTCCTCGGAAGGATAATTTTGTCCAGGCAAGTTATCCTGAGCTTAGGAAATATAAGACCTGAGAAATAAACTAATCTTTTCTGTAGCTCAAAAGAATGAGGTTTGCTCAAAATATAAGACAGTCATAAATGTTGCACTTTAACGTAGGATTTAATTAATTATTTTACGATATTACTCTAGCATATATAGCATCTGTTTGGCATCATGATGCATGGAATACAAAAAGTTTTAAAACCTCAGTTATTGTAACATGAATCTAAGTCATGTGTTTTCTAAAAGATCGATTGAATTTTAAACCATTGCTTGTTCTAGACCTGATCCAGAATGAGTAGGTCTCCAAGGGATGACTACTCCCCAAGGCATGAATGCATGATTAAACTAAATGTATTCCATAAATGCCTTGATGACATTAAACTACATTTTTTAAAGAACAGATGGAGAAAGTTAATAAATATTTCATTCTATAATATAAAATTCATTTCTATATTCACAACTTCAGGGTTCTTAGTTTTGTAGATATCAATAAGTCTGATGGATTTCCTGCTACATTCTCGTACTTCTGCCCTGGTGTCTCTTATGGGCTCATCATTTCTGCATGCTTGGATTGTTTTATGGGATCAGTGAAAGGCAAGTGACTGTAAATCTTGACCTCTTCTTCTCCCAGATTACATACTTTTATTCTTTGTGGCCATAAGTGTTCAGCTTCACATTGAACAGATAATTAAATGACAAAAAATATCCAAAGAGAGACAATTTATAGTGAGACATTATCACTCAAAGAACCAGTGGGGCACAAGCATAATTCTAACTGAAATAATTTTTAAAAACATTTAAAATTGACAAATAAAACATTTAAATATCTCTGCGTTTCTAAATTTCACAAAACACCTATTAACTGGAGTAGTATAAGATATACTGTTTATATCCAACCTTATTCAACCAAAGCTTCTATTAATGGGGATCAATGAGAGCTTTTCTGAAGTGAGAACTACATTCCAAGTCTGTTATTCAGATGAAAGTAGTATTCTCTACACTTGAATTATAAATTATCATTCTATACATTCCATGGATTTTGTAAATGACTAATTAGAACTTTCATAATATTTTAGGAAGAGCAATAATAAGTAATTTTATACATAAAAAAATTTTCACTGCATTCTACAGTACATTTACGTCACATATAGTCACTAACATGGCATATAGCTTAGGTCCAATCTACACAGCCCAGAAGATTCGGCAGTAATCTACGGGAGTTATGCAAGCTCCACAGATTTTTTAACTCCCCTTTAGCATGGTGTCTTCATTGTGCTGAGCTGATGGTGCTACACCGCTGGAGAGGTGCTTTTATTAAATCGATTTCCAAATCGACTAAGCGTGGTTTAACTGACCACTCGGTCAATCTAGAAAAATCAATCTGATGGTGGCGACTTAGCTGCCAACAGTCCACATACCCTTAAAGATACGTGTTTAGTGTTTAGTACAAACAATGACATTCACATAATTTTGTAAATTTTATTCAAACATTATGCAAATCATCAAAACAAACCAGGGTTTAACAAAAATTACTTCAAAGCACTGAGATCAAACCCAAAACACAAGGCCAAATCTTGTCATTTCTCCAATATTTTTACAAATCCTCATGTATAGTACAAATATAAACTAGTTTGCCTTTGGATCTAAATTGTCTTGAATAAAGTGTGTTCAGATTAGCATGTTTTACTGTAACTAATGTTCCTAACCTGCAAAATTTATGCGTTTAAGTAAGTTCAGAAACTTAATTCTTTTATCTGCTCGTTTGGGACTGACTCTTATTTCATTTTTGTAAAGTGCCTAGCACAATGGGCCCCTGTTCTCAGCTGATCTTGTGGCACTACTCAAACAAACAAACAATAATATTGATGTGCCCATTCCCTTTCTCTCAACTGTCTATTTCTCTGTCCTTGTACTCTGGAACTCTTCATAGAGACAATCTTTGCTTGAGTGTTTGAAAACACCTTGCTCATAGTTGGTGGCATGGCAAATAACAATAAATGATAATAATCATGTGTTTTATTTTGCATATAACAAATGGGGGATCTGTTTACATAGTTAACGTTAGGTGTGTGCATTTGTATTTGGAGATTTGGGATCTTAAAGCAGCCAGAAAATTCTTTTACCTCCTGACCAATCATTTTCCTGTTGTATCTAAAAGCCTTATAATAGTTTTCCTTTAATGTCAATTACAGTTTGCTCAGAAAAATCATCCTAATTGGTTTTCATAGATAGACATTATAGTATATATCATCACACTGACTACATTTAACAAGAAATAAGGACTCTAAAGCAGTGAGAACTGTCCAAGTGTGCCCGGAAATTTTGTACAAAGGTAATGAAAATCAATGTAAAATAAACATTGTTTCATCTTAAACAATATTCTACCCAACCAACATTACTACTCATAAAACATGTGAAAATTAATCATCAAATTAAAAGCGAAGTATCAGTCTTTCGATTCTAAAATGTGAAGATTCTAAACATAGGTGGTCAAAGGGCAAAACTGAGATGATGTATATTTTTTTTCCGGTGAATTTGGAACATTCATACATTTGATCTTTTATTAGCTTATTTTAAACACTATATTGCAAACCTCTCTAGTAAGACCATAACCATAGTAAACGTAAGTAAATGTGATGTTTCTAAGCAATCAATTCAGCTGAAAAAAGTGGGTGTGCCGTGGAATTGTTTGTCTCATTGAATTGTGCCGTGTTACTGAAAAGGTTGGAAACCACTGCTCTAAAGATTTCAACCTAGCATCCTTGTCCCATTGAATAGTTACAAATATTGAAGCCCACACACAGCTGGGTTTTAGCGATGCTCGGTCTATTACAAAATGAAGAGTATTTCATCGACTTTGAAGTGAGAGATGAACCAGAGTTGCAAAATTTGGGCCTGAATCTGAATACTTATGTTTTTACAGAACTGCATGTTTGTTTCAGGACCTTTGGTCTTTCCCATGATAAAGATGGAAAAGCTCCAAAGTCCATGTGCATATATGAACTTCTTCAGAATCTGGAAATTTTGGCACTGGCGTTTTGGTTCAGAATCATCTCTATTTGAAATGACTGGGTTTATATTTTCCAGTGTAGCTTTGCATCATTTAACAATGACTCTTGATCAAGCACCTAAACTACAAAAATTGTCTAGTCCCCACACTGTTAAGTCTTCATTTTCAAATGGCTTCAAAGATCTTCTCAGAGTTTCTCAGTCATATAGCTTGGTTACTCCAGTGCTTGCAGAATGCTTCGACCAATAAGATAAAACAGAAGTCCAGAAAGTAAAACCAAGGGAACCCCAGTTGCAGCAAACATGAATGACCATCCATAATACACATTTACAGGGACATCATCCATGCATTTTTCACTTCTTTCTAGAAGTACATATTTCTGGAGATCAGCTGCAAACTCCTTCCACATCACAAAGAGAAATATGAGCAAGAAAAATAAGCCCCCTGAAAAGAGACAAAGATCAGTCAGTTTCAGAGTGTGATCAGCATATGACATCATAGATGTAATTAACCAAATATTGGCTGTAAGTCTGTGATTTTGTCAGGGTTTGTTTTTAAAGATGCTGTCATTCACTAAATATATTGAATATGAAAAACAGACATCTGAGCTTTTCAAAATACACAGCAAGCTCTATAAAATGTCTCTTTTCTTCACAACAGTAAAGAATTTTATATTAGGTGATTTTATAGTTATAGGATAAGATTTTATTTTCTAATAACTATAAACTCCTATAAATGTTTTTAAACTGAGTCAGAAAATCATCTACATAAAACTTCACACCGTGCTAAGTTTTGGTTGTTCAGGTTACAATTTTTGACTCTCTTTGAGTCTGGTGTTGAATATTATTAAGAAAATGGCTTCTAAGATAACACTGTATAATCTGAGCCTGCTCTCACTGGATGAAATTCACCAGTCAGTAAAATTTGCCTCTGTGCAGTGTCTGCACAAGTGATACTTCGAGTGGTCTTCCCATTGTGGTTCACTCATTGACAGAAGCTGCAAGGTACCCTTGACTTCAATGGGAACAGAATCTAGAGCCATGTTAATTTTGAAAAATGGATGCATTTTTCAATATTTGATCCAAATTCAGAAAAATGTGCATCATTTCATCAGAGGTTTTTTGTTTGTTTGTTTGTTTTGCTTGGCAACAGTGAACGAAACATGGGCCCAGATAGAAACAAAAAACTTCTCTTTATCTTCTGAGGGAAAAGAAACAAATCTGACATTCCAGTCAGTGGTCTGATCTATAGTTACTTTCATGGCTCAACAACACAGCAATCAGAATCCACAGAGGTTATACCAAATGCAGCGACTGCTGTAGCATCCTGTAAGCGGTTTCTTAAGCATTGGGACAAAGTGTCAAAACACATGGCACTTGACCTAGTAGATAGTAGTAGAATTGCAGTAGTAGAATATAGTAAAATCATGTAAAGCCACTATATATAATCTCAGATAGACTGTTTAATAGTAATTATGAATAATTTATACTACAGCTAGAAATATCTATGGCTATGTCTACACTGGCAAGTTAGTTCGAATTAAGGAGGCTTAATTCGAACTAACTAAAGCCATGGCTACACTAGGCTTTAGTTAATTTGAATTAAGGGCTTCCTTAATTTGAACTAATAAGTTTGAATAGGGCTTCAGAAGTAAGGCTTTAATTCAAACTAACTAGTTTGAATTAGCCAATGTGGCCATGTTAATTCGAACTAATTTCTTAGTTCGAACTAATCGGCCATTGAAATGAATGGGGATCGCTAATTCGAACTAAGCAAGTGCCATGAATGGCACTTGCTTAGTTTGAACTCACTTTTTCTAGTTCGAATTAAGTTAATTCAAACTAACTAAAATTAGTTCGAATTAGTTAGTTCAAACTAACTAATTCGAACTAATTTCAGCAAGTGTAGACATAGCCTATGAAAGTAGCAATTCTTGGGGGATGGTACAGTTTTGGGGAAGTATTACCTCTATCCTCAGGCAATAACCTTGATGAGCCTCCACTACAGCCCGATAATAGGCTGAGTTCACAGTCAGCTCTAGATATTTGGTTAAGCTACTATTTATCTCGAGTGCCAAATCAGAAAAAGGTTTTGGAGTTGTATTCCTATTTGTTGCCGCAAAAATCTTGTTTTTAAGTGTGTTTTTAAGACACTTTGGCTCAAAATGTCAGATGAGCTCATGAGACCAAGTGATGTCACAATTTCCACAGTCATAAATTCACAAGATCAGCTTTTTTGTGAGATTCCAGCCGCAGCTGAAAGAGAAATGGAAAATAGTTGTCTACCAGATCTGGTTCCAACCCAGAATGAAGTCACATCCAGGTATCCTAATCAGAAACTTCCCCCACCTCCTTATCCCCCCTCCCCCCAATTTCAAAAGATGGAAACTTGTGATTCCAAAGTGTAGCCCATCTTTATGAGTTAGGTGAATTGTTAGAAAAAGAGGAGCCCCCTTTCCATCACAAAGCAATAGGTTAGCCAATAGCTATGACTTGCTCCAAAATATCATGGAAACATATTATTGATTATGTTATAATTAGTGCAGTGGTCTCCATTAAAAAGTCAACATTATCCCACAGTTTTGTAAAATGCCACAGATTTGAAATGACCTCCATCACCTCAAATGCTGCTCTATGTTAACTATTGGTAAGTGGTGCCTTTTCAGTGGTAACTGCCATTATAGTTACAATTAAATAAAGAAATGTAATGAGTCTGATTATGCTTCAGTACTTTTCTGAATCAAAGCCTGGTAGAAGTCTATATGAAGACATATAGGATCCCAAATAATCCTGAGCTAATAGACACACACACTGTCGTGTGTGTGGCATTTTAGACTTATCAGAAAAGACCCTATGCCTAGTGGGACTGGATGTCAAGGAGTTAAATGTTATCTATTCTAATACCCATATGTTCATTATAATTTTTGGTAACATTTTAAATTAAGTGTCACAAATAAGTAATTTACATGTAATTTGACAGTTGCATCCTTAAAATACCAATTATTTTGCTATAAGGAAATTGCTGTATATATAAATGAAGTCACACATTCTTCATAAAATACAATATATTGATAAAGTAATTGTCTTCATTGCTAATGTAATTTAAAATTAAATTAATTGGATGGCAACTGAACCTTAGTAAGCATCCTTCTTAAATCAATTTATATCTTATTAACATACAATACCTGCCTTAATAGACCTAAATAAAACATATATTTCTAAGAGACATGAGACAATGATATAACATACATATTTAGAACTGGCTTGTATCTACTCTCTTTTTAAAAAAAAAATCCCATTGTCAAAAGAAAATTTCATCCCTTCACTATAAAGAAAAATGGGAATAAATATCATTGGGTGATGACTGAATAAATAACATAGCAATGCATGAGAGACCCATGAAGAGGAATGACATACAACTTTCAGGTTCCCAGTGTGCTGAATAGGAAAATGTCTCCTTAGTCCTCACTAGAAAAACCACTAAATCTTGACACTGCGGGATTTATCATTAAATAAGTATTCAAGATGATGGTACCATAGCAACAATGGAATCTAAATTAAGAACAATTTCACACTATTTGAAAATGAGAACAAAAAGAGTAAAATAAGCAATTTCTCCACCAGAATGATGACAACTGAGGTAGAGAAAGGTCTCTGGAATTTATACAATCACAGTAACAAGAAGACAAAATTAAGAGGACAAATGGAATAGGAAAATAGAAGAGGAAGTGCAAAGAACAGAACAGGAGTTAACAGCCCTGCCTCAGGGTACTGTCAGAAAGAACAGAAAGGTCACTGGGACATTGAAGTCCTAAGATTTTTAACTTCAAAAATCAAGCCAACGTGAATAAAAATTGATCAGACCCTTGACATTTACACAAGGGCAGGTAAAATGCTATATGTCACTTGCATAACAATGAATAAAGTAAGGAACATGGCTATGTACTGTCCTGAGCAAAAGAGCCACTTTAGGGTCAAGTTAAGGACTGGGGACTATTTTGCTTCAGTTAATACAGTTTTGTTAGAAGTGTGGAGACAGGCTGGCAGAGTACAGTGATAAGAGATTACTAAACCAGACAATCTGGCTTCTTACAAGCATAGTAGTGTTGTCTCTGCTGTTGTGTGTTGGGTTAGGGTAAGTGTAAGTGACAGGCTTCTCAAATGAGACAGCCCATATATTCTTCTTAACAGCTCTACAGTTTCTGCTGGCTAGAAAATTAGCAAAGTGATCTCTTTCCTTTTCTCCCTCTGCCTCTATTCATTAGGCTGATATGTAAACAATTAACTGTGAAACTCAGTCTCAATGTTAATGAGGTCAATGGCATCTTTTGGGGAGGGGCTAATTGCAAGAAAATTGAACCTGTGGCATTAAATCTTTCTCCTTCATACCATGATAACACCATCTAGGGGCTAACAGCAAGACAACTAACCCCTGACTCTCAGTCTTCCCACTCTAAAGGGTAACAGCACCTTAATTGTGAGTAAATTGAAGTCTAACTCTGTGTCTTTCTTTCTCTTGCTTTATACGCATGTGACACCTTTATAGCAGCTAATTGTAAGAACAGGTAAATGAACTCAATCTCTAACTCTTATTCCTTGGAAGCTAAAGAGTTTTCATACAATCAGCTAATTATAGGGAAACTGAACCTTGACTCTCAGTGTCTCATTCACCTTCTAATCTACTAGCTTCTTAAAAAACCTTATAGTAAGAAAGTGGAGTACTAACGATTTACTGTCTTATATAGTACATGTATTATACATGAGATACCTGATGTGAAGCTTTCATTTTGGAAAAAGGAATTTGTGTATACAATGCAAAGAATTCCAGTCATAAGATTGACAAAGAGCTTTCCTTTAATTTTGCAAAAAGGTAGCATTACAGAACTGATTTGGTCTTCAACTTTTTTTGGATCAGCGCCCAGTTTTTCAATATTTTCATAGTTGCAGTAAGTTTACCGCCCACCTACATAAATTGTTACTTTTTATAAATTGCCACTGTTGTTAAATTAATTGTTACATTGTCAAACTGTTAATCGTAAAATAATTTTCAGTTTATTAAATTTTAAACGCAGATATTTTAAATAGGATATCAAACAAATTTCATTCAAACAAAATGCATTCATTACTCATACAAACTTATTATTCATAAAATTATATTAAAATAATTTGTTTCTTACTTTTCGTTTAATTTTTAATGCACCATTTGTGCTTAGTGCCCTTTAACCAGAGATTCAAAGTCAGGCTTTAAAGTTGATAGGTCAGATGAAGATTTCCTCTTTTTTTACTATGTCCAAGCAATTTCTTTCTTTTGTAAGAAGAAGATTGACTGCACTGAAACCTGATTCAACTAGATACGAAGTAGCCAGATGAGCATGGCCATTATCTCCTTCCTTCATTTTTGTAGCGGGGGGGCCCCCCCCCCCCAAATCACAAAATGCCCACTACTGAGCGGTACCGCCCGGGTTGAAGACCACTGGATTAATATAAGCACACACACACACACACAAAACCTCAGACATCCTGCTTACGGTAGCCATTAAAATTATCCTATAACAATGGAATGGTTCCTCTTACTTGTAGAGTGGTCATTAGAAATGTTCCTTGTTTAAAATATTCAGATCTGAAAGGGCATTTGTGTAATATATAACAGGCTGGAATCATACAATGGTATTTGGAACCCAATAAAATAACATTCTGATCTGAATGACAGACAAAAATATAGACGTAATATTTAGGTTGCGTAACAATTTCCATCATAAATAATTCTTGTCTTTTCCTTTAAGGTGGTCTCACAAGTCTGTTGTTTGCAGCAGGCCTTTGAGAACAATCCCTTTCCTGTCCCTCCTCAACTCAGCATGTGGGTAACAGGACATGTGTTCTCTTAATCCTACTGATTTAGAGCCTGATCCAAAGCCCTCTAGAGTCAATGGAAAGCCTCCCATTGACTTCAATGGCTTTGGATCAGGCCCATAGTATACATTCTACCATTACATTTGCTTGCTAAACTATCCATGGGACCCGAAACAGAAGGGTCACAAATGCAATCAAAATTAATTTATTTCAAAATACAAATGTTTTCACAAAATATTTCGCAGTATTCACCCAGACCTTGTGGTGACACAATAATTGTAATTAATTATTTTATCATCCAACTATTGAAACAAGTGAAAATCGCCATCATTTACTTTGTCTTTCTTCCCATAGCAGGCCTTTAAACTATCAACAGCATGTCAAATACTAGGAAAAAAAGATGATATCCTGGTTAGCTGCTTATGTGGTTTAGTCACTTTTGGAAGCAGGCTGTCAAGGACAACCATTTACTTGGAGAGAGGCTGGGGGACTCTACAAATGAAACTAGCAATAAATGTCAAGCAGTTTCCGGTTCTATCTACTGATTTATCCTTCAGAGTAAATCAAGCAAAATGAGCTGGTTCTTCTGAAAGAGCTTTCAGGAATACCACCCACAGAGTGCAAGATTTGTTATGGTAGCTGGCAAGCTATCAGACTAGTCCTCTGAAAATACAGTAAATAATGAGACACAGTTCTTGGAAAGCAAATCCAAGGAACCCAGTGGCATGATAAAATCTTCACTCTAAAACACTGAATTTTCCCTGCAGTAGAGGAACACGCAGATTACTGGTGACAATGGAAATATTTAAAGATGTTGCTTCATCTTCTGTGCCAGCACTGCCTCAGGGAAAAGAGCCAAATCATCCTTTAGGTTCTCTTTCCTACAATATGCACTTTAAAGTATCGTTTTCAGTTCTGCAGGTGATACTGATTATATGGATTGTATTTTTAATTAGTTGTTAGGGGTATCTAAGGTTCAGACAGGCCCTCTCATGGACCTGTAAATCTAAATAAATAATAAATGCACATGGTCACTTGTCTACTTTCCAAGAGAAATTTAGCAAGATGGGATTTACACAAAATATGCTTTGCAGCTATATTAGTTTAGAAATATTCCACGAAAATCTCTCACCTTGCTTTACAACACACATTAACTAAGCCTCACAACATGCCTCTCAGATAAGAAAGTCTTATCATAGTAAACTGAAGCATACAGAGGTTAAGGACTAAATAAAGACTTTCCTTAGGACAGAGTGAGTCAGTAGGAGAGGCAACTGAGGAGTGTTGATTTCTAATCTCAAAAATCTAATCACTAGACTACATTCCTCTCTATACATTACAAATGTTTTCACACTTCTGAGAAGAGAGAGAATTTTGTGAAGGTTAGTTAAAACTGAGCTTCAGTCCATGATTAGAAGGTAAAATCAGCTTCCTCCTATACCATCACACCAAATTCTGCCATCCAAAGGGGAGTCAAAAAACGTATTCAATCTGCTGTTCATACTGAATGCTACAGTGTTGCAAGATATTTTCAGAAGGGATTTGATTTTACAGAAACAAAGAAAGTAACAACTGAGCAATTAATTCCAAATATTTTAGGGTACATCCACACTGGAGCCTTAGGTCGTCTTACGAAGGTTAAGTCAACATACAGACTCCTGCATCCACACTGGGCTTTTATTAAGTCGACTTAAGCGCTTCCTTAAGTCGACTTAATAACACCACCTCTTAAAGTCAACCTAAGGTTTAAGTCGACTTAAGCCAGGGTAGACGGGGGATAGCCCTTAAGTTGACCTAATTGGCCTCCAGGCCTCCTTGCAGAGTTCCTGGCCACTCCTCTTTGACCTAGCACCTGCCTGCGTGGACGCAGCACTGTGGACTCTCTAAGTCGATTTAACAAGGTCGACTTTAGGTCAACTTAAAGTCGACCTTGGCTAAGTCGACTTAACAGAGCCTTCAGTGTAGATGTATCCTTAGAGACTGAATCCAGAAATCTAGATGCTTATCAAAAATCATCTAATGAACCTCTGAGTAAATCTTGCTGGAAATTTTACAAGAATGCTCACTTTCTCATAGACTTTAAGGTCAGAAGGGACCGGTACGATCATCTAGTCTGACCTCCTTCAAAATGCAGGCCTCAAGACCTCACCCACCCACTCCAGCAATAGGCCCCCAACCTATGACTGAGTTATTTACCTCCTTAAATCATGATTTAAGGACTTTAAGATACAGAGAATTCACCGGTAGGTGAACCATGTCCTGTGCTACAGAGGAAGGCGAAAAACCCCCAGAGCCCATGTCAATCAGCCCTGGGGGAAAATTCCTTCCCAACCCCAAATATGGCGATCAGTTAAACCCTGAGCACATGGGCAAGTCTCAACAGCCAGTTATCCAAGAAACAATGCTCTGTAATAACTCAGAACCCACCCCATGTACTCTCCCCTCTTAGGCCACTTGTAAATCCACCACACGTAGCCAAATATCAGTCAATTTCCAAAATAGGCTAATCATACCATCCCCTCCATAAATTTATCAAGCTCAGATTTGAAAGCAGTTATGGTTTTTGCCCCCACAACTCCCCTTGGAAGGTTATTCCAGAACTTTACACTTCTAATGGTTAGAAACCTGTGTCTAATTTCAAGCCTAAATTTCTTGATGGACAGTTTATAACCATTTGTTCTGGTGTCCACATTGGTGCTGTACTCAAATAATTCCTCTCCCTCCCTGATGTTAATCCCTCTGATGTATTTATAGAGAGCAATCATAACCCCCGTCAGCCTTCTTTTGGTTAAGCTAAACAAGCCAAGCTTCTTGAGTCTCCATTCATAAGGCAGGTTTTCCACTCCACAGACCATCCTTGTAGCCCTTCTCTGCACCTGTTCCAATTTGAATTCATCCTTTTTAAACATCGGGGACCAGAACTGCACACAATATTTCAGATGGGGTCTCACCAGGGCCTTGTACAGTGGCACTAACACCTCCCTGTCTCTACTTGAAGTACCTCTCCCGATACATCCTAGAACCGCATTAGCTTTTTTCACAGCTACATCACATTGGTGGCTCATAGTCATTCTGTGGTCAACCATTACTCCCAGATCCTTCTCCTCAGTCCGTTCCAACTGATGCATCCCCAACTTATAGGAAAAATGCTTGTTGTTTGTTCCTAAATGCATGACTTTGCACTTCCCATTATTAAATTTCATCCTATTCCTGATACTCCAGTTTACAAGGTCATCCAGATCTTTCTGTATGGTACCCCGATCCTTCTCCGTATCGGCAATACCTCCCAACTTGGTGTCATCCGCAAACTTTATTAGCACATTCCCACTTTTTGTGCCAAGGTCAGTAACAAAAAAGTTGAACAAGATCGGTCCCAAGACAGATCCCTGAGGGATTCCACTGGTAACCTCCCTCCAGCTTGACAGTTCACCCTTCAGTATGACCCACTGTAGTCTCCCTTTTAACCAGTTCCTTATCCACCTTACTATATTCATATTAATCCCCATCTTCTGTAACTTAACTAATAACTCCCTATGTGGAACTGTATCAAATGCCTTGCTGAAATCTAAGTAAATTAGGTCCACTGCATTCCCTTTATCTAAAAAGTCTGTTATCCTTTCAAAAAAGGAGATCAAGTTGGTCTGGCACGATCTCCCTTTTGTAAAGCCATGTTGTATTTTATCACAGTTACCGTTATCCTCTATAGCCTTAAGTACTTTCTCCTTCAAAATTTTCTCCAAGACCTTGCATACTACCGAGGTCAAACTAACAGGCCGGTAGTTACCCGGATCATTTTTATTCCCTTTCTTGAAAATAGAAACTACATTAGCGATTCTCCAGTCATATGGTACAACCCCCGAGTTTACAGATTCATTAAAAATCCTCGTTAAAGGGCTGACAATTTCATGAGCCAGTTCCTTTAGTATCCTCGGATGGAGATTGTCCGGGCCCCCCAATTTAGTCACATCCAGCAGCTCAAGTTTGGCTTCTACCCCAGGTATGGTAATTTCCACATTCATGATCTCATTCCCATTAGCTTCCCTACCTCTATTCCCCAGCTCAACTTCACTCTCATTGAAAACAGATGCAAAGTACTTATTTAGACATTGAGCCATGCCTAGATTATCCTTGACCTCCACCCCATCCTCAGTTTTTAGCGGTCCCACTTCTTCTTTCTTTGTTTTTTTCCTATTTAAAGGGCTAAAGAACCTTTTACTGTTGGTTTTAATTCCCTTTGCAAGGTCCAGCTCAGCTTGACTTTTTGCCTTTCTCACTCTCTCTCTACATGTTCTGACCTCCAAAAGGTATCTTTCCTTGCTGATCTCTCCCCTTTTCCACTCCTTGTAGGCTCTGTGCTTCCTCCTAATCGCCTTACTGAGATGCTTACACATCCAGCTTGGTCCACAGCTCTTGCCTATGAATTTTTTCCCTTTCCTCAGAATGTAGGCTTCAGATAGTTCATGCAACTTTGATTTGAAGCGATTCCAAGCCTCTTCTACATTTACATTCCTGAGTTCTTCTATCCAGTCCACTTCCCCAACTAATTCCCTTAATTTTCTAAAGTTAGCCTTTTTAAAGTCAAAGATCCTGGTCACTGATTTATTTTTGTTTATCCTTCCAATTAGTTTGAACTGAATTAGCTCATGGTCACTTGCACTTAAGTTGTCTCCTACAACCAGTTCATCTATGAGGTCCTCACTACTCACCAGTACTAAAACTAAGATGGCATCCCCTCTCGTTGGTTCTGTAACCATTTGGAGAAGGAATTCATCAGCTATCACATCCAGGAAAAACTGGGCTCTCTTATTACTACTAGCACACTAGTCTATATCTGGGAAGTTAAAGTCTCCCATAATCACACAGTTCCCAGTAGTATTAATTTCCTTAAAGAGGTCCCTATCCATGTCTAGATCAGATCCCGGCAGTCTATAACACACTCCAAGCACCATTCCAGAAGGAACTTTAGTAGCTTTTTTTCCCTAACATGATTTTTACCCAGATTGATTCTGTCTTGTTAATTCCAATTCCATTCCAGAGAAAAGAAGAAAAAAACCCACATACAAAAATACAAATAACAAGCACTATAACTCCCCCAGGACTCCTCCACAACCCTAAAGGCTCACTCAAACCCTAAAGGCTCACTCCAACTCCTCTGTTCACAGCCCCTTTCGCAAGGTTGCCCATTCTTTCTGATCTCGTTTGCACTAAAAATATAGTGATAAGTCACTTAACAAGAAATCTACTTACCTACGACTGATGTAGTCTAATGAAAGTTAGTAATAATGACTGCTGCTTAAATCAAGACAGAATTAGCACAAATTTTATTTAATAGGAGCATTTTTGATTAAAACCAAGAGATTATGTGGTACATAATCAGGTATTGTAAGAAGTGTGAAATTCTATGTCCTAGCTTTAATGAAAATGTTGTCAAATATAGATTAAAATAAAACACCAACAGTGAAATGTAGTCAATCAGTTTTATTCTTATTTTAAGTACAGAATTTTACTTCCTTTAAAATCTATTCAACTCTTTTTTTTTTTTTTTTAAATAGTGGCCTATTTCACAGAGTTTTTTCCAATAACTTCAGGCGACTTGCATGCTTTATATATTTGGTCAAAGATTTATTTTAGTTAAACAAGTTCACCAATCCCAAAAAAAGAAAAAATGTATTATAATTCTAGGTGCTAATAACATTACAGTGGAGTGATCAGTAAGGTTAACATGAATGAATGAATGAATGAATGAATGAATGAATGAATGAATGAATG
>ML685808.1:11175348-11259251 GCA_007922175.1 Pelusios castaneus
ATGAATGAATGAATGAATGAATGAATGAATGAATGAATGAATGAATGAATGGTTTTTAGTTCATTTTCCTGACTTGAGGCTGTTTTGTATAATTTTCAGATTTTATTTGAATGTGAACTGCAAGTTTTATTTCACCTTAGATTTTTGTTAGTAATATATGTTTGTTTCTGTCCACTGTTGAGATCAATACATAAGAGCGGTCCAAATTAGAAAATCGCACTGCAGAAGGGCCTAGCTAATTACTATCCAATAATGTGATGGCCATAGACCCCACCTCAGAGGTTTTTCCCAGTGGTTTATACAGAAGAAGAAAAAATGTATTTCTGAAAAGTAAAATTTTCCATGGATAAAAATTCATTGAACAACAATGTTAGTTTTTTACAGTGAAGGGGAAGTACAGTTTCTCCAAAGTCAGTGCTTAAATTCCCATACATAATTTATCAGAGCTCATATCTTTCTACCATTGTTCCGCATGATTAGAGTTCCTACCCTTTTCATACAGACACACACGCACACAACATACACAAAGAGAAACTTGGTCTCAGCATTCCAGCCAGTAGTATATCCAATTACCATGACTTGGCAGCTTACCAGATGTGATGAGGAATCCGCCTCCTACTTTATAGAATCTAGCACTGAGAAAGGGCACACCACACACCAACAGGAATCCTCCCACCAGACTGGCAGCGACAGCTAGTATGATGAATGCAGTCCAGAAACCTCTGTACACTGTACAATTGAAAAGAATAGAGTTGTAGGAAAGAAAAGAAAACCCACATAATCAGATCAGTTTTCAGAAGTCTGTGAAACTGATGCATGTGACTCCGGTTTCAGTGACCATAAAAATAATAACCTTGCTGTAATGAATACCAGGATTATGAATAATTTTTAAATATCTTATTAGATTTATTGAGGAGTTGTTTCATGTTGAGAAGAGTTGTATTGGGCATGTACTAATTCCCTAGAGTCCCTTGGGATATACAGACTATGGACAGCATTTGTAAGGGTTTAGCTTATGTGTCACACACATCATAATATAAATAATGGGTCTGGACTGAATAGCAGAAATCCGATGGGTGTATCAAGGACACATGGCACAAGAGGGTAATACATAATGTGGCACAACTTTTGTGGGAAAGCAATGAGCTTGGGGTAGGAAAGAAAGAATGGAAGCTAAGCTCAAAGACAAACAGAATCATCTCTTCTTTTCTTCCCTTTTTAATTAGCAATTGTTAAAGGTGCCAGGTTCATGATCCTGTAGAATTAAGGCATCTTGACCCACACAGACCAGGTGAAACATACAAAGCAACAGTGCAAGCTATTCCTCCTCAGTGCTCTAGGTTGCCTTCTTTCCTGAACCAAAAGCATCAGAACTAGAGAGGGATTCAGTTTCTTTGGCCCATTGAGTCTTGGATTTTCTGCTGTGACTTCAAGCAACAAAGCTAGGTTGTACTAAATGTGGTAGGTTTGGATGGTGGTCACTTCCCCTCTAAGAACAGGCCAGTTCACCAATTTATTGCACTGAATATCACCCAATGGGAATAACTTTCACTTAATCCCACAACCCTAGCCCAAATTCATGTAGGTGACCATAGAGGTGAAAGGCTCCATAGCCCACCATCAATCCCTTGAGTCATCCCATCCATCTCATGCTATCATCTTCCACTTTATGCACTGTGTCAGTGAAGCAGTAGTTATATGAGATTTGACTCAAGCATTAGAAAATGGGCAATTCTTTCCTGATTCACAGACAAAAGAAAATGACATACAGAAGACACAATTTACTCATTTTAAGCCAGTCAGATAAGGAATCCATTTAATAAAAGAATCTTGACCCTTTAAAGAAAGCCCATGATTAATTTATATACTTTAGCAATACATTACAGAGCCAAATTCTGCCCTTTGTTACAGCCTATGGACTATGCTATAGCCCATAGTGAATACCTCTTTCCCTGGGCACCCTCCTGTGCTATAGGATTTTACATACAGACACTTTCTTACTTGAAATAAAACAATAAATGCTGTTCTTTCAATTAGCACTTTCTATCTGCAGATCTCAAATACTTCAGAGTGAATTAATTTAGCTTCCCAACACCCTTGGTGTGGCATGTGATTATTATATTCTGAGGTTACAGATGAGGAAGCTGAGACAGTTATTAAAGGCCTGAACCTGAATGGTGTTTTAAACCTGGATGTCAGTGGTCGTACAGTTAAGGCTCTCTTTGTAGACTGACAGGCATTCAGTAATAGACTGGGTGCTAAACATGCAGGAAGAACTACACAGTTCTAAGCAGAGAACATCCCCATCCCATCACTCAAGTGATATCATCATGTTTTCTACACAACACCACAAACTCACAGGTCCTGCGGTGGGTAAACTGTTCCTTGCAGATAGAGTAAGGGGCCAGGTTATAGAAGAGGATATTTCTCTGTGTAACTTTTTTGCTCACACTTTAAGTAATCTAACAGTCTTTCAGAAGTCAGTCTCAGAAAAGATTCCTAAGAGGCAGCTGAGGGGTTTATTTCCTAGCAAGGACTGACAGACAGGGACAGATGGCTTAAGAGCCCTTTATTTAGCACAGAAAAGTTAGTCTGTTTATTAGTAAAATCCTTCAGAAACTGGTAACCATGACTGTCTCTGAGAAAAAAACAATCACTATTGCTTTACTAACTCTGGATGGCGTTTTTTATACAGAGTCTACGCTGAAGCATCCTGCCCACTTTACTGCCAACAGACTCATCACATCCGTTTTATACTGCAGTGTTCTCCCCTAGGCAGAAGTCATCCAGGTCACAGAAAAGAAAATACAGACAAATTTTTTTAATGAATTCCCTATAAAAAACATATTGCTAAAGGCTGAAGAAAAGGTCAAAATGTTTGTTTGTACAGTACACCTGGCCCAGCTCTCAAGAGGCAAAGCAGAGTGACGTGTACTATTTAAAGCAATCAATTAATTTAAACAGAAATGGGGGATTAATTGTATTCTCTGCCACCAAATAAATTAAAATTCCAAACAGGAGCTAATTCATTGTAGAAATCCAAAAATATATGGTGATAGAAATTCAGGAAAACATTGGCGGGAAATCAGTTTGAATTTGTTGATTTAACTGCTTTTCCCTCTTTTAGAAATTGACTCATTTTGCTTTGCCAATGTAGATCTTTCAGCAAGTGTTTTTGGTGCTTTTTTCTTTTAACAAAATCCCCAAACAACACTATAGTTCACTCAGTGTTTGTGGAAATCACTCAGTGCTAGACTGGCCTGCACTCAGCCACATAGATGAATAAGGGAGAATGTGGCCCTTATTACTCCTAGCTCAGTTTATAAGTTTGGCTGCACAGGGGAAAGCAGGAGTTACTTGCCCAGTGCTCCTCCCTGGGAGCAAGGAAGAGGTGCAGAGTAGTAAGAAGGAGGAAGAATCCTGGCTCTGCCACATTTATTCCTGGCCATATTTTCCTATCTTCAAAGCGTCTGACGAAGTGGGATTTTCTCCCACGAAAGCTCATGCGATAAATAAATCTGTTAGTCTTTAAAAGTGCCACAGGACTCTGTTGTTTTCCTGGCCATAGTAGCTGGATGAACAAAACACTGAGGGAGGGAGCAAGAGAATGGTCACAGTTCAGGGCAAATGCACCTATATCCCCTGCCATGTTCCAGCAAGGACACCCGCTGTTAGGTTTCCAGCTCTCTTGGAAGAGCCCTATGTCTCTCTCTCACCTGAGCAGGGTTTTTTCCAGTTCCCTTCCTACACTGTGATACTCCCAACAAGTCAGACTGCCTTCCCAGGCCAGTGTCTGCACTTTGCCCTCTCTTCAGAGGCCAAGACGATCATGTTTGCCCACAGTTATGAGTTGCCACACAGCTCTTTATAAGCAAGCATGTTTATTCTTAAGGTGAAAGCGGTATAGAGAAAAAATAGTAAAATGATCAGAAAGAACCTATACTCATGACAATCAGCTTACCAGTCGAGATCACCCACATACACACACAAGGTCTCTGGTAGGACACAGTCCTTCAGACCCCACAAAGGGATTTTCTATAGTTACCACTTGTAACAGCCTTAGCTCAGAACAAATGCACCCACGCCTACAGTAATCTTGCCTTTATACAGCTGAGGCCTTTGATCTTCAAACTCAGGGGACAGGTAAGATGGAGCTTCCAAAAGCTGTGCTTTTGCATAATCGGAGGTGGTGATTCCCCAGGCAAACCACTTCCTACAGATTCCCCAGGCAAACACTTGACACTGCCCAGCAGTCCCTTCCTGTCTAGTCCTTTGTTCAGTATAACCCTTAGATGTGAGCCATGAGAAGTGTTATGAACTTCAATGTGTCCCTCAAATAGTCACATACAATCCTGGCCCACAACAACAAATTACCTTTGCATTTAACATGATGGACTCAACCGAAACTTAATTCAACACAACTTTTCAAGGATATTGCAGGAAATTGCCACATCTGTCACAAGGGGATGTGGGAGAGTAAACTGCTCTGCATAAACAGATAAACTTCCCGTGGAATGGGCAGCAAATGGGGAGCAGGGGACTCTGAGTCACAAATCAGCCCCTGGTCTGCCCCTGGGACAGTGCAGCTGCAGCCACCCTACACTCAGGGTAGACCATAAAGTCATCATCCACCCTTCAGTCCATATAGAGAGCCTTCAGTCTAAGGAACCCAGTGTGACCCAGATCTATAACAGGTTCCCGTTGGTTGACAGTTTGCTTCTGTGAATCTCAACGGAAGTGTGAAAACAACAAGCTGCTCTTTTGTTGCCTAAATTCAGTTGCACCTCTTTCATCACGAGTTGCTAATGAAGTACAAGAGTTTCCAGTGAACTATCCAAGGGTGAGTTCCTCGTATACTTTCTACCACAGTGTGTTAGATTACAGCAAGGGAGGTAAGCCTCCTGTGGAAAACACCCGTCACAAAGGAAGGCCAGATCATGATTTTATCACGTATCCAAGTAAGACTGTTGTGTTAGTGGATGCATATCCAGGATGCCACAGCTGAAATGGGGAGAAGTAATTTACTGCATTCTTTGGAAGGATGGAGGATAGCTACCCTGAGTCCTGGCTCCATTTACTCCCTAAATACGCTCCATTGGGTTGCTCTCAGAGGACAGCATCAGGAGCACATTTCCATTTCTTTCTTTAAATTGTGGGGCTGCAGCTGTGGCCAGGACTCCTATAGACTGACTCTGCAAAGGGGAGTGTCTCTCTGTTTTCTCTTACGCTCCTCATGAGTTTGTAATGATAGAAAATAAGATCAAGGTCACCAAGATAATAGCAGTACAGACCCACACATCTCAGCACAGCATCAGAGCCCTGTGAAAAGAAGAGGTGAATGCGATTGGTTAGGGACTAACCTGCAGTTGCATCATAGGAAGGATGTGGGAAAGGTCCAAGGGGAATGGGCATAGGAAACAGGTAGCCATGCATGCAATATTTGGGATGTGCTTGGCTAGCTGAAAAAGAAATGGAAAATAAATAGCATTTCACTTTTATTTTACATCCAGTCCTAGAATCCCTGCAAAACACTCATTGGCACTCAGAGGGATATGGAGTAAAGGATAAATTGAACATGTTCTAAATGCAAAATGAGACAGCCAGAATGCAATAGTATTCGAGAGTATTACATGGACAGTTTTAATTCCCTTAAAAATGAACTTGAGCCAGACAAAATAATAGGAATATGGATTTGTTCAAATTGGACTAATTCTCCCCATGCCTAGGTTTTTTCCATTCTGCCTAGAAGTGATTAACATATTTGGATACTAGAGCTACCTACAATAGAGCATCTCCCATGTGTGGGAAAGGAAAGCACAAATACAATGGAAGTGCCTCATGAATATCAATACCAGCGAGACTTATCATGATTCATGGTAATAGAATTAATGTTAAATGAATTAATTAATGATTGGCCACTTATTTTAAAATGTTCCCTAGCTCAAAGGAACACATTTTAATAGGTGGACATGAGTTCATGTTAAATTGACGATGGAATACCCACTGAATTAATTATTACATCCACAATAGCAGCAAATTAGTTTGCCATGATCAATCCTATTGCAAAAAAACCTAAAGAAATAATAAAGATTTGCCAGTTATCTAATAATCATGTGTTATAAAAAGGATTACAGTCGGTGATTTATTTCATCATTTTACTTCATGTAACATCATATTATATAATGGATTTCCATATAATGCAATTGGGTGGTAAGTCTTGTCAGGACTTTTTTTTTACAGGAATGTTTTCTGTATGAAAAATGTCAACCATCCCTAGCAAATACTAAATTTTATAATGTGACAACCATATTCTAAAATATGCAGTAGTTTACTAAGAGTAGAAGTCACCTGAAATATTAACCAACATGTAGTAAATTTACTGTGGGATCCTGACAGAGTTGCGTTGTCAACTTGATCATCATATGGTAAATTTCCTATGAAGTGATTGCATTTTGTGGTGAGCCCACTATATGTCGTTTAGAGGGGGGCTTACCCAATTGAGGAAACATCAAGCATGGATGAACACTGAATAACTAAACTACCTGTGGGTTGGCTGTCTTTTTTGTTGGCTCTTCTTAACCTTTGAATGCCCATCAGTTAAATTTTCTCAGACATTATTCCATGAAGTTTCATACCTCACCCTAATCTTGAGAGTCATACAGCTGACTCAGAAATGGTGATAGGCACATCTTGGTGACACTCAGTGCTTCATTTGTAAAGAAAGAGCTACCTAGGCACAAAATGGCATCCTCCACTCAGCTTTACCTCTCACACCTTGCCCAACTGACGGAAAAGGTGCCAGGGCTGTACCCCAGCAAGAAAAGAGGTGAAGGTCTGGTGACATCACTTCCTGAGGGTTTGCCTGCCAAGCAAAGACGTCACAGAAAATGGTGACCACAGGGCCCACCACAAGGCTCATCACTACCCACAATAAGTATCATTTCATGAAACAGGGCTGTGAATGTCAGTGAAGTGTATGACTGGGAGAATTTTAGAACCCAGAGTTTCTATAGTACTTAAAAGCTTTACAGGGACTGTTTCAGTGAATTCTTTTTAGTGCTTATCTAAGATATTGGTAGCCTGGGAAACTGAAGCCCTCTAATTATCAGCAGTTCAAGTACTGCCCCACCAGTCCATCCCAGTCAACTTAAAAAAATTAAAAACAGCTCAGTCTTCAAGATCCATTCTGTCCTTGGCTATTTTGCTGTAAACAAAGGGTACCAGTTAGCGTCACTTGTTTTATTTGTTTGCTTTCTGTAATGTGAACACCTGTCTGACTAAGACCACCGACTTCATTTCCCATGGACCACCTAATAACTATCAGATGAGCTGGACCCCAAGTGGCAAATCAGAGGTTTGCAAGATTAGACATCTCCATTCTGCTTAAAATTGTTTTTCAACTAATTAGCATATTTTCAAACAGGTGGATTTGCTATCACCTATGTTTATAAATAGTGCGTGTGCTGATACGCAGAATTTCCATGAAAAAAGGAAATGGACAATGCTGTGAAATAAGCATTCTGATCCCATTTATACATAGATTTGTTTGCATCTAATTCTACCCGGAGCCCCCCAGATTGCAGTCACTAAGAACTGAAGGCACTGACACCTCATAGGACATATACAGATACATTAATAGGATAGTAAAGACAAAAGGGCAGACAGCCACAGAGCTGTAGTCCAGCGAGCCCCTCTGGGGACTACATGAAGTAGCAATAAGGGTATCAGAGGGAGCTCTGTCACTTTTGGAGGAAATCACTACCTCATGAGGCTCTGAGGAAGAAGACGATATTTTAAAATTAGGAGAAAATGAGTGAATCACTATGCTCCTATAAGACTCTGAAAGACCATCTGAAATAAAATATTTCTGAGTTAAAAGGAGCACAGAAAGCGAATCCTGATCAGAGGAGTTTGGGGATAACTTTGGTTCTGTCCTATTTAAAAATGGCCAAGCCGATCCTGTGAAAAATAAAACAAATGTAAAGATAACTTGTTCCTCAGTTGGGAGAACCTCCCTCACTGACTTGCAGCCCAGACTGTGTTTTCCTAGCTCAATTATAATCTGATAGAATTAGAGCTTTATAATGGAAGTGCTGACATAACTCTTATCATAGCAACATGGACATGATAATAAACTATCAATAATGTCAGATTCATCCCCTTAAAACATTTCTAAACAAAGCTGTAAAATGTATCAGAGTAACACTCACTAAACCAGAAGTTCCATATGGTCTCCTCATAATCCTCACCAAAGAACCAGCATCTCCAAAAGAAACCTTCATGGTGAAAAGTAAGGATCTCTTTTCTCAAAGCCTCATCCTAACAAGAGAATAAAGCAAAGACCAATAAAATTGTATTGACTTCAAATGATTACTATTGGGTTAGTGACTAGGATGGCAAGTCAGTTTTTGAGGAAGCGTGGGACAGGTGGTTTTTTGTTTGCATTGCCAGAATTACACACCTGAGTAGTTCTTCAGCAACTTGAATTAGGCTCCATTAACACAGACCTCCTTGGCTGTGAAGAATGTCATTGACTTCAGGCTTTTATCTGAGGCTTTCCTAAATTTCTGATAAGTGAAACATTTCTTCAGATCACTGAGAAAGTAGGATATTATTTATCCTATGTGGACAGAGATGACACATGGAAGGGGGCCGGGCATGTGGGGTCACATGCTCCCCAGATTTCTGGCAGTGTTTATATGCCCTTCCCTGAACCCCACTATATACCAAAATTTTTAAAGACTCATAGGCTATATCTACACTTGAAAAGTTAGGTCGACTTAACAAAAGTCAACTTCACTTTTCAAGTGTAGATGTGGCCCCTTTTTGGCCTTATTTAGTCGACTTAACATTTTAAATCAACTTAGAAAGGTCCAACTAGGCACTACTCCATGTCTTCACTGGCTTAAGTCAACTTAATAAAGTCGACTTAAGTGCTAGTTCGAATTAAAACGTGGTGTTATTAATTCAAACTAACTTTTCCTTAATTCAACTTAAGGAGCAGCTTAAGTCAAATAATGGAAAGCCCAGTGTAGATGCGGAGTAAATTAAGTTGACTTAAGCCTCCTTAAGTCGACTTAATTTGTAAGTGTAGACACACCCATAGAGTCTTTAAATTGTTTCGGGGGTGGGGAGGGCTCAATTTAAAGACTAATAGAGTCTATCAACAGCTATGCATCATCTCTGTATGTAGACTCCACCTTGCAGTCTTTATGCACCCAAAGGTACTACTATCTCTAAACCCCTCATTGACCCCTTCTCCTGGATGACCCAAAAAGGTCTTCCTCTCTCTGCTTAAACCAATGGGAGCTATAGTTAGTTTACATCAGACAGAAGTTATTCTTCCTTTATGTCAGCTTCCTCATGAGCTCAACTATAATGGCTGACACCTACTTATGTTGATGTATGTTGCACCAATTTCCCATTTAATGTAACCTACATGAAAGTTCTGGAAACCTGAGGTACAGATCATGTAAGGAGAAGGACTGTACTGTCCATGCTGTGAGTTAACATGTTAGGAATATAATTAAAGCTGTAATGAAAAACGCTTATCTTTGTGCAGCTGTACTACAGACTAACACGGCTACCCCTCTGGAAATTTCTATCTTTGTGCAGTTCAGTTTGATGAAGAAGTAACATTGCTGCTATACAGCTCAATCCTCTGAAGAGCAGAACACCTACTGGAAAGTATTATATTCAATGGGAGTTAAGGTACCCAGCATCTCATAAAGATTAGCCCATGCTTATTTCAAATAGGAGAAAAGTAGCTGGGGCCCAGCACAGACACATCACACAATCTTCCCAAGCCCTGGAGTCCTTACACATCAAAATAGCAATACACGAATCCTATTGTTGACCAGAGAGACCATTGGCTCATCTGGCAGAGCTACTTCTGTCAGGATCGGCATGAGTCTTGACTACAGTGATGTGCAAGGCACACACATCTTCAACTGTGTGCCTCTGCTGACTTGTTAAATCAATACTTATTTTGACCGCTGGTTGATAAATAAGATACAATCAAGACATTCATGGATGTACAAGGTAGAGCCTGCCAGCACTGAAAGAGGCAGAGTGTGTGGGAGGGTGGGGGAATAGCATGATGCACAAGCAAGGAGCAATAATTCAAATATAAAACCACTGATTAAAATATAAAAATAATAACTTCAAAAACAACAGTGAATGCTGCTGTGACAGATACTTTCAGGATTCCTCTGCTATGTCATATGCTACACTAACAGTTGGCCTAACCACGTATCTCGAATATTTGGAACGTTTATTTTATTTAATACAGTGTAACACTTTTGGGCCAGAAACCTTTTCACATTAAAGAGAAGAGTAATTTTAAAATACTCTGACAAATCTAATATTGATATTTCATTTCTAAGTGCAACAAAATTGAGCTGAACTTTTATGCTTGCTAAACTTTTGCTCTCTGCTCTCGTCAGCCTTATTATACTGTTTTCTACAAAAATGTCTCTTGCTGGGAAGTCTGCTTTCTATATGAGGAGTCATTTCGAAATATGGCTGACAGAGTCAGAAAGCTCTTCTTTATTATGAAGCCCTGAGCTCTTATTGTTGGCACTATAAAATTTTCCAAAAGTGAATCACTAACCAGAAAAATCAAACATAATTGGTTTGGACTTTAAAGTAAAGTCTGCATAACAGAGGAATATTTCTGAAAACTGCTAATAAAAACCGCACACATTGACTGGCACAAAATTTTTTAAGAACAACAAAGAATCAGAGAGCCGATTCATCTGTTAGTTCATGGCATTTATTTAACAGTTTCATCATAAGCAAATTCAGCTAAAATCTGCATTTCTAAAAGGCCATATTAGACGTTTAAATATTAATTTTTATTACATGAAACTCAACATAATACAGTTTGCCTTTAGTGGCAGATGCTGCTATCAGCAAATAAATGTATTATGTTTTTACATTTCAACTTACTGCGGCATAGCTATCAGAATACAGAAGTGCTTCCTGTAATGGTTTCCATTATGTATGTTTATTTTGCTTCAAGTCTTTATCAATGATATGCTGTATTGAGGCATAGGCTGTGATTTTATAGTTTAGGCTGAGATGTGTTCTTATACATCAAATGTCTATACAATAAGCATATATTAACATAGGCTTAAAACTATCAGCACCAACATTTAGAACATTTGAGTTGGTTTTAAAACATATATAAAGTGTATCTTTTCCTTGCATAATATCACAAGATTTTTATTTTTTTACCTCTGTGGTGTGAAGAGTTTTATTTTCAGGTTCAAAGATTCCACATGTCTCTGTCGCTAGGAGCCAATAATCTGTCCCAAAAGCTACAAGGAACAATAGAACACCAATACCACCAAGAATTCCTGCTATAAAGGCTGGTATTCCAGCCTTCATGGTGGAACAACAACAGGTAGTGAGCTTGAAACCCAGAAAAGTACTGAGGAGTCCAGCAGTTAAAAGGGAGACTGAGAAGTGAGGTATGTAGGAAGGATGCTATTTCTGGACACAGATTAGCATAGCTTCATGATTGGTTTGAGTTTCATGACTGGTGTGAGTTGCAGTGGGAAAAGGACTAATAAAAGCAGATGACCTGGCACAACCAAACAGCTGTAGTATTAAAGAAACATTACAACTATCTATAGAGATATGGTATGAAGATTCACGAACAAACACATGGGCATTCATTTTACAAAAGCAATGTGAAGAGCTTATCATTCAAAACAGTTTTTGGACTCTTGTGGAGCAACTTCTATGGATGGATGATGTAAAATTGCCCAGATAATGACTATTGTTTGAACAAGTTACTTTTAGAGTGTGTATCTTAGAGACTGCGTGGTCAAAACTGAAGGTACTTTAGCCACTTCTAGAAGATATCATTACATTCACTGCTACAGCTGTAGTATGAAGGTAGCACATTCACAGTACTGAAGCTATTCCTCTGTTCTTTCTGCTCTCACCACCTCTCCTCCCATTAAAGTAAAATGGAAGTCTTGATTTCAGATAAAAAGTAGAGATCCAAGCAGTGATATTTAAAGTTTGGCCAATACCTCTTTTAAAGTCTCTGTTTTAGAGGCAATGCTGCTCCTACAGAGCTCCCTCCTGTTGCAGGTTTAGTTAATCATGTCATAGGACTATGTTAAATCAAACTAAAAATAGGCATTTAAATCAGGTGCCTGTGGACAGTTAGTAGCACTGGGCTATCCTTTTAGGTGGTCTTGAAAAGACATTATCTTCTCTCCTTTCATCCCATAGAGAAGTACAACTATGGTGTTTATTTGTCCCTACCAACAGCTAATTGTATCATGAGGGAAAGAGCCCCTCAGATATGAGGAACTACTTAATGAGTAGAAATTTCATTCTCATGCGGCTGCTAATTTTTTTTTTCTTTGTCTGAAGCATCTGTTATAGGCTATTGCCAGGGACAAGATGCCAGACTAGGAGAACACTAATTTCAGTATGACAATTTCTATATTCCTGTAACATGCCTGTGATGTTGGCACAGAGGCAGAAATTCATGTTAGTGAAAAAATTCAAGCTATAGTATCATTCGAGTATATCAAAATTAGTTCACAGTCTCCTTCTCGGATGCTCAGGCTCTCATCTCCATACAGAAGAAAGCAACTAAAAATAATTTGTGTTGCCAGATTAATTTGTGAATCTGTATATTTAGTCATTAAAATTAATTGCCAAAGGAGAACTGAAAACAGTAAGAATTTGGGAAGCTCTCAGGAAGTTCTTTTTGACTAAACTTAGCCACTCTGTAAAGCATATGGGGAGGGGAGGCCATCTATTCTGTCGTATTTAGGAGTATGGTAGTTCTAAAAATATGGCAGCTTGCATCACCTGCATTGTTATTCCTTAAATATTTCATGCAGGAGTTATTCTTAAATCCTATACTAGGTATCTGTTCCTGGATGTGAAACTTCATAAATGGTATCTCATTATAATTATTTATTTATGTCCAAAAGGGTGCTAGGCCCATTATTGAAACCACAAAAAAGTTAGGTCCTTGCCCAGAAGAGTCCACGTTCTAGTTAAAGACAGGGAAGGCTACAAACATAATAGGAAAGTAGAGCAGAAATGAGATAATACAGTAATTAGAATAGCCATATACTCCATATCCCCATCATTCATTCTCCCCAGGTTAGTCTGTAGAATCAATGCTGCAGAAATAGGTTTTTAGGAAGGGTATGAAAGAGAAACAGGTACGGGAAGAATATTTCACAACTGAGAAGTGGTGTGGAATGGGTATGGAGATGTGCAAGAAGGCCCTGGGAGCGGTGTAGAGGCTGATATGGTTGGCAGAGCAGATGGGGTAGGAAGGTCAGCGAACAATATGGTCTGAGCTATCTGAGCTGACTGATGTTTGTGAACATTAGTTTTATATCTTGTCAAATGAAGTCTCTAAAATGGTTGAACATCTTTTGATATTGGTACTATGATGTGAGAATCCCTAATGTAAGAAGGAGCAAGATTTGATCAGCAAGTGCAGAGAAGCAGCATTGGATGGCCCTAAATGCAAGATACCATTTTGCAACTAGCTAAGAGCTTAAGTCACCCTTTCTAGCACACAGATCAGGAGGCTGGGGATGGGGGAAAAATGAGCCTAAGTTACATACAAAAAGGCTGGGAAAGTTGCTTCAAGGGAACTGAGACATGTATCAGATCGTTGCATTATGTACCTGGCCCCTACTCTTTCATAGCACTACCTTCCCAACACACCAATTAAAGGGGAAGAGTTGGGAACACCACCCTACATTTCTTGATCCCCTCCTATCACCCCAGAATTTATACTGCAGTTTGCTTCAGAAGTTAAATCAGCTACATGTCTTGCATACCATCAGTGGAGTCACATTAACCATGGCCTCAAGGAGAACCATTAGTAGCACAGCATAGAGTTAGCTGTTCTGAATGTGCTGGAAAGGGGGATTCTGAACCACACAATGGATATTATCATCCCCTCTGATTTTTGCACCTGTCTTGTTCATTGATTGTGCCCATTTGGTGGCCCTATTGTGCCCTTTGCTAACCCCCAGTTCATATTTCCTGGCCAATCATGCAAGGGAGAAAGTAGATAAAATTGGATTTTCAAAAGTCTCCCCCTCAGTGCATTCATCCATGGATAGAGATGCTTGTGGCCACAGTTGCTGCATATTCACTAGATAAAGAGGGCTAGTCTCATGTAATCCTAGGATAAACAAAAGGCACCAACCACACATCAGAACTCCCAATCGCAGCAACATGAATAATGTCAGAGCTTTTTGGAGCCAACTCAAAATAACTTAAATAACTTTCCTCCAGAGTTTAAACGAAAGTGTATGATCTGCCTTGAAATGCATGAAGGAAGTTCCCATTCATTTCAACAGGAACTGTGTGTGTGCATCCAAACACAGGACTGAATTCAGCTTTGAAGAAAAAACTCTCTTCAGCCTGGTTTTAGATCTCTGATCAAACCAAGCAAAATTCCTACTGCTAAGTTTTAAAATCAGAGCTCACTAAGGTACCAGGTAGCCAAAGAAGAGTCTGGCTTGAAGAATTAATGCAAAGAAACAAGGGGAGGGGCTCTGGTCTTTTCAGTCCTCAAATAAACCTATTCCAAGCACCAACAAACCAACTCCCCTTCCTGCACCTGCTCCTTATAAATGGTTAATAAGGCTCACTTAATTCATAACAGCTGGTCCCACCCTGTCACTCTGGCAATATAGCACCTAAGCAACATAGCTGTAGTCTTTCCTTTACTGTTAATCTCCATCCTGACAATCCCTCATCAACTGTCACACACAGGCACACTTTTACATAGCTGTGAACCTCAGCAACATATATGTATCTTATAATCACCTGATTAGTTTGTAGGCAACAATTATTGCAACTAGATTCTGTCTTTAGATTGAATAGAAAATGGTTAATTAAATACAAAGTGGTAAGTCTCCATCAATTAATTCTCAATAAATGTAATTGAAATCAGATTCCATTTAACTAACATGTAATACTGGTTAAACCTGCCTTAAGTGACAAGGAAAATCAGCTCTCTTCTGTACTGATGACCTATAGCTTAAAGATGAACATAACTAAGTTGGAAACCTTGGGGATGCTTTGAAATGCTTAATTAAGACAAGGGATTGCATTTCAGATGTGAGGTCCTTTTTGCAGATTGCACTGTATCTTATTAAATAATTATCTACGATCCTTAAGTAAAGCTCCTTTTTAAAAAAAGGGGTGCTAATGCATTTTTCCATAGTTCTGTGTATGCTTTCTAGTCTCTTACAAGCGTCTTTGAATTTGCTACATTAATGCTAATATGTAGTTGCAATCTAGTTCTTCCATTTAGAAAGTTTCCTGAATGAGCCTCAATCCCTTTGGTAGAAAAACTGTGTGTATTTGAGGGAAAGTACTGTAAGCATCCAGCCCTAGCTCTAGCTAGACTGTTATTCATACAATAAAATACTTTCCAAATTCTTAACATGCAGAATAAGAATCATGTTTGGAATGTCAAAATGTCTCTGTTTAATTAGCTTCCCTTCCTTCTCAGCAAGCCCTATACATTAGGATTTGGAAAAAATCCTCAATCGGACAGACAACAAAACTGTGCACCTCAATTTCATCTTAATAGAAAAGATAGTCTTATATTTTCAAAATAGGTCTCTTCATTCATGTTTAGGACTCTAATTTTTTTTTAATTATCTACAGGATAATTAGAAATTCTGTATCAGAACAGGGACACATCCAGCATTCATATACATACAGGGTATGATTTTCAAATGTATCTAAGTGAGATAGGAGAACAAGTCTTTCACTGCCTTGTGATTAATTTGTGTTCCTAACTCACTTAGGCACATCTGAAAATCCCAGCCACATATAACAATTTGCACATAATTATCTATGAAACTTTGGGGTTTCCATTCATTTTCCTTCTTTATATTAAAGGGATTGTCTCCTTATTGGTAAATGCTCTGCTAAAATAAGTTAAAGTTGTAGTATTATACATCCTTGTAATAATAATTATGTCCCCAAAGAATGAGAGACCAATAAAAAATTAAAAAGTCACCACAGTAAATTTTGCATTTCAGAAAGACATCTTCTTGAATTATGAAATTTGTGCCCAGTTCCTAGAGGAGTTAGTGTGAAAAAGATGTATAAGCACAATTACAAAAGTGGCCAGTGCCATGGTGTGCCTCAGTGTTTTGGATGTTACCTTAGGAGTCTTATACTTGTTGACAGAATAAGGGAGGCACCCAACATCCATGGTCACTTTAGACTATTTTGACTTTAACGTTTAAAAGGCTCCATTACACTTTCTGTGTAAGCAAAAGAGAAATAACCCTATGAATTGCTTAAGGAATTAAACTGTAACAATTTGTTTCCACAAAACCATGCAATATTCAATGATATAGTGAATGGATATTTTAAACACTTTTATAGGACTAAAACTCTGAAGAGAATTAATTAGCCATGCACAGAAGCCCAAGCATTTAACAGTTTTCCACTCAGCTGTAGGATTTCAAGACCACCAGCAATGGATACAGGCAAAGATTACCAAGTGTACTCTCGGCTGGAATTTATATTGGTCTTAAGGCTAGGGCCGCAGAGCAACTGGAAAATACTTCATGAAAGCTTTGACCGAGCTATTATACTTTGCTTAAAGAAGCTTAAAAGTATTCTATACTTTCTGGAAGGTTAAATTTGGGGCAGAGTGAATCACTGGGAAAGTATGTACTGTATAGAATATTATCTTTTCTGCAGATCAAGCAAAATGTTAACACAACAGATCTATTTTACAGCTCCAATGCTGCAGAAAGACTCTGTCCAGAAGTTACAGTCTGGGCCATTACACTTATTTACAGGGTTATGGCCTCTGTGTGTGTGTTACCCAGCATATCACCTGTTGGAGCTAAGCAAAATTGGGAAATTCTGCCCCGGGAAAAATTCCAGTGTTTCAATATTTGTTTTCATCCAGAAATGGGACAAAAAGTTGAAATTTTTCTCAGAACACACATTCCAAAAAATTTTGACTCATAGAAGTTGAAACGTTTTGACATTTTGGGCTCACAATGTAACATTTTGACATTCCTTAAATCAAAATATTTCATTTCACTTGGTTTCAGACCTGAAAGGTTTCCTTTTGAATCAGATCAAGATTAAACTGCATTTCTCTAGCACATTGTCTTATGGGAGCTGGGGTTTGTGCCTCTAATGTTTACTTTAGGCTCGGTTCCCTAAAGGATTACATTTCCCACAACACATCTGACCTGTGAGTCAGCTGGGTCCATATTGCATTGCAAGGATACACTTCTCTAGGGAGCCTAGCCCATAGTAAACAATGGGGGCCCATCGCTCTGATAAGGCAATGTACTAGGAAAACACAGAGTTGTTGATGTTTTAAGTCAATTCCATAAAACATAGTGTTTCAATTTGCATTGAAAAGAAGCTGTTTTCAAAAGAGAAAAGGATTTGATAGGTTCACAGAGAATCTGTCTATCAATGGTTAGTAGCCAAGATGGTCTGGAGCACAACTCCATTTTCCGTGTGTCTCTAAACCATCAACTGTCAGAAGCTAGGACTGGATAACAGGGGGATAAATCATTCAAAATTTCTCTGTTCTGTTCATTCCCTCTGTTGCATTTTCGGGTGCAATCCAGACCACCTGTGCTGTAATCCTAGGTGCCTTAGGTGCTTTGCTGCTGTAACTTCCTGTACGGATGCTGCCAGCCACCATACAAGGATATAGTAGGTGTCTCCGTGTGTTAAACAGCCCTGATTCAGCATCTCTGACTGCAGCAGCCTGCTTGCTATGTAACAGCCACACTCTAGTCTTCCCCAGTGTTGGTTACTACTTGCCCAGAGATTCCAACACACTCCCAGTCCCAAATTTCTCCAATACTGTATGCCCAGAAGTATCCAATTCTTCCCCTGGACCAGTCAGAGAGAAAGTGTTGCCAAGTCTCATGATTTTGTCTTAAGTCTCCTGATAATTATCGTTTTCCTTAAAGTCCCAGCTCCTGTAGGCAAGTGGCTATGTGATGATTTCAGCCTTCAGTCTTAAAGAACAAGTAAGTTTCTAGTCCTCGTGGCTGTGGAGAAAGCTTCAAAATGTGACCCCAGTGCACCCTAAAGGCTCAAAGAGCAGAAGGCCAATAAAAAGAACATTAAATCTACTATTTTTACATAAGCTCATGATTTTAAAGCCAATGTCATGATTTTTGGTGAGTTTGACTTATGATTTTTGAACATTTGGGTTTGGCAGCGCTGGAGAAATAATATGGTTCGATTGCTCCTAGAAAGAGACAGTACCAGCAGCTGGCCATATAAACTGGAGTTAAAAATTACTTCAGTTCAAAACACAGCATTGGGTTGGTTTAGATTAAAATAAAACAAGTTTATTAAAAGAACAACATAGGATAAATGATGCCAAGTAAAAGAAATAAAGATTGTTAAAAGCAAATAAAAGTGAAAATACATGTCAAAAAGTCTAAACATTATTCCAGCAAGGTGCAGACTTTATTTAAGAAGGTTTTTCTCTCCAATTATTCATTTTCCAGCATGTCTCTCTGTCATAACCTTCCACAGAACTACTATGTGCTGGTTTCCCTTGTCTTAGGTGAAAAATAAAGATGGAATCTCTCTCTGGACCTTATATTCCCAAGGAACTGTCTTTGTTCTCAATGTTAGGAAGGCCTAGGGATTCAGTCTCCTCTGTCCCTCCAAGGTGCAGCAGATATCTTACTTCTCTGTCTCTCAAGTTAGGGATCAAGAAACTGCCACTAGTTTTTTGATAGCTTTGTTTACAGCTAATATGTAAACTGAGGTAAATACACATCCCTTTGTCTGTTTATCATCTTTACCTAGGCAGCTAGCCTGTCTTCTTAAGTTTGAGTTACATTATATAGAGAAAATTCATAACTTCACATGCATTTTACATAATATTTATGATCAGTGTGGTGGTAGTTTTCAAATGATACCTTACAAGGCATATTTTGTACAAACATCGTTGCAGTCATGTGTGGAGTGTGCATAAAGGGGCACTTAGGGTCACACCCTCTGCAACGTGGGGCAGTAGCCATTCTCAGAAGACAGGCTATTGGGCTAGACAGACCATTGGTCTGCAACTGTATAACCATTCTCATGGCCAGGGCCGGATTAAGGCCCTGCGGGGCCTGGGGCTGCCCATTCTTGTGGGCCCCCCATTCCCGGTGGTGGGAAAAATGAAAATTTGGGGGTACCACTGACTGTTTTCCATGGAAAATTTCTATGTTGCAAAAACTGAATTTTCTGTCAGAAAAATCATTCCAACAGAAAATTCCCAGCTGGCTCTATTAACCGTAAATTGCAGATTTGAAAAGAAGTCCAAAATTGGTGGAAAATCTACCCCTTTTCATAGGCTTCTTGCACAGTAATACTACTACAGATAATTTGTTTGACAAGACATGAAACTCATAATTTAAAAGAAAAATATCATTTTAAAATTTTTTTTTCCAGTATCCAAAATATATTAGGCACCTTGCAGGACATAAAGATGATACAATCACAACTTCAGATGCCATGAACAAGAAAGTGATGAGCCAAAAGGGGTTCAAAAAGATTCCATTTGTTGGTTCCAAATATTTTTGGCTTAAATACTGAATTCTCTGCATTTCTGTTTTCTAGATAAAAAAACCCAAAAATGTTGGTAAACATTTATATACTTATACATACAATGTCAAATTTCAACAGTAATTTAAACAATGTAAAAATTAAACTATAGGTCATTAATAAGGTGGAACTCGCTATTTATTAAAATAGGTCTGGTCTGCACTGATGGTGGTGGTCGATGGGAGGTACGCAAGCTATATAATGTATCTCCCATCAACGTACTTACATTCACATACCATAGGGTCTCCTTGGCACTGCGTCAACAGGGATGCCCTCTCATTGCTGCTGCCTTACTCCTTTCAGGGAGCTGGACTAACTGAGTAGACTGGAGAGCGCTCTCCAGTTAACTGAATGAGTCTACACTGAGCCGCTCAATAGATTCCTCTGCATTGACATCTGACATACCTTTAGTTTAACAAAAGTAGTTCACCCATATTGTAAAGGACCATTCAAGATACAGTGGCCCATTAACACACCTGCATATAACAATTTGTAACTCACTAACCTAATATTTTTGTCCCAGAACTGCACGCTCCAGATAGAATAGATAGATATACACACCATATATCTAAAATAAAAGCAGATCCTGATTAAATTAAAGTGTCAGAATACTCATTTGCATTAAAGCCATTTTATACTGATCTGGCAGTGTAAAAAGGGACCCTTAATAGGAAGTAAATTAAGTCTATTAATGTGTGCTTTCGAGTCTTTCTCACTACCAGATCACAGTGAAAGAGCCTTAGTCTAATGACAATCAGGCCCTCAAGTCTTTGTAAAATAATTATAACAGGTAAGGTGTAATTACCTAAAAAATGAACTATGCCTGTAATTTAGTGGTACAGTGTTTCCTAATAGAATATTACTGTACATGGAGGATAAAGACTGTGAAAGTCCAAGTGTGTTATGTAGAAGAGAACTAAAGTCTTTGGTACATTCTGTATACTTTTTATTCATAAAAAGTCTATTTATTTGTTTGTGTTTTGTTAAACTCCCCATACATTCTATTACTCAGATGAATAGGAAAAGAAGGGAAAAGTTTGATGTTAATGATGGAAGAACCTTATGTATTTGAAGATTTGGTTCAATTTGGCAAAGCAAAACTCAGAGGTTTGGATGCATATCTGGAATTTCTAAGAATTACCCAAAATGTGGAGATTTCCCACTTCCTCTGTCCTCATGCCCTGCCCCTTATACTCTCCCCTTACTCTCTACTTCTGATATGAGGAGATCCCTCTTCCTTCCCTGGCAGCAGCACTTTTTTAGTAGCCCCTCTGAAGACTTTTCTCTTCCAAAACTCTTTTGAGATGAGCCTGCTCATCTTTATGTCCCTGTGCCCCATTAGGAGCAGCAGGAGCAGAAATCTTCAGAGGGAGGCTCTGTCTCCTTTCCTCCAGCAGAAACAGTGCTAACCTACTTCTGTCTATGTGAGTGTTCTGTTCCTGGTGCAGGATTTGTAGCTTCCCAGGTCCTATAAATCATTGCTGAGAACTCTGAGAATACAACAGCATTTACCATGACCAAAAAGGGAGAGGAGGGAGACTTCTCTCAGAAGACGGATCTCAGAAAGGGTCCAGGTTTGCTTCGTGGCATGGACAAACACTTGGATTAATTCTTATTTCATTTAAGGAGGTTTTTTAGTCCATCCTCAGCAGATGTGCAGGGACTGTGTGCAAGAGGAGAACCTCAGTCCAGCAAACTTCTTTCTATCTCTCCTTCATGTGTATTTCTCTGCAAAAAAAATTGTATATAAAAAAAACCACACATATACACACACACAAAAATAAAAAACCGGAAGTAAATAGAACTTTTTTCCCTGCAGGAAATACTACATTTAATGCAGGGAAATCCCTCTGTCCCAGCCCCAAAAACATAAGAAAATTAGGATGAATAATTTTGTTTAGTGTCAACCCTGTTGATACTCCTTAAACGTTCTCTGTTTGTGAGACTTGTCAGTCCAGTAAGGCAGAGTGCCTGACTGTCAGGACACAGCAAGTCTTCAGATGTTCCAGGACTGACATCCTTATTCCGGAGCCACTCATTGCCAATGAATGGGAAGTGCAATCCCACATCTCATCACTGGTGGTGACTCCACTGCCTCTCTTTGCCAGCTCATTCCACTGCCTAACGAAACTCTCCTATAGTTATAAAGCGTTTATTAACATTTAATCTAAATCTTCCTTGCTGCTCATTCTGTCCCCATTGACTCTGGAGAATAATTGATCCCTGCCCATTTTAAAATATCCTTTTTGGTACTGCAGTTATAGCATTTTCCCTCTGCCTTTTTCACAAACCCAACATGTGAATTTCTCTTAATCTTCCCTCTTAGTTTTATCTTTTATTCCTGCTGCTCTCCTCTGAATTTTTTCCAGTTTCTTTATGTCCCTTTAAAAATGTAGTGCCCAGCAATGAAATCAATGTTTGAACAGAGATCAAACTGACAAAGAGCAGGATGATTGCTCTCTATATAATATACTTATTACTGCAGCCCACTATACACATAGTCTTATTTACAATGGCATCCCATTGCTGACTCCTTTCTAAACAGAGATGAACAGGTTTTCTTCTACACAACCAGGGAACAGAGTTAGACCCCTGGGTAGGAGGCCAGAAGAATGGCTGTATTCTTACACTTCTGCACATGACCCTTTTCCCGTTTCTTCTTCATTAAGCAGTTCAGTACTGTCAGGTTGCAGAGGTGAGCTGAAGCTCATAGATTTTGATCGGTTGCATTTCATACCAGGTACTTTTTCTGAATCACCTACTGAGAGAGGAGGAAAACACAGACTCTGCTCAGAATTTTTTCCATTTGTCAGTCAATGGTAATGAAGAAATATGTAAAGGTAGTTTAAATTATTACCTGTACGCTGGGCTGAACTACCCAGTTACAATGATTACCTTTTAGCTACAAAAACAATTAGCAGGCAAGCAATGCTGTTTTGATAGAAGGAAAAATACAACATTAAAGCTGCTTTGAATTTTGAAATATGTTATTTAGCCAGGACTCAAATACAGTAATTCTTTTGTCAGTCCTCACTGGTAACCACTGAATACTTAGTCAGAGTGTTGTAAGATCTGTCATTCATGCCAATGAGCAATTTTTAATAATGTTTGAAAGAACCAGCTGTTCTGTACAAATCTTATGGCAGAAGAACACTTTATTTTGGGTATCCTCAAAACAAGCCATGTCAATATGGGCGTTTAGATGTAGAAGTAATGGACTGGATGGATTACATTCTCTTCCTGTTCTGTCAGCAACTGCAAGTCCTAGATATACAGGCCCCATATCACCCTGGTTCAACGATAGCGATGGGAACAAAACCTAGGAATTCTAGCTCCTACTTCTCTGCTCTGATCACTAGACCACAGACACATTTTTGCCAGGGGCGGGGACACACAATACTGCTTGAATAACTAAAATATAAACTACAGGTTAAAATGCATACAGGTTATAATGAGTGCATGTTGTGGTGAATATAGTATGGACTACAAATGTCAGCAAACTTCTCCTCCTTTTCACCCCTTCTTGCAACAACCCAGAACACAGTGCTACTACATCTGGTTACAACATGTATAATTACCATATCATCAGCTTGTTTTAGTAAACTAAATTGCTTCAAAATTTTAAATGAAGGGAGAGGGAACACAACAGAATAGAGAAGAAGCAAAGGGAGTGTCAGGAAAAATCCTTATTTTGTTTATAGTCTTACAGTATATGTTGGTATAAGAAATACTTTGTATACCAAAACTAGACTCATCCCTCCCCACAGAAAAATACTTGTTATTCTGGAAGAAGTGGTCAATAAACATGTCATTTTCCCATGTATCAGGCATACAAAAACATTTGTTCTTTTGTGCTAAGCACTATAAAAACTCATAAAGTTCAATATCTCACATATAGTATTTGTGGTATGCCTAGGAACTGAACATTGCGTTGTGGTTCAAAGATGCAGGAGAATGCTTCTCTGCATCCTTAGGATTTCTTTGGAACTTCCTCTAGATATAATAAACATGAGCTTCTTTATATACCAATGTAGATTTCCTTGATTCTTCATTACCATTAAAACAATTTAAAAATGATAAAAATAAGATTTCAGTTCCTTAAGGACCAAGGATGTGATTTTGAGTACAAACAAAGCCATGTGCCTCTAGTTTTTCTATGTCTGTGTTCTAGACCAGAAGCTCATCCATACACAGATTGTCTTGGTATTGGTGACTTATACAGAGCATATTGTCAACACTAAGAAAAAATAAACAATACAGAAAAAGGAGGGTTACCCACCTTGTGCGGTAAATGGAGTTCTTCAAGATGTCTGCCACTGTGGGTGCTCCATGCTAGGTGCTGGAGCGGCCACGCGACACGGCTCGGAGAATCTGACAGCAGTAGTTCCTTCTCAACTAGGGAGTGAAAGAGATAGACTCCAAAGAGAGAGAGGAGGAGAGTGGGTGGTGGAGCACCCACGGAGACAGACATCTTGAAGAACTCCAGTTACTGCACAAAGTGGGTAACCTTCCTTTCTTCTTTGAGCCATGTCCCCCATGGGTGCTCCATGCTAAGTGACTCCAAAGCAGTGTCCTCATTAGGAAGGAGGGACTTCAGAGTTAGCAGTGGATATAGAAGAAAGGGCTGATAGACTGAGTGTAGCATCCAGTCTTGCCACTTGATCAATGGCATAATGTTTGATAAATGTGTGGATGAAGGACCATGTGGCAGCTTTGCATATGTCTAGAACAGGGACATGATGGAGAAATGCCCTGGAGGTAGAGATTGCCCTAGTGGAATGGGAGCAGATGTTGTCAGGGGGTGGGACGAGGGATATCTCATAACCCATGCAAATACAGCTGGAAATCCACTTAGGGAGTCTTTGTTTCAATAGGAGGTCTCCTTTATTTCTACCAGCTGTGGAGATAAACAGTCTGTTAATTATTCTGAATAGTCTTGTTCTTTCAAGGTAGAAGGCCATAGCTCTACAGACATCAAGCATGTGAAGAATAGATTCACGGGAATTCAAGTGAGGCTTCGGCATGAAGACAGGTAAGTCAATGGTTTGATTGAGATGAAAATGGGAATTAATCTTGGGGATGAATTTTGGATGAGGTTTTAATGTGACTTTATCTTTGTAGAAAACCGTGTACGGTGGAGTTGCCATGAGAGTCGCAAGTTCACTAACGCGGAGGGCAGAGGTTATGGCAATAAGAAAGGCTACTCTCATGGGTAAGCGACTGAGCGAAGCAGTTGTCATAGGTTTGAAGGGGGCCTTAGTTAAGGTTTTAAGAACCACATTCAAATCCCAGATGGGAGTGGGTAGGTGAACGTCTGGTTAGAAGCTTTGTAGCCCTGCACTATGGGATGAGAAAAGGGAGGTCCATCCGTGGATGTTTATGAACGGCTGTGATAGTTGCAAGGTGAACGCTGATGGAACTAATTGACAGATTTGATGTTTTTAGCTGTAGAAAATAATCCAGAATTAATGGAATCGAAGCTGACATGGGTTGGACACTATTACTTGAACACCATCGGTGGAATCTCTGCCATTTCTGCAGGTAAGTCTTATGTGTAGACGGTTTATAGCTATTTAGGAGAATGTTTAATACTGGTTCAGAGCAGTACAGTTCTTCCTGAGAGAACCAATTAGGAACCAGGCTGTTAGATGTAATCTTTTGGGATCTGGATGTTTTGTGAGTCCATTGTGTTGCGTAAGGAGGTTTGGTATCACCGGTACGGTGATAGGGGTTCTTGCTGACATTTCCAAAAGGTAAGTATACCATGGCTGTCTGGGCCACACTGGAGCCAGGAGTATTACAGTAGCTGAATCTCTCTGAATTTTGTGAAGGACTCGAGGAATAAGAGGGGTCAGAGGGAACGCATACAAGAGAACGGACTTCCAATGTAGGAGGAATGCGTTCCCCCAAGGATCGTGTGCCAACCCCTGCCCTGGAGCAATATTTTGGGCATTTGCAGTTGCTGTATGTGGCAAAAAGATCTATATGGGGTTGACCCCATTGAAGAAAAATATCGTTCAGAATTTCCTGGTGCACTTCCCACTCATGATTGTGGGAAAAGGAATGGCTGAGGAAGTTGGCAGATGTACTCAGAGCTCCTGGTAGATATGTAGCAGATATCATGGTGTCATTCTTGAGGCACCAGTTCCATAATCTGATTGCCTCTATACAGAGGGATCTGGATTGTGCTCTGCCCTGTCTGTCTATATAAAACATGCAGGCAATGTTGTCGGTGAAGACCCTGAGATGTTGATGAGCAATGAGGGTCTGAAAGTGTAGACAGGGGTATCGCACCACTTGAAGTTTGAGTGTGTTTATGTGCAAGGATGTCTCCTCTGTGGACCATTTGCCCTGGGCGATGAAATGTAGGATGTGAGCTCCCCATCCCATAAGGGAGGTGTCTGCAGACATCATAAGGCGTCTGTGGTCATCACAAGGTCTGAAGACCTTGTCAAGCCATAGCTGAAAAGGGCGCATGTGTAATCTTGCATCCTTGATAACAAAAGTTGTCACAGCCATATGACCTAAAAGTTGTAGACAGTCTCGTGCTGTAATGGTGGGCGAGTGGATTGTCGCCCTTGATAGTTGTATGATTGTGTCTTGTCTTTGATTGGGAAGGAAGGCTCATGCCGATCTTGAGTCTAGACGGGTTCCTATGATGTGTATGATCTGGACTGGTCCTAGGATTGATTTGTCTGTGTCAAGGTGCTGCAGAGAGACCAAAAGGTAAAACTGAATATTGGTAGTGAGTATTGGTTACTAAAAATCTAAGATATTTTCTATGAGCTGGATGAATTGATATGTGAAAATATGTATCCTGTAAGTTGAGGCCGTAAACCAATCTCCATGTTCAAGAGCCAGGATAATGGATGCAAGAGTAACCATCTTGAATTTCTGGCAAGCTATAAACTTGTTTAACTTTCTGAGATCTAGAATAGGATGGCAGATCTCTGATTTCTTTTGAGTCAAAAATAAGGGGAATAAAATCCTTTGCCTTGATAGGTATTCGGCACCTTCTCAATGGCTCCTATGTGTAGGAGGCGTGAAACCTCCTGTTGAAGGAGTTGTGCGTGAGAGGTGTCCCTGAAGAAGGACGGTGAGGGGTAATGGAAAGGGAGTATGGATAGAAAGGGAATCGTATATCCAGATCTGATAATGTCTATGACCCATCTGTCAGAGGTGATGGCTGTCCATTTTTGGAGAAAAGGTCTTAGATGTTCCCTGTAGATTAAGTGACTGGCTCATGAATGTGAGTGAGAGTGTGACAACCCTCGACTTTATCTTCAAAATTGGGGTTGGGGGAGAGGGGGCTGGTGCTGAGTGGTGGATTGATTTGATGGTTGTCATCTACACTGTGTGCATGGTCTGGTACACGTCTGATGATCCTGCAGCCTGTATTGGGGTCTGGTCTGTGGCTGGAATTGGTACCTTGAGTTGTAAGGTTGGTACCGGTATGGTCCGCGACGAGCCCCCGGGGAGTAAATACCGAATGCATGGAGGGTGGCTCGTGAGTCTTTTGATCCATGCATTATCTTATCAGTCTTATCGGAAAACAGTTTCTTCTTTTCAAAGAGCAAGTCTTCGATTGTTGATTGTAATTGCTTTGGGAGATCCGCCAAGTGCAGCCAGGAGCACCTGCGGAGAACGAACCCGGTGGCAATAGTGCGGGCAGTGGTGTTGGCAAACTCTAGGGCCGCTTGAAGAGCTGTCCTAGAAATAAGTTGCCCTTCTCTAATGATGGAATGGAACTGATGTTGTTTCTTGTCCTCTGGCATAAGTTCAATAAAGTCTGCCAACTTGAGGTAGTTGTCATGATCGTAATTGGTAAGTAAAACTGAGTAATAGGCCACACAGAGTTGGAAGGTAGCTAAGGCATACACCTTTTTCCCCAGGAAGTCCATCTTTTTATCCTCCTTGTCATATGATGTGGCATGGTTAAAAAGCTGTTTGTGGCGCTGATTCGCTGCTTCCATGACTAAGGGAGTTAGGTGGTGGGTGATTAGAGAGGTATTCAGAGTCCTTGCTGGGTACATAGTACTTTTTGTCAGCCTTCCTAGATGTTGGGGGAATAGTGGCTGGAGTTTTCCAGATTTCTGTGGCTGGGTCTGTTAATGCAGCATCCATGGGTAGCACAATTCATGTGGAAGATTTGCTTTGTAGAATATGCAAGAGTTTATGCTGGGACTCAAAGGCTATGTCTACACTAGAAAAGTTAAGTCGACTTAATAAGGTTGACTTTAAGTCGACTTAAAGTCGACCTTATTAAGTCGACTTAACAAAGTGGTTTCCATGGACATGGACTTAGTCCACTTTGTTAAGTCGACCTAACTGCCCTTAGGTCGACTTAACAAAGTGGACTTAAGCATCCACGCTGTGCTTAGGTCGACCTAAGGAGGGTTAGGTTGACCTAACCAGCAGGTCTTACTAAGTCGACCTAAGCTTTCATTAGGTCGACTTAAGGATTTTCTTAAATCGACCTAATAAAAGCCCGGTGTGGACAGGGACTAAATTAGGTCATCTTAAGCCTCCTTAAGCCGACCTAAATTGCAAGTGTAGACATAGCCAAAGACGGTCTGCGTAGTTATCTTGAGAGATTCAACCACATGGTGGAAGAGCTCCTGAAATTGTTTATAGTCATCCGTTGCAGTAGACTGCGAAGAAACCATGGCATCTTCAGGTAAGGGAGATGCGAAGGTAGGAGGAGATCTGGGTTCCAAGTCTCCTGGTTCTTCATGGGGCTCTGGGTGTCTAGGACTGGCGGAGAGAGGGGTTGAAGGTGAGGTCTGTGATGGTGTGAGGTGAATGGTCCAGGGGAGGGGGAGGAGTAATGAGACCAAGCATCCAATGAGGGCCAATGCTGTTGGAATGTAGAAGGTTGGGCATACCAGGGAGGTGGGCACCAAGGGTAGAGCGGATAAGTAGGTGGTCCACGGTCCCCTAGATAAGGAAAAATGGATTGCTGAGAAAAGGTATGCCACTGTTCTTGCATGTCTTCGTCCTCACTGTCAAAGGGGACCGGTGATAGCATGCTGGTATGAGACTGTGGAGAGACCGCGGTGGCGCTATTATGGTAAGTAGCTGGGTACCTCTCCTGAGTCAGGGAATGGTGCTTGCGCATTTGTGTATGTTTGTGGGGCACTGACTGGTCTTCAGGTTTAGACAGTGTCGTAGAGATTAGAGTTTGAGCAGCCTGGTGTGGTGCTGCTGTAGTGGCAGGCAGTGCCGGTGTTGAGGTCAGCGCTGGTGATCCCATCAGCCTGGAGTATTGTGGTGCCGTAGGAGGGTCAGAATGAGCCCCTTGGGCAAGTGAAACCATGGAGGACACTGATATCATTGGTGTCTCCTTAGGGACCGCTGTAGAAAGCTGGGCTGCGGAGGGGGTGGCTTTTGACAGCTTAGTGCCCACCGTACTCTGAGCCTGAGGCACTCTTCCCCCGTGGTCCGAATGCATTGACGAGGACCTTTAGGGGGGGTTTTCTGCCAACGTACTTGAGGAACCTAATGCCTCTTTAGTACGTGGTTTCTGAAGTGAGAGGGATCTCCTCCTCTTCGCTGTGGTGTGAGGTGAAGTAATGTGCCTGTCAGAATGGGTCAGAGGAGCCGTTGCCACCCTCTCTGGCTCAGAGGCTGGGCGGAGAGAATGCTCCGTTGAAAGCAACTTGAGATTGAGGTCTCTGTCCTTTCTAGCTCTGGCACTTAAATTTTGGCAGTGAGGGCATTTCATAGACATATGCCCTTCTCCTAAACATTTTATGCAGTTGGCATGACTGTCGGATGCAGGCATAGCGTCCTGACAGGTCTGGCAGTGCTTGAATCCAAGAGAAGCCAGCATCGTGGCTCAGTGGGGGAAATAAACCCCTTCTGTTTTTCTTCTTCTTCTTCTTCTTCTTTTTTAAACAAGGGTAGAAATAACAAAAAAAGAACTAAGAAGAGGGTAAAATTGAAGAGGAAAAGGGTAGGGAAGAAGAGATTCAGAAATGAGCGGAGGAGAAAACCGAGCTCTGTCTGTGTCCGCGGACAGTAGAGAAGGAACTGAGGGGGGTCCAGTCGCGCAGCCGGCAAGAGGGCATCAAAAGCAGCGCAAAGACTGCCTCTCGCAGCCGCGCAACCAAAACAAGGACTGCTGTCAAATTCTCCAAGCCATGTCACGTGGCCGCTCCAGCACCTAGCATGGAGCACCCACGGGGACACAGCTCAAAGAAGAAGCACTAATTCCCTGTAAGTGCTTTAAGCATATATTTTAAGCATACTTTAAGCATATATTTAAGTCCCATTGACTTCAATAGGACTTAAGTATGTGCTTAAAATCAAACACAAATATAAGTGCTTTGCTAAATAAGGATGGTTTCCTGATTCAGGACCATAACTAATAAGGATTCTTTTTTAAATTTTTGCAAAGGTAGAAAGCTGCAGTGATGACACAGTTAGCTGTGCCATCACCAGCTTATGTTAACTCATGTTATTGTGTTATTAAAATAGTTCCCAATGGAGTAATTCAGTTATCATACTGTTTTTTTGTTTTGTTTCAGGCTAACTGATTGATTAAGTTGGAAGACACTGATAATTTTGAGATGGAGCACTTCCTTTACTCATTATAAATGCATTATTAACATTCTCCACTTAGCAGATTAGGTCATAGAGGTGACACATTAAGTCATAAAGGTAGAGGAAAAGGACTGTGTCTAAAATATTCCATAAAGCTCAATTCATAGCATTTCTGGTGGACACCACACAGAAGAATCTATATGCAGACAAGTCTGAGTTCATAAAAATGGCAAATGTATTGCCTAAATATCTTTCTTTCTTTCTGGTACAGCTTCTCTGAGTTCTTTATTAATGGGTTAAATTCCACCTATGGAATTCAGAGGAATAAGCTCTGGTCACTAGAAGAGTATTTCTACAGCTGTTGAAACACGGTAGCAACCAATTATTAGCAGTAAAACAAATTGACATAATGTATGAAACTAACCTTAAGACAATATAAGTCTCCCTTAAGAGAAAATTTTCAGTTTCTATACTGATCTTTTACAGACTACCAGGATGGGTTGAATTTGGACAGAAACTGCTAACAGAAATAAAATCATCAGATAAGGAATTTCTCATTCTGTTGCACAGCTTCTCTCCTCATTCATCACTTAATGGGAAGTAGTGAGCACTGAGTCACAGTGGGGCAGGTGGGCAGGAAAGGATAAGCAGAGTTTAATTATTACAGCAAAATAATAGTCAGGAATATAAGTCCTCCCACTCGCATATAAAGCAAGAGTTTTATAAACGAAGGAATTATGTGGGAACCAATCCAGAAGCACCTTCTTACCAAAGGCTGCCTCTGCAGGGAAACAGAAAATTACTTTGCAAATCTTCCTTAGATGAGGATCATACACTTTCCCCCTAGTGTCTCTACATACTGCTGTGAATAATTTCCCAGATGCCTAGCATGCCAACTGGTGTGCAATTTTTACATCTTGCCCAAAGCAACTATGAGGCCCTAAGGCCTTGGCATTTTGGATCAAAGGAGTGAACAGTATACAACTGGCATATGTACTCCATGTGCTTGAGATATATCTTCAAAACTCTAGGAAATCCCATTTATGGCACAACCTTTGAAGGATTAGAACCATGTGATGGTAGATATATTTCCCAGGAATTGTGGAAAGAAGAACTTTCTTAGAACAAATTGATGTCTGAAGCTATAAGAATAACTTTTTCCTCATGGCAAAGACAGAGTGCGTCTTGTAAGGATATGGGAACTCAAAACTTGCTTTTTGGAGGTAATGGTGATGAGAAATGCCAGCCACAGGCTGGTCTAATATGTCGCTCTGATTAAACTTGGCACCTGTTAGTCAAATGGAAAATCCAGTGTGCCTGTCCACAAAATGCCACTATGGCTGGTACTCACATTTCTAAGGAGGTAGGACTCCAACCAAACCTTCCTGACAAACTCTAATGTGAATGAGATTACCAGAATTATGGGATTATTACTACAATTGTATTACAATAGCATCTGGAGGTCAAGGCCTAATAAAGCTGGGCACTCCATAAACAAAAAGGCAGTCCCTGCTCCAAAGAACTTTCTGTTTCCCCTCACTCCAGAAACGTAAATTTGACCAGATCAACAAATGAAATATTGATTGAGTTCTGTCTGGCTACCAGACTGTATCAGAGGTTAATGGAAAATCCATGAAGAACTACACTCCTCTTTCAGTGCCCATATTATTAATTGTAGGTGTTCCCTGTCAGAATGAAGGAGTCCCTGCTTCAGGAGGTCTGGTGTTTTCTGCAGGTACACTGTGGGGACCATGACTGTCTAGCAAGTCCAAAATGCCTTCCAGACCAATGGAGAACATGGAGGAGGACTTAAACTCTCCCCTTTCCTCTTTTCTCCTTCTGTTATGTGAACTGTCCTGAAAGGTATGACATTCTTCTCTACCCAGGACATTATTTCTATTGCCATGCAGAAGCTTTGACGTTTGGTTACTTCCTAGTTTGAGAATGGATATAAAACACTCATGCCTCTATCATATGACAACCTCTTGAGTTAGGAGGAGACTTGCTCTGCAAGTACTTTAATATTCTGCTTCATAGGTGTTCTACTGATGCAGCTGGTACTGATTATTATCATGGAAAAGACACTGGACTTGAAGGATGACTGTTCCAATCCCATATGGCCATGTTTGCGGAATTTGCATTTTTTTTTCTTCTGACACCTTGCTGGAGGTGTCAAAATGTCAAAATCAATTAAAAGGATGTATATATACTATGAGGTTTTTGAAATTTGTCTTCCAATTTTGTTTGCTTCCATAGTGAATATGCAAAGGTGAAAGTTGAGTTCACTTTCATCCTGTTTTTTGGCTCTTTGTGGACATTCAGAGGCAACCTGCAAATGGCACCTGATTCTGAACTGATTCAAGTGCATGCTTCTGTATCCTCAGAGTTTTTGCAAGCGCATTTTGAAAAAGCCCCCTGAGATGCACCAGCAATCCTAGGCACTGGAGACAGATAACAGATTACTGATGGAAATGACTTATGCAGTGATGCTTTGGACTTTGTAAATCTTTACCATTATGGTAAAATTATGGCCAGAGTAATCCATTTTGATCTCTAAGTGAGCAATTCTCTGCATTGATATCAAAAGCTTTTCTTGATTTTGACAAACTTTCCAGCAACTGTCCAGCTATGAATAGGTCTGTTTCTCTGTACAGCATACTGACCCGCACATTCTCTTGGCATGGGTACAGGGGAGTAATGTGTGATCTGTGATCTGCTATCAGCCACTGGTAATGCAAAAGTCAGGTCAGAAGGAAGAGTCTTGTACAGAAACTGTTAGCTATATTATACAAGACGTAGGTGTAACTATGTCTTTCATTGATGGGAGCTACTGCTACCTCAACCTCAGGCTTCCCCAAATTTATGAAATGTTTTTGTTTTTATGTAAACATTTCAGTTTAATTTTTAGTTATATCAGATATCTTCATCTGGATCTTATGATGCTAACTGGGACACCATGTATTTAAAAAAAGCTTGAAAGGAAAGATATTTTATTAATATTAATGAGTTCTTTGCAAACCATTGATCAATATCCTGTCTACAAAAACCCTTAGGTGGGAGTCCCTACTGCCACCTTTTTTTGTTTTTTTGTGATGCAGGTGTGATTTATCTTCCCTTGGCTGTTTATAGATGTAGATAATACACTATCCATCTGGGCACTGGGGCCACACACCTGAGAAGAACTGATGCACATACTTTGATTGCAGAACTAGCTTGTTAAATGTCCCCAGGAGCCCAAAAGGCTACCTGCTTGTTCCCTCAACCTGGCTAGCACCCAAATAAGTAGTGTAGAAGCAATCTGGCACCACCTGGGGATTTTCTCAGTCAGTCAGTATCATTTTGAACATGGGGAGGAATTTGTTACCTCTGTAATCCCAGGGGGGGGATGTTCTATGGTGAGTGGAATCCTCATAAGGCTCAGTGCCAGTCACAGGCTGCCTCAAGTGCTTCTACGCCTTTAATGTGGAGGCAGCACGTGAAGCATAGGAGAGGTGGAGAGACCCTTTCCTGACATTCAGAGTCTCAGCCCCTTTTCCTGGCAAAGCAAGGGTGCACACAGGCAGAGCTTGCATTAGGCTGCAGCCAGAAGCAGGCCTGCACAGGAGAGACAGGCTTGTCAGTGTGGGAGAGGCTAAGCATGATACAGAGCACTGGGAGAGCTGCTGTGTAGGAAAAAAGCCCCACAAACCCAGTGTCTGTGCCAGAGAAGGCAAAGGAGAAGGGGTGTCTCCCCTTATTTCACCCCACTTGTTCAGTAACAATAGTATTTGTTGCCTTTCAAAGGACACATTTCCTGTTGTCAGTTTTCGGATCCAGTGTCTCTGAGTTTGCAGGATTTACCCAGAGTATCATGAAAATCCCGATTCCTAGTGGAGCTCCTTTCCACAGAGAGCTGAGGACCAGCTCCAGTTTAGAGGGGTGGAGGAGTTTTGTCCTTTTGGGCTTTCCCCCTCTCCAGACCAGGTCTGTTACAAGACTTATCACCAAATCTAGCTGGATAGCTTCTTCCTCATCCTTAGACTTTCCCTGAAAGCTCAGAAGCTCCTCATTTAGCTTTTCAGTGTTGAAGATTGGGCTCTGCAGAGCAGGGTGGGCACCTAACACCGGTCTAGCTCTGAATGCTATTCCCTGACAGTATGAGGGTCAGCTGTCTGGGAACTGATAGAACATAATTCACCCTCTGAAGAGCCTGGAAATGCTGCCTCTTGTAGGGAATGCCATTCAGACTTCAGCCAACTGTTTGCAAAGAATAGCTCTGTCATGCCTGGGTTGGGGTAGAGAATTCAGGCAAGGAGGTGCTCCAGTGACAGACCCAGATGGTTGAAGCCACCATGCTGCTCTTTACCCAATTCAGGAGAAGGAAGATGAGGAGAAAGAGGTGAGAGAGGAAGAAGAAGATTATAAATTGTAACTGCACAAAAACAATTACAACTGGAGGTTTTAAAACAAAATGTGTGAGACAAACTGCACCACCAGTTTGTTTCACCAACAGAGGCAGAAAACCTGGTGGCCCGAGCTGGAGAGAAGAGCTTAATCCTGGAGTCTCCAATGATAGCACTGGACTATCTCCAGCTTTCAAAGATGAGGGCATTGCCCCATCTGTAATGAATGAGAGGAAAAACTGTGCAAAATGAATACAAGCATTCGAGTGAGGTTATATACTACCAGCCACTAGTTCTGAAAAGGACACTGAATGCTAAGGAAGATAAAAAGGCAAGGTAAGGGAACAAAATAATAATGGGAGACTTTAGCTTCCCCCATATCACTGGCTAAATGTCACAAAAGGACATGACTTCGGTCTCACTTAGCATGTTCATTCATTGACATTTACGTGCCTAGGTACTGATCTGAGAATCCCTGCACAATGACTGAGTTTCTCATTTTGGTGCCCACATTTGAAACTTGGGTTTCTGGTAACTTTCCAAATCTAGGCTTCATGTTATTCTCCTACAGATCAGCAGAACAGGCTTCTGTTAGGGCATGACACATTCTTCCTTCTCCTCTGTAGACTTTTGTCCCACAGTAGAGGGGATAATACAAACAGCAGTGAACTACCTGAACACTTAGCTGCGAGTGAATACATGGGGTCCCACTCTTCCGTATTGGTCCTCGCCATAGACATCAAAAACAGTGTTGCCCCATCTCTATCCTCAACTACCTCTCCTGTCATGCAGAGACAGTGGAAAATTGGATGTCAGATGTCTGTGTGTACTACCTGATAGAACACATGTTAAGGCTGCATATTTTACTTTCCAACCTCTAACATGTTAGAACTATATGTACAGCCCCCGCTTCTGTCTGTGCATGCTACAGACTGTGACCAATAATGTGGGCATGTTCCCATTTCACCTGTGCAAAACCCAGTACACAGTGGCTATGTCTACACTTAAAAAACTAAGTTAACTCTGTTAAGTCGACATAAAGTCGACCTTGTTAAGTAAACTTACAGACTCTACACTAGACTCTGAAGTCGACGGAGAGCCGCAGCTGCCTTCTTTCCGGGACCTCCACGGGTCCCAGGTACCCACCCACTTTAATGAGTGTAATCAGTTCTTCAGGGAAGAGTGAGTCTGCAAAAATGAAAATTTTACCCCCAGTGCTTCAGAGACTCCCAAAAACCCAACTAATGAATCACTGAAATAACACAAGTTCCCATTTTGAATATACCATAGAGGAAAACATCAGCATGGTCACTCATACAATTTCCAGCTTACCAGTTAAAGACCGGCGCAGTTTAGGCTTTGTGTCAGTTTCACCATGTGCAGAATCAGAGTTATCCTTCTGTGATGATGAAATAAAGTAGTTTAAGACTGTTAAGGAGCTAGCTTGTAAGTTCATTAAAGACACTCATATTTCCCGCATAAGACATTCGCAATCCCCATGTTGTTAGTTTCCATTTGTTTTAATTTTGCCAAGTAAATACAAGGAAAACAAAAAGTAATGCTTCTAAAAATATTTTAAATACCTGGCATAGATTTCTAGCAGGAAATATTTACAGACACTTATTTGTTTCATTTTGATGAGAGAGGCCTGTGCTCTCTGGGAGTGATTTAGAAGATATGAGCTGAAAGCAGCAGATCTGGAGCAATGAGGACCCAGCCAAGTGACTGAGAAGAAACTTGGCAAAGTCACATACATTTATTTCCTGGTTTTATGCCAAGTAGCCAGTGGAAAGCTTGCTAGGTAACGAGCTCATGTTAATGAATGCTCTCTCCTTTTGCTCGTGCATTAATCTGTACTCCTCAAGAATTTCTATTAGCACAATGCAGCTAGAATTCTTTGGTATTTTTTTTAACAGGAAATAAGTCTTTTATGCAGTCATGATCTGGCATCTAGTTCCAGAAAACCATACTGCCGAATCACTCTGGCTACCTCCCAGCCTAGTTTTCTGTTTTGTTTTGTTTCTTTTTTCCCTTTAACCAGGGACCTGATGCCCTCAATCCATTGTTTACAGTTTTATTGACTATTTTAGTAACAATAGCTTCCGTAGTTGAACAACAGTGGCCTCACTCCCTGGAAAGGCATCCGCAAGGGCATCCAAGGACCCTCAGCGCATACTCCATAGAGTCTCTCTGACACAACCACTAAAGGATATATGTCATTTATGGCCATGCCTTACAGGCAGCTCCAAATGAGTCACTTAAGGTAGAGAGGAACTATATGTGGCAAAAGAATAGTGGGAAGTGCAAATTTCCAGGGCCAGAGGTGCACGTATTTTCTGGATGCTGAATAATAATTAAGTGTTGGGCTCTGAAACCGCAATGATATTTGGGTTGGATCATATCCTATATGTACATTAAAAGGTATCGAAAACATGCACCATAATATAGAGGAGGCATTGTGATACATGTCTACAGCAAACAGTAATAGAAAATCTTATCCCTGAATTGTCAGTGCTCTTCAATGATTCTTTCCCTAAGAGAGGGAGAAACTAAGACATGAAATTGAACTTTTTGAGAAGGAGGGTCTGAGATGATAAGCTTCTGAATTAGCAGTCAGAGCATCTGGTTAAAGTCTTAGCTCTGCCATTGACATCCTATGCCCTATGCAGGCACTTTTACATAGTATAGTATAGACTATACATATACTTACATGCATAGGATAAGTATAGTGTCCAGGACAATGGAGCCCAGATTTCTAGCTACTACGGGAGAACAACTAAAGTAAAAAAACAGAACTGGTAGAAACATTTTGCATGAAAAATGTTTTATACTAAAAAATGGTCTTTACAAAAAAAAATCAACATTACTGAAATTTTACATTTTTCAGGAAAATTTCTATGATATTTTAACCAAAATGTTTCCAGAAATTTTTAAAGAAATCTATATAGATATTTTTGTTTGCTAAAATCCACATTTTGTTATTGAAAACTGGGCTTTTGGTCAATGAGAAATTTTGAAAATGATTCCAAATGCTATTGTAATAAAAATAGTGCAAAAGAAATTTCAGGGGGAAAAATACCTAGAAAAGGTGTCAATTTCAAACATTGTGAAACAAACACATCTTTGAAATTTTTCATGAAATCATTCACCTGTTTTTAACCAGTTCTAAATAGTAACAACTTTTAAAGGCATTTGCCTTTTGTTTTTTCCTGACCAATGTGCCAAGTAGTTGAAGAATCAGGTCCCTAAATTGTTAGGAGAGTTGAGACATAAGTCAAAGTTAATCTCTTGTTGGATTCCTCTGCTACATCAGGCAGCATTTTTCTAAATAGACCGTAAGGCGAAGACAACAGGAAAACTCCACTAACACATGCAATGCTAGATGTTAGAGTGATCCTTTGTACTTTACTCCTACTTCCCTCTTAATTCTTCAGATTCTATCAGTCTGAGGGTACATACACAAATATAAAGTTTATTTCAAATTTCTTTGATTTCAGTTTTGGTCTATGAAAGTAATTGTAATAGTTCCATCTTGTGGTAAAACACAGAATAGAATACTGCATGGAACAAGAGCACATACTTCTCTCTGATATAATAGTCTGATATGTTTCGAACAAAATCCTGAGGGTCAAATTCTTCCCTTGAATCCACATGAAGTGGAGATTGTGACCCTTACTTAGTGCTCAAAAGTTCCTAGCTAGAGTTTTGAATAATGAATCCCTTCTTCAGGAATATGGACTGTGTGTATTAATTTGGTATAAAACTCCAAGACTAAATGACATAATTCAAAATTTTGAATACAAAATGTGAAGATATTTGGCTTTTTAAATCTTTTTTTATCCACGCAATTTAAATCTAGTCCAGTAAAAATATAAACCCCTTCATATGTATACAATTAGATGTTATAATTTGTCACTCCATATCATTCTGAGTTAATACATTGAGACTCTTTTAGAACATATATGCAGATATCATCCTAGAATTTTCAGACATTAGCCACATTGCTTTCATTTCTGTTTGCAGTGAAAACCGACATCAGAAAATTACCAAGTGAAGTCATTTATTGTGCAATCACTTACATAGGTGAGTAGTCCCATTGACTGCAAAGGGATTTCTCTAGTGTGTAAAGTTACTCACATATGTGTTTCCAGGATCAGGGCCTAAGCAGTATTTATATTTGTTCTAGTTTCAGGGTCCAAAAATGGTGCAGTTAGCACCAACACTAGACAACATGCCAATCACTTTAAGCACAAATTTAACATTTTGTTAACTTTAACTTTGTTAAATACAGGTGTTAACTTTTAGACAGTTTCATGTTACAATTAACATAATGGAAAGATAATGTGTTGCAATAATATAAGCTACACTGAAGCATGATATATCCCCTGTCCACTAATAAGGTCTGTCTACACACACCCCATTGCAGGATCAATGCCTTGACTGTATCTTGGGGTACCTACTTCCCTCACAGGTTTAAAAAGTGAGCATGAATACAGTACAAGTCATAGCTGACTTGACCTATGGCTTACTCGCCAGATACAACTCAAATGTTCCAGCTTTTTCTCACTCTACTAAAGGGCATAACAGAGTTCAGTCACCTTAAAGGCCCAATACAATTATTCAAGAAAAGAATCTTCCCAAGTGCTGGAGGTTTAATCTCACATACACAGCAATACCTACAGGCACAACAGAGGATGTCTCTGATGCTATGAAAGGGTTAATCATTGAATGTCCTTACTTAAATATATAATCTTGCTCACAACATTAGCATTAGTTCAACACAGCTCTTTTTAAATTTAATTATACCAAATGTTCTACAAGCACATGCCATGTTCTCTTCTATCAATTTTGAATTATAAATATCAATCAGCATGTAAATGATCAAATTAAATTTTTTCAGTTGTTTGCGTCTACAGCTGAAACACCTTTCTGTGAACAAAGGACAAGAAGTAGAGGCATTTGGAACATTGCTGGATATCTTGATTGGCTCTTCAATTACTAGAATTTCAACAAAAAAATCTGAGTGAAATAAAGTTCATGCCTGTTTAGTGCTTCCTATGCTGTATGGAAATAACTAGCTAAATAAAGAAACATTAATCATTTAAATATTATACTTTTCTGCTCTGTTACATAATTTCATTATTAAGTATATTAAGGGCTGTAGTTTGCTCTTGCACACTTGAAACCTATTCTGCAAAACATTTAAGCATATGGTTAAGTCCCATTGAGCATATGCTACAGTACTTTGTTCAGTAGATATGGACTGCTGAATTGGGGCATTACAAGCTAAATATTTTGGATGTGATCTTGCTCCCACTGAAGTCAATGGAAGTAATTGACACCAAATAGTCAAGAGTGTTCAAATCGCGCACAGTAACTAATCAACCAAGTGAAATGTTTTGTCAGTTTCTTTTTTAATTCAGAACGTGAAGATGAAATTATGCCAATGGTAAATCTGACCCTAAAGCGGGCCTCTTAGGAATTAGGTATATTATATGTCTTTTTCTGTTATTTCTTTCTTAAAGGCTTCTAAAAAGTAAGTAGTTTAAAAAATAATATCAGAGCTCTGATATAACTAAAAATTCCTCACAAAATTGGCTCTGTCTTCCTGAGAGAGTTGTAATAAAAATGTACAGTATGTCTGGGTTGAGGATAATTTGTGGCCCAAAGTTTTAGCCTATTATGAAACCCTACCAGAGCTCCTCTCTGCCCCCAAGAAAAGCAGGCCCTTAAAACAGAAAAGTCAAGTATCAATTCATTAAAACCGCAAAATAAATAACTGTTCTAACACTGATAGAATATATGATAATTGTGAACTGAATTGTGCTGTGTGAAAAAGTACTGCTTGTTTATTTGCCAGGAATCTGAATTTTTCAGGTAACCTTAAGAGTTTCATACTCATTAATATTCAGATCAAAGTTAATAGACACTTTTTAAATGGCACCAAAATACTTCTTCTTTAAAACAACAACTTCCTGGAGTTTGATGATAACATTTATATCTGTTAGTCTGAGACACCTCACCAATAAATCTACAAAAGAGTGAAATGGAACCATATACTATGCCTCTTTTCAATTAAAATATTTCCCAGTCTCCATACCTCCTTTCTAGAGTTGTCAGAATCATTTCTGTTCATATGGAGTCGAAGGCTCCTGTGTCTGAGAATCAGGATCTCCTTTGCCAGCTCTGCAGTCCCACTCTCTCCAGGAAGGGTATGCCTGTTATAGGCTGGTACCTGCCCACATAAATCATAAATCAGATAGAGCCAGCTGCCACCGAAGTCAATGGGAATCTTTCTGTTTCATGGACTTTGGATCAGCACCATATGTAGCAATAAAATAAATAAATAAATAATTCCCAGGTATCAATTCGTATGTCCAAATTCTGCTCTCACTTTCCTCTGGGTAAACCTGGAGTATCTCCACTGGCTGTACTTGACATACTCCAGCTTCCGACTGGAGTTAACTGGAGCAGAAACTAGACCTTGATTCTTTTTCACCCACTTTAGAAATAGCGTCCCCCCAAAGTCTTATCTTGTTGCCTCTCTCAGCACAGCTGGAAGACAAAAGTTGGTAGTTCTGTGCAAAGATGCCCATATTAGCCATATCCCTCATGATTTGGCATTTCATGCCTAAGCCATGTTGCATTTAAGAGATAAGGCTCCATATATCACCATATGAACAGTGCGAGTAGAGTAGAGTAGAGTGCAATTGTTCTGCAAGAAGTAAATAACTTTAAAATGTTTTTCATTTAATTATTACTGCAGGATCACACATCCTGTTGCTTCTATTGGCCAAGATCTTGCACATATGAGGGGCTGCCTGCATCCCTCCATTACTCCCTTCCCCTGACAACAACCCTGTGTACCACTCTTCCATCCCCTTTTCTTTCAGCAACTCCCTGAAACCTCTCATTTTCTCACTATTGTCAGAGGTTCTGTGCATCTCCCATTGCTCCCTCATCCTCACTAGGGACTCTGTGTGCCCTCCTGTTTCCCCTTCCCCTATGCCAGGAACTCTGTGTGTCCCTCCATTACACCCTTTATCATATTCCAGGGGCTGTGTATCCCCCTTGTCCTCCTTTCCCCATAGCACAGTCTCCCACAGCCATGCCAGGAATTCTGTGTGCCCTCTCATTCCCAATTTCCTCTCTATATCCCCCCATTTTCTCCCTACAAGGGTCCCCCATTCTCCCACCTGCCAAGGCTCTGGATGTATTCACATTCCCTCTCCCCCCGTTACAAACAGACAAAGAGAGGAATGCCGTCAATTTGAGTTGTTAGTCTTCACTTTGCTTAATCAGCTATTCTCTCTCTAGAGAGAGGGACCATTAGTAGCACATCTAATAATCCCAACATCTGTATATGCTGCTGAGAACCAGAATAATAATATTTTACAGTTCAAGTAATTACTGTACTGTAGCTTGAGTGGAAAAATCTTACTGTTCTCCTTATTTTGTAGAGGTTCCTTGTCAATATTTTCTGTATATTTTCCAGCACATCTGGATTCAGAGAGTCTGACTCTTTGACCATTGCAGCCAACCGGTGGCTGTCACTGCAGAGAAAACATCTGGGTTATTCATCAATGCTTAGTGCACAAAATAAGCTGTGAAGGCACTTAATGAAGGAGAAATTACAATGAGCAGCTTCTTTGCTGAGTAGCTAGACTAATACAAGGAGGTTGGATTGCTGGACAGCAAGAACCATGGAAGAGCATAAGTGTCAGGGGGAGATGGGATCAGAGTCCTGTCACTTTAACGTCTAAGGCTATGTCTACAGTTTCAAATGCTAGTTTGAATTAGTTAATTCGAACTAACTAATTCAAACTAAGTTTAGTTAGTTCGAATTAACTTAATTCGAACTAGCATGGCCACACTGGAATTTTAATTTGAACTAGCCATGGCCATGCAGGGCACTTGCTTAGTTCGAATTAGTAAGTTTCAGGAAGGTCAATCTGCCAATTAGTTCGAACTAAGCACTTAGTTCAAACTAATATGGCCACACTGGACTTAGTTTGAACTAACTAGTTCGAATTAACTGTTAGCTCCAACTAAGTATTCGAATTTATTAGTTCAAATTAAGGAAGCCCCTAATTCAAACTAATGAAAGCCTAGTGTGGCCAAGGCTCAAGTTAGTTTGAATTAAGCTTCCTTAATTCGAACTAACTTGCAAGTGTAGACATAGCCGAAGAGACCACACGCTTTAAGTTCTGACATAACAGCCAGACTTGCCATTATTTTCTCCATAATTTAAAGCTTGCCACAAAATGCTGGGTAAGCATTTTCTTTACATCTGTCCGATTACATCCTCTCTTCTCAGGAAGCAGCCAACAAAGAGGGGCAAAGGGGACTGGGAACTCTGCAAGGTTTCCAAGTAACTGTACTCTCCAAAGGTATGAACTGTGCAGGTGCAGACTCCCAACCCCATGATCCTAACCAGCGCTGTATCCACTGGAAAGGGAAGGTTAGTCCTTCTCCAATGGATGCAGAGGCATCCGTATGGAAACACAGTCAACCTGCCCCCTTATCACCTGTCCACAAACTGTGCTCTTATTCACTATGCGGCTGCAAAAGTTGAGCAGCAGGCAATGCCACTTTAAGATTTGATATGGGGTGAGGATCCCTTCCCCAGGTTCCTTTCCCTGTCTCCAGGCCATGGCAAACCTTTCCTCCTGCACACCCAGAGCTGAGATTAACTATCTGTTAACACCTCATCATGCAGACAACAAATCAGACCTGACGGCCCGGCTACTCAGAATTATACGACAAATTCCATTTCATTAAGATTTTAAAGGGTTCTGATATAAAATGATTGCACAACCATTACATGCCAGGGAGGTGGCTAGAACTTAAATCTTTCAAGGGCCCAGTCACACAATATGGATCAATTCTGGTTCAAACAGTTAAACAATAAAACTTCAACAAAATTTTGCAATTTTAAAAAGATTTCTTTAGTCATTTATATTTTACCTGATGCCACAAACATGATAGCATCTGTCTTACAGGCCAGGGCAGTGTGCCTCTTGTCAGCATTCCCAAGTGGGGAATCAAGTTCCCATCAGCTTTTCTGAAGTACTATTTGTGTCATTACTCCAGGCCTGGAAAACACTTACAGCAAAGATGTATGGGATGGCACATGAATTAACTGCCCCGCTTCTACTAGCTCAATGGCATGTTTCCTCTCCAGCTTTTCATAAAGCAGCACAATACTTGATTTTGGCTGGTCATACTCTCGGAGTAAGAACTTCTGCAGATACTTGCTGTTGAAATATTCCAGTCTGTTCAGGAACAAAAGAAAAACACACTGCTGTACTAATACTGTAATAAAACTTGAAGAAAACAAAAATAAAACACTGCTGCGCTGAAGCTGTAATGCTCTGGCAGGCTGGCTTTCCTTTAGATGTCTGCTGTCCTCATGGGTGAAGAGCCCAATCCTGCCCTCTTGGCTTTGCGAGGGGCAAAGAACACAGAGATGTGCCCTATACTAATTCTACAGTGTGGCACACCAAGTAAGTTATTAGAGCCCCTCCGCATGCCACCTGTAATGCAATAAAATGCCTCCAAAGGGCCAGAATTATCCTGAACTCCATTACCTTAGTGCAAACAGAAGTGACCGGCATCAAACCTGCAGCTTCCAGAAGCCCCTCTCAAGCCAGGTCCTTCCTCTGTCTGCTTGGAAGCAGCACCCAGCATGCTGCTTGAAAGAGATCTAGTTCACTTCACGTACCAATACAGATATTCAACTCTGGCCATTGTTTGGCCCCATGTGTTTTTCTCTAGCCAGCAATTTAGCCTACACACTACATTCAGACAGAGCCAATCCATTTTTGAGTTCCTTATAGACAGTATTTTTAACACCCTCTAGTGGTCATTCCAAAAACTGTAATTCTTAACAAAAGAAATATCGGTCAGATTACACTATAGATAGAACCCTATAGATAGAAGAATCATGAAGTCAGGTGTGCACATTTGTAGCACAAATAGTAAAAGATGGAAGATTATTACAAGAGTACTTTAAGGTCTCTTTCTTTACAGAAACTAAATTCACATGTACTGGTATATACAATTTACCCCATATTTCACAGAACAGTCTTCAATCACTGTTCCAACCAGCACTGATTTTATGTGGTTATTTACAAGAAAAACAAGAAAAAGTTGTATGTTCAGGTTCACAATCCTTCACTGATCTAAACACAAGGGCTGCGTCTACACTTGTAAATTAAGTCGACTTAAGCTTGCTTAAATCGACTTAATTTACCCTGTGTCTACACTACGGTTTCCATAAGTCGACTTAAGCAACTTGCTTAAGTCGACTTAAGGAAAATTAAGTCGACTTAAGGAAAATTAAGTCGACTCCATTAAACCTAGATTTAGTTCGATTTAGGGCTTAAGTCGACTCCCTAGAGTCGACTTAAGCCAGTGTAGACGTGAGGTAGCCCTAAGTCAACTTAGGGCTACCCCAGGACAGCACCAAGGGCCCCCCTGCGGGGGGGGGGGGAGCGCAGGGGGAGCCTTGCATGCCCATCCTGCTCCTATGCCCTGCCAGGGTCCCTGTCCCCCTTTGCCCCATTGTACCTATGTACAATGGGGCAAAGGCTGAGCCCCCTGGCACTGGGCAAGGGGTGTCCCCCTGCCCCCGTGAACCTACCCTAGGTCCCCTTAGCCCCTAGAAGTCGACCTAGGCATCCAGTGTGGACGCTCTAGGTCGACTTTGTAAGTTCCCCCAAAAGTCGACTTAAAATTTAAGTGTAGACTCACAAAGTCAACTTAAAGTCAACTTAGTTAAGTCGACTTAGATAAAGTCGACTTAAATTTCCAAGTGTAGACATAGCCAAGGGGTATGTCTACATTGCAAGTTAGATCGACTTAAGGACACTTAAGTCGACCTAAAGAACGCGGCGTCCACACCGGGCTTTCATTAAGTCGACTTAAGCCCTTTCTTAAGTCGATTTAATAACTTCCCCTCTTTAGGTCGACTTAACGCCTAAGTCGACCTTATTAAGTAGACCTAAAACCAGTGTGGACGTCCTAAGTCGACTTAATTCCCTAAGTTGACCTAGGGCTGGGGAGAATGGAGCCGCAGCTCCCCAGGGGGACAAGGGAGCCACGGCTCCCTTCTGCCAGGGAGGCGCGACTCCCTTCTGCAGGGGAAAAGAAGGGAGCCGAGCTCCCTATCCCTGAGCTACAGCTCTCTCGCGACCTAGCACCTGAATGTGTGGATGCAGGCAGTCGACTTAAGCTTTCAATGTAGACGCTGTAAGTTGACTTAGCTTTTCTAGCGTAGACATACGCAAGGATTGGCATGACTTACAGCAGGAGCAATGACAGGAAAGAGGACAGCTGGACAAGCAATAGAAAGGAAGCGTAAATATATTAAACCTTAAATGTAAAGAAGAGCCATAACCACTGTATTTATAACTCCTTATTAAAATACATATATTTACATATGTGTCTTATTATTAGCAGTGATAAAACAGTAAAGTAATGACTCTGATACAATTAATTCCATAGCTGTGCCTGAATATAAGTATTTCAAATACTGCATCTCCAATCCTGGACTAGGTATCCTATGTTTTCTGTCTTTGCCTTTGGTTTTTATTTTTAAAGGAAATGCAGGTTCCATTAAAACCAGGGTCAACACAAAAAAACTCTTAAAAGGATAGAAAATAAGCTACAGTCATTGTTCCCAAATTCCCAGTAATCCATAAAATAGCAAAAATTGGCCATGAAAGAATCAAATATATAAAGCTAAAATAAAGCAGAAACAAAAATAATACAAATAATGAAACCAGGAGGTATTGAACACACTGGAAAGACATCAATATTCTAAAATTTAGCTATTTCTAGTGAGGGGAACACTATTTCAGGATTCTCATCTTTTATTTTGGTGCAGACTGGTCCCTCTTTATTATTTGGACCATATAAAACCAAAATAAATGAGCAATGAGTTTTTTATGGCTTGTCCCAACTTTGTTCCACCGCGATATGAAAAAGCCCAAATGGTGACAGGATGTTATTGGTTTCCCTGCTGTATCAAAGCAGCACCCCCTATCAGGAAGGGCTGGTTCCCTGGAAAGGAAGGGCTATGGCTCCTGGTAAGTCTTACACATGTGCTTAATTTTATGCATGCGAGTAACCCCTTTAGCATCAGTTGGGGTTTCGTACATGTGATGAGTTAAGTCTGTGTGTATTTACAATATCAGGACTCTACACAAGGCAGGAACATGCCAGCAGACCAATCTTTGAAGCAAGAAATATCATGTATGGTGCTGACATGACACCTGGTAGAAGCCCTTCATTTACAACATCTCCACGTTTTCATTTTGACTGAGGGGAAAGGCTCTGGGAAGAGAGAAAGGAGTCCTCTCTCAGTGGAGTACCACTATGTGTGACATCCAAAAAGTGAGAGGAGGGCATCTTCACCTAAGAACAGAGGCATTGTGTTCTGATTTGATGCCCGGACAACCTAATCACACCTTTTGAGCTTAAGGAAAGAAAAGCAAAGCTGTCCCTCTTTGTTTGTGGCTGTCAGCTGACACATGACTGAAAGAAGCTCAGCGATCCCCAGTGGAACTTTATGGAAACAGAAACCAGACTTTCTTTTTTTCTAAACATGTACATGGTTGTATTTTTGGCAAATCCTTACTTGTCTTTCCAATAATACTGTCCCCAGTGTCCAGATATATCTTCTATGCCAGCCAGCAAATGATCCAAGAACTAAACAGAAGAGAGGATTTTGTTATACACTGGAGTATTATTGCACAGATGATGAACTCTGTTGGATAACATCAAAAGCCAACAGACAAAATGGGAGACATAGTCAGCTAGGTGCACAGCTTTAGCAAACAAGACCAGGAACAGTCTGCATAATTCCCCATTCAATCATCCCTGTATATTCCTTAGTTCCAGAGTACAATGAGTGATTTGGCTTTTCTTCCTTCCTTTCACGTTTGCGTAAATAGAGAATAATCATTGAGGGACATGGATCTGTTCTTTCTGATATACACAGGCTGGCCAACACCTTGAATGCCCTGCACAGTGAGGCTTGACAAGCACTAGACGGCTCATACTGAATGTTTGGAGAGCAACTTGTCTCAGGAGAAAGACATGTTTGGTGCGTAGATGCTGTGCTGACTGTATAGGGCTAGAGCCACTCCTAGAATATTAAATACCCCCATGCTACTAAATAAAATCAATGACCCTATTGCCTGTTAAATACAAGCAGCTTATATCTATGTTAAAGAATCTGAATGAGGAAATTTTCAACCTTAAAAAGTCTTCTGAATTGCCCAGATTGCCTCCCCAGCTGTTGTCATCAGAGCAACAAGTAGCAGACTTGTTTATGCCTCTGTTCATTACCCCACTATACAATTGTTCCTAGGCACTAAGGCTGCGTCTACACTGGCAACTTAGGTCGACTTAAGAACACTTAAGTCGACCTACACAAAGCCACGTCCACACTGGGCTTTTATTAAGTCAACTTGAGCGCTTCCTTAAGTCGACTTAATAACACAAACTCTGAAGGTTGACTTCAGCCTTAAGACGACTTCTTAAGTCGACTTAAAGCAGTGTGGACAGGGATTAGTGCTAAGTCGACCTTATTAAGTTAACTTAAAGCCAGTGTGGACGGCTACGTCTACTGTGAAGTCGACTTAACAAGGTCGACTTAAGTCAACTTAAAATGTAGCCACTCTGTTAAGTAGACTTAACAAGATTGGCTTTAAGTCGGCTTAAAGTCGACCTTGTTAAGTTGACTTAATAGAGTCTACTTAACTTTACAGTTAAGACATAGCCTAAGAAGCTTCAACTAACTCTAGTTAGAGAAATCTCCTTTTGAAGAAAATGCTATACTAAGCTTTCAGCATGTGGGTGTTACTGTGACAGTGCTCTCTAAACCCTGCCTCCTCCACTCTGGCTTCCTTGAGTCTACAACAAAGCAATCTAACCTGGTTTCAGATTGTTAACTGACCCTTCCTGGGGCTTCTCAGTCATGTTTAACTAACTCTACCGAGTGAACACAACTGAAAAGCACACGCTTTTCTCCAGTCAAGTCAAGGCCTTTAAGGATGCCTTGGAAGAAGAGTCCATGACATTTAATTTGATGCTACAGAAGTTTTCCTTCTCATTTCCCTCCTTTTATATTTATAGGGCTTCATTTTTCCCTTTAGTTACTTGTTCGAAATGCTAATAAGACAATACTCTGTCTCCCAGGCTGAGGTTAGTTTGAGTAACAAATACTCAACTCCTTGTTTTTTGATAAGTGAATTAGGTGAATCATTTAACCATTAAATCTTAGGATATGTCTGCAGATATGTCCCTGGCCCATCTTTACACTTTATGCATTCAAGGATCAGAAGCTTGAATCATTGACAGGAAGGTATTATTAATTATCAATAGTGTGGCGCTGACAGACAAGTAATTCCTACCGTAGAGTGGCTACAACCCATTCTATACCTTGGCTGGAAAGGTGCTGGGAGGGGAGGAGCGGGCAGAGACTGTCAAGTAGCAGCTGGCAACCCTTTCTCAAAGGGTGCTAGCCTACATGTCTGGTGAGTTAGAACTAAGGAGAGCTAGGAAACAGCAGGAAATGGGAACTGGCAGGCAAGGAAAAGTGGAGGTAGGACTGAAAGGAGAGAGCATTCTGTAGTAGGGTGAACAGCCAGCAGGGGAAGCTTTCAGTGACTAAGGTGAAGGTGTCAGAGGCCCCAGGCCAATACAGCAAGGCAAGAATAGGGAGCTCTCCTTTTGTGACTGTTCATTGCCATTGCTGACCAGGTGAAGTTCACCCACAACCGCTGTCACAGAGAGATCACTCACCCCCCATGGCAGCAGATCGGCACATCTACTCCAATTTATGAGTATCTGTTTCCAGTCTCGAATTAGAATACCACAAATGTTTAGTTTTAAAAAGTCCTAAATTGTATCTTTCAGTCAAAATGGTAAAAAGGCACCCCAGACTAAGCATTACAATTATCCCCTTTGAAGAATTAAATTACATGAAGAAAGCTTCCTCTAGGTACCAAGTGCCTGCTTTCCAGCTACCTGTACTGTTACCTTGTCTCCTTGATTAGTACATAGCAGTTTCCAGCTCACATCAGTCGATAAACACATCTTTAGAGATGATTTACCATTCATGTGCTAACAAAAGAAGGAAATGTTTCCTGTTCGCTAAAGGAACAGCCTCTTCAGCCTATTGAACTGTTCCATTAACCTTAGACAAAGCCCCGTAATACATACTAATTGGGAGACAGCCAAGCCCGTTTCCTACAAGTGCTCTCAGAGCAAACACCTGTATTTTCATTTTAGTTGTTGTTGTCAAAAAGAGAAAAGAAATATTCTGTAGGAATTAGAACTTAGGTAAAAGCAATTGGCCTTAAAAACAAATTCTATTCATAATTAACACTTGACAAAATGCTTCCAGGGAGACAGCCTAGTAAAAAATCCCACTGCCACCATACCAACTATTGTTACAAGCAATGCTTTGGATTACAAGAACTGAAAGCAACCAGATTGAAAAGAAATTGGTTCCAGTTTGCTTCCTGGGTGAGTTTGGCAGCACTTTGTGAACTTTCACAAGCTGTTTTCCTTGTATACGCTGTTTTCCTTATGTGTAATAACGTCAGCATTGGTAATGAGACGCGGAATTACCTGGACTTGCTAGTGACTTGGGTTTGAAAACTGACTAGATTCCAAGCAGATGTTTAAACATCCCATTCGCCATGATATGTAAGATGCAATGGGGTAGAGGCTGCTCTCACTACAGCTCTACACCTGTCCTAAAGAGCCCGCTGAGAGTTCTCTTGGGAAGCTGGAATCCTCCATCAGCGTAGCTGGTGTAACTCCTACCTAATCCCTTGGCGTAAGAGCATGTCAGAGGTGGAAGGGAGCTCATCCAGAGCACACTGCACTCCTACAATCCTGAGCTGGCACGCCAGTCCCTCAGGAATTTAGACCAGCCCTGAGACTGGGCGAAGTTTAAAGCCATCATAGTCTCTCCTCATACCTTACAGCAGCTCTGAGCTGAAATTTGTCACAGTTGAGGATGTAGCCCAGTTTGTCCTAGAGGCAGTGTGGTCTTGTAGATCAGTGGTTTTCAAACTTAAGGTCAGGACCCAGTACTGGTTGCAGACCTTCAGGCACTGGGTCAAGGCACCCCTGCTGCCGCCACCGGAAGACTGGAATGTATTGCCCAAATATCTAATTGTTGGGTCGCGGGCATAAATTATTTTTTTCAACTGGATTCTGAGAAAAAAAGTTTGAAAACCACTGCTGTTGATAAAGGAACTGGTCTGGGAGTGTAAAGATATGAGGTTTACTGATAACTCTGCCACTGACCTGCTGTGTGGCTATAGGCAAGTCATTAGCCTCCCTGATCTCTGCTTCACGCCTGTTCATGTAACTATTTAAGAGTGACCTCATGGAAGGTATGTTTGCAATTGTAATGCTTTCACCTCTCACATTTGAGAGCCTGTTAATATTACACCATATTAGATCTACCAAAGCTGGAACACACTAAATAAAATTTCCTTGTTACAAGAAGGCTCTATGGGTCACCATAGAAATGACCGATATTTAACCTTAAATAGGAAGTGAGCCAAGTCCACCAAATTAAATTCATTTAGAATGCTGTACTGCTGTGTTAGGGAAACAAAATACAGTTGGTTTTTTGAGTGCAATAATCCTTTGCAATTTGAAGCTACAAATTTACATCCAATTAAATTTTCCACTTATTTAGTGCCCGGTCTTGCTTCAGGGCTCACATGAAAATTCTTTGCTTGTCCCTGTAGCAGGCTTTTTATTTAGCACTTGTGTCCACAAGCAAAGTAGCAAACAGCACAGTAGCTGTTCTGCACAAATCATATGATGAGGGGATTTTGTAAAGAGGGCATTTCCAATGTGTCTGTGGAGGGGGGGGGCAGATATCTGTGCTTATGTGGGCTCAAGTCCACTTATGGCAAATGCTGGACATGGAAAACCACTACACAAAAGCCCTTCTTTGTGTCAGGACTCTCTTCATCCCAACAACAAGATTAAATGCTCTTAATTCTGAGGCCTACATCAAATCAGTGTTTTTTTTTCAATAACTGCAGTAGGCTTTGGAACTGCTTTGGAAGCACTCGAGCTGAGGGATGTAACTGCCATGTATATGAATATATACAAAAACATTAACACTCAACTTGCTATGGTATCCTCGCCAGCCCCCGTAGCACACAGCTCTGCCCACATTTGGGGCTGTGTTTTTCTTTGATTTCAGCTCTTTAATGTTGAAGGCCGTCCTTAGCATTTGGTGATTATTATTTGCCAGCCAGAACTCCCATGGAAACGCAAAAGTTTAGTCTAAACAGAACTACAGCTAAGTCTATATGCTCCTTTTTACCAGTAGGTCCAGAGTTGGGGCTAGTACTTGGTGCACCGGGCACCAATACTATGTCATTTCCCTGATTAGGAAAGCTTGATGCCTTCCAGATAGGCACAAGGGACAGGTTAGGTCAGACTGTAAACTCTTTGGGTTAGGTACAGCACCTAGCACAATGGCACCCCAATTAGCTCCTTATGTGCAATGCAAATAAAGAATAACAACAGACAGTGCTTACTACCTGCATATAATTCCTGAACCTGAAAAGGAATCTGCCTTCACAGGGCCCAGCTGAACTCAACAAGACTCCGCAAGAGGTGAAGGGTCCTCACACGCGAATTGCTTGGCAGGATCAATGCCTATTAGCAGAGCAAACTGAAATGCTGTCATCACACCCACCCTTTGGCTAGGCATAAAGAGCTGAGCCACTTACTCGGATGTGAATCTGTTCCCCCACAGTAGGCACACTTTCTCCTTTTCTCTTCACATCCAATAAGTCAACAAGAGGACGGATGGTCATTCCCTACAGCATAACAACACATACACACACAAATCAGGCTCTCTTTATATCAAATCAACTCTTCAAAGTACTAAGCTACATACCTTTTTGTATGTGCGGAAAATTCACTGTGGAACATCATCACCAGTGTCAATCCAAAATTAACAAGCAATCCACCTCTGCACTAAATCCTGACTTGTTTGCAGTGAGAGGCGTTCTTTGGGCCAGACTCTCTCTGCAGCTATTTTTCATTAGGAAGGAACGACATGTGAAGCCAATGTCAACTGGAATAACTCTGAACTTCTTTGCAACCCAAATCTTTATTTACAACAGACAAGTTATGTTAATGATTGTGGTCCTGTCACACATTCATAGACTTTAAGACCAAAGGGACTTGCATTACCTCTTGCATTATACAGGTCATAGCATCTCACCCAGAAATTTCTGCCTCTAGTCTGTCAAAACTGCATAAATAATTGATTTTTCAGACTGATGGCCAAACTAAAAAATACAAGAAAAGAACCTTTGTAATCAAAATGAAACTGAATTTTTTTCCTCACCTAAACAATTTTTAAAAATCATTTCAAGTCAAACAAAACATTTTATTCAATCCATTTTTTTCATTTTATGAGGGGTGTGTTTTACCCGTTTCAACAAATTCAAACAAATCATGTACATTTAGAAAGAAACTGTCCTTTCCAAAAGAAAAGTCAAAACATATTTTTAAAATGTTGAAATGGTTCACTGCAACTTTTAAAAAAAAAACCAAGATTTTCATTTTTTATTAGGATCAATTTATTATTTGCCAAATTCAACCTGAATTCATTAAAGTTTGGTAACCCTAAAATTTCATGTTTTGGTGAATCAAATATTCCAATGAAAAATTTCACCCAGCTATGAAACCTCTAACCTCTACTTGAGCTATAGCATGTCTTATAGAAAGAACTCTGGTATAAATTTAAATATACCGGATCTGTTTGAATTAATCTTGTGACCCACTCTTCTCCGTATCTATATATTTATAGATAACATGCTATTTTTTTCCATTTCATGCATCTGATGAAGTGGGATTGTGCCCACGAAAGCTCATGTGATAAATAAATGTGTTAGCCTTTAACAGTGCCACTGGACTTCTTGTTTGTTTAATAGACAATGCTCAGCACCTTGCAGGAGGTATTCAGCATCCTGCAGAGCCACACTGAGTGCTTGCCTATTGTGAAATGGGTGCTGGGTTTGTTAATGCTTTTATTTAGAGTGTCATCTGTTATTAATTTTTACTGTCAGAGTCTATGGTTTATTTATGGCTCTAACTGGTCGGGGGGGGGAGGCGGTTTAAAAAAAATTCCAGGGCCTCGTGAATGAGAAGTTCTGCTGTGATTATAATCCATTATAGCTCTTAAGTTTGCCAATTCATGAAATGACTTTCCTAGACTATGCTTGCAGTAGACATGATACAGTAGCTGATGCTTGTAACTCTCTTGAATGTCACAAGTGTTGGCATGGAGGACAGCTTTAATTTCTAGAACAATTAATGTGTCATTTTAACCACTAATGTCAATACAGAATTCATCAACATTCAGCGTAAATAATATAAATCTTACAAATTTAGAAATAACACATATTGCAAATTAAGCAGCGCCTATGTAATTTGGCCTCTTGTCTTTTGCTGTATAATCAGCTGGGTTTGTTTTCAATTTAAACTGACAGTATTGAGTTCTGTGACCACGACTCCCAACTTCTCACATGCACAGACACAGATTTCTTTGGCTCTCATCCTGAGCGTTGTTTTATGTGAGCAGGTCCCTGTACTTGTGCAGAGCCTCACTGACTTGAACAGAATTCTGTGGGGGAAAAGGCCTGCAGCCAAATGGGTAACTTGCTGGTTTGGAGCATTAGTTAGTACTGACTAATGGATATCTATGACCTGTGCAAAATGTATTATTGGTATGAATCCTGTTGCTAGTGGACAAGCATCCACATCACACACAACCTCCTCCCCTCCCCTCCCAGTTTAACAGTTCCTTGGCAATTTCACAAGGAAGGTCACAGTCTGAATAGGCAGAGAGAGTGAACTAGAAATAGAGAACACTACATTCAATTTTTAAATGACATTGAGAGAGAAAAAACCAATGAAGCCCTTTTGTGGCATTCAAGACAGGCCAAAAGCTCTTTTTTTAGGACTTTATGGTGCAAGTAGTATACATCCTGCCCGTCTGGGAGTCCTGAGGATCTGTCAGTTGCTCAAAAAACTTTGCAAAATTATTGGTCACTGCTGCTGTGGGGTAAGTTTAGGAACAATGAGGACACTTATGCCATAAGGTCAGAAAAAAAAGACTTTGTGTGATGGGATTATAGATTGCATGGTTATATCCATGTGTGGCCAAGTCTAACTGCTTACATATTTGATTATGTTTCATGCCTAAAACAAGCATTTGCAGATAATAAGATGGGGCTTTCCAAAAGAAAGAAACAATTTGTGCTCCCTCAAGACCCTGTGCACATCCCTTCATCACCGCCACCCCCGCCCCCACCCCGACATACATCAATAAAGAAAAAGCTTTAAAATTAACAGCTCAGTGGATACTATTTTTTAGCAAATCATGTATTCCTTCTCAATATCCATCCAAGGTGAAATAAGTTGTGAAGAATGCTGGGACACTGAATTAATCATTCCAGGCACAATATTGTATCCCCAGATATAACTGGTAACACTCCCATTGACTTCATAGGGTTTTGGACCAAGTTACACTTGATAGTTTTTAAAAGGTTTTCTTTTGATATCTGATCTATCTTTTTACTTTAATTTTTTGCTGGGTTGGGGCATGTCAAGATTATTGTTCCTTTAAGCAAGTTTAAATATTTATGATTCTTGTGGCTGTCTCTGCAACATAATGTCACAGGTACCCAGAATTTGAATCAAACTAGTCTTCACGAATACTAAGTTTCTGCTGAATGATTCAAGGTCAAAGGATCATTCTATTGACATATACCCCATACGAGACTCCCACCCTTTCACATGAAGATGACATCATTTGAGCTCTGAGGTTACACAAAAGCCCTTCTACTGTCCTTAGAATTATTTTACGAAGCCTCCGCAGAATGAAACTGCTGCCTCAGAGCAACTTTTGTCAGAGACTCAGAGTCTCTGCAGGAGCAGTCCTGCCAAGTGACCGGATCTTTTCAATTTCTGACCCACATTTGCATCTTAAAACTTGTCAACCTGAACCAAACTACCCTTTTCTCACCCCCAGTCATCCTTCTCTCCATTCAGTCCACCAGATAGGAGTGAAAATTATACCTCACAATAGAGATACAAATCCAGCTGCCTGTGTGGCAAGCCCAGTCACATTGACATATCAAGCTCACTACTGATTTTTCCAGTTGATTGTATCACACAAGAAGGCAAGGAAGTTTTGCTGTATGGGGGCAACTTTAAAACATACCAGTGTGAATCTTCACCCCTGAAGCATGCCTGAGCATGAGCAGAATGCTAGCAAGTTCAGCAGGGGCCATCTGGAAGAAATTCTCTCCCCACTGAGTGTGGAACAACAGTGAAGCCACTCTGCACCTGTAATGGTGGCTTTGGAGCTTCCAAACACACTCTCCATGTGGTGGGAAGTGGGTGGGGGAGAGGGGCAGGTATTGTATCAGTGAATCTGTATGAATCTTGTGCACATAGGACTAGGTGCAAGAAGCCCCATGCAGCTGTGCTACATTGTGCCACTCCTCACACTGACTTTCTGAATCATACCCCATATAGACACATGCAGCAGAACTGCCTCAGATCTTCTGTGCTGCTCTACTCAACCAACTCTGTTAGTGGCATGGGGGGCAGGGGGAAGACAAAGCTATGGTCATTCCAGGAAGCAAGAATATCAGCATTATGTATTTCCCATAAGCCGTTATGCAGAAATAAAGGACCTGAACCTTACCCTGTACTATTAAAAAATAGGAAAACTTTGAGATGTCTCTGTCTTGGGAGTTCCTGGGCCAGATAACCCCAAACTTCCACTACAAAATCAACTTGGGTCCTGACCTGACATCCAGTTTTCAAGCTGAACAATGCAAGTGCATTTCAGAGAGGTTTGAAATTTGGGCTTTAAACAAGAACCTTGCTGCAGCATGATGATAACCAGAGCTTTTTTTGTGATGGTACTCAGGGGTACTGAGAACCGGCACCTTTTTTCCCACAGTGATGAGGCCAGGCCCTGGCTCCTGCCACCGCTGGTGGCTGGCCCAGTCCCTGGCCAAGTACCAGCAACTTTTTTTTTTTTAAAACAGAAAAAAAAGCACTGATGACAACACGATTGCAGGGCAGCAGAGGATCAGGGCTCAAATCTTTAGCAACCTAAAAAGTATCTAGGAATATTTTAACCACTAGATGGCACCTAAATGCCAAGAGATGTTCTCAACATGCATTTTTAAAGGGAAGCACACCAGTTATAAAGCCAACTCCACAATCAAAGTAGGTTTTAAAAACTTTCAGTATTACCACACACTAAAATGATGGAAAATCATTCACCTTCATTTAACATAAGAAAGGGCAATTAGAAGTCATTTTAAAATAAAAGTGGGCCATTGTAAAGAAGAGAGAACAACCTATAGTGAAACAACAGAAACATGTAAGAATGGAATTTCACAGATAGAAGAATTTTTGAAACTAACTTCTTAAAAAAAGATTGCCATTAAAATGCCAATGGAGAATAAGATCATTTAATAGGAGGGCCATTTACCTACTGTTAGAATTCTAGGGGCCTGATCACCATTCTAAAATAAAACCTCCATTGATTTAAATAGGAACAGGAGGAGGACTCACTTTAGTGCATGACAACTAGTGGAAGGGTCTCTTAATTTTACCTCACTTAAAGTAAGCATAGAAACAAATTTTGAACCATAATCAGAAACATCCATGAAAAGTTACATCATTTGGGAGACAGCAGAGATGGACAATTGTGCATTTAGCTAATTAGGTCCTTTTTCATAATTCCATGTCTTACCATTACAAAAATCTAGATAAAGTCAGAATTCTTCCAAACTCACTTTGGTTAATGAAGTTGCTATCTTTTAATCTTACTTGCAAGCTAATATATTTGAGTCATCTTGGGTTGTAAGGCAAGAGCATTTGGCCAACATACATTCTATCCTCTTATCTGGCATATTATTCCTGAGGAATAATGAACCCTCACAATCCACTCTTTCCAGAAACTGAACTGTAATAAAGCATTATTTTTATTTGTTCCTAATTTTTCTTGTTTTGATAACTAGCCAGACACCCCTCATCCTTTTTCAACGCAAGATGAAATGGCAATTTAAAGCTAACGCAAGTGCAGAGCTTTCTATCAATGAAATATCATAAAGTGTTAATACCTGCCTTTTTGCATCTATGTGAAACTATTTCTGAGATATATGCAAAAGCCAAGAATTTCAAGTGACAAGTGATTTTGATTGCCCCAGTTGCTGTGTACATCTGAAAGAGGCCTGATTTTCACCACCCTCCTAACGGCTATGTCTACACTTGTAAATTTAGGTCGACTTTAGCTAAGTCGACTTAGCATGTCCACACCTAAATTTTAAGTCGACTTTGGGGGGACCCTACAAAGTTGACCTAGAGCATCCACACTGGATGCCTCGGTCGACTTGTAGGGGTTAGGAGGACCTTGGACTGGTCCACAGTGGCAGGGGGCTCAGCCTTTGCCCCATTGTACCTGAGTACAATGGGGCAAAGGGGGACAGGACCCTGGCAGGGCATAGGGGCAGGGTGGACAGGGCTCTGCCCTGCCCTTTGGGGGGGGCATGACAGGCTCTCCCTGTGCCACCCCCCTGGCAGGGAGGTCAGTGGGAGAGTCCTGGAGAGCCCTAAGTCAACTTAGAGTCGACTTAGGGTTACTCCACGTCTACACTGGCTTAAGTCGTCTTTAGAAAGTCGACTTAAGCCAAAAGTCGACTTTAAACGAGGTTTAACAAAGTCGACTTAATTTTCCTTAAGTCGACTTAAGCAGCTTGCTTAAGTCGACTTAAGGAAAGTGTAGTGTAGATGCAGAGTAAATTACGTCGACTTAAGCACACATAAGTCAACTTAATTTACAAGGGTAGACACACCCAATGAGATCAGGCCCCTTTAACTCATCTCACGCCAAAAACTGAGATGTTCAAAATAACTAGTTACTGTTAAAAATCTTGTCCTAAAGAGTGCTAATTGGGTTTAATGCTTCAGTTACTTGGTTCTTTCCCCTCTGATACAGTGAGAATTGACCTCACATGAAGGAGGGTTTAACTAAAGTTCCATCTACTACAAAATCTAAATGTGTCTGTCCCAGGATGACATGTCCTAAGAGTGTAAGAGAGGTCATTAGGCCCTGGGTGAATCAGGGCAGGGAGAGCAGATATGGGGCTTTCACTGCCTGAAAGAAAGTCTGCAGAGAACAGAAAGTTCTGCAAGTGCTCTCTGAGAATAGGGAGACAGGTCAGGTCAATAGCTGGGCATCCTGGGAGTGAAGAAGGAGCCTCTGGAGCAAGAGGGAGTGCTAGGGAGTGTCCCTGTGGCCCCTGCCCTGTCCAACGGGTGGGAAACTGGGAAAAGTCCAAGAGGGCCATGAAAAATTTATTGGGTGGGCCTTGTTTGTTGGTGTATTGCTTTGTTTGAGCTTTAGAACTCTAATGGGGTAAGCATGAGAGCTCTCCAGCCTAACAAGTGACTGAGACTGGCAAAGAACCTCAAGTCACCAAGACAGTGGAGCCAGAACCTTGTGAGTTATGGAACTGGTGTTTGGTTTGTGATTTGAGATGTCCACCCATTGCACAGTCTAGAGTGTGTCAGAGAGATATTATTGAGGAGCCCTGAGAAAGGGAAACTGTGGTAAAAGCTCCTGCCAGAAGAAGATGCTCTGAAATGGCAATCCTATGCCAATGCCCCGCGTAACCACTATTTTTCTCCTTCATCGGGTATCAAATCTAGAGTGCATTTTACTTTGGTGCTCATTCTACTCTTGTGTACAATATCTAAAAGCCTTGCATTAAAGGGATAGCTACGTGAGCTTTTCCCTACTAACCTTTGCACCAATACCACCCTGGTAGAGCTGCACCAGTGCAAAGGTGGGCTTCGCCATCATGGAAAAGAATCACATAAGCAAGGCCTAACAATGGCTATGTCTACACTACAGGCTCTGTTAAATTGACTTAACAAGGTCGACTTTAGGTCAACTTAAGTCGACTTAGAGCATCCACACTAAACACTCCAGTCGACTGCCTGAGTCCACACTGGCAGGTGCTGGGTCTATGGAGGAGTGTTGTGGGGGCCTGGAGCTATGTTCCCTCTAAGCTGCAGGTGTGTGGCGGCCCAGGGGCCGCCGCACACCCATGCGCCACGCGCAGCCCAATCCCCGCCACGTCACTTCCCTTCTCCCCAGCCCCTGATCCCTGCCACATCCCTTCCCTTCTCCCCAGCCCTCAATCCCCAGCCCCATTTCCCCAGCCGTGGCTCTCCCCTTTTCCCCAGCCCATCTCCCCAGCCATGGTTCTCCCCTTCTCTCCAGCACAAGTCCAATTAGGTCAACTTAGGCTATCCCATGTCCACACTTTAAGTCGACTTAACAAGGTCAACTTGGGCATTAAGGAAGTGCTTAAGTCGACTTAATAAGCGCCCAGTGTGGACGCAGCTTTGTTTAGGTTGACTTAAGCCTCCTTAAGTTGACCTAAGTTGCCAGTGTAGACACACCCTGTATGCCTGATACAAGGGAAAGTCTGATAGCTTCATGTTAAATTCCTGTGTCCATTAATATCCACACTAAATCAAAAGAGTATCAGAATCGGTCATGTATCTGAAACAAAAACACTGTCATGCACTATACAATAGTTAGACTAATTTTCATTCTACTATATTGATAGTATTCTTACCTGTACAAACACAGTGAAGAGAATAACTACAGTTGTGGCTGCAATGAAGAGCTTCTTTCTAGGAAAGTCAGGGAGCAAGAAAACAAGAGAGAAACAGATGGCACCTCTAAGACCCCCATATGCTATAATAAACTGGTCCTTACTGGTAACAGTGTTCACATGTAATCTGTTCACGAAGAAAGTCAATACAAGAACCCCTATAAAACAGGAAAGAAGATGGGAAATTATCAAGCAAGAAGGGAATTTATCCAGAACTCATAATGGCAGTAAACAGCTTAAAGTAAGTCACTATTACACTGTGAACAAATTATGCATCAGTAGGAATAGGGCAGGGAAATTTCTGGTAATATACTACAATGCTCCACTGATCAGATCATACAATTTCTATTTGCCAGCTACTAGCCCAGAATAGCCAAGAATCTAGACCCAGATATGTCTGACTTGGAGGAGACAGGAAATAGCGTTAATTGGTCCATCGCCTGCTTCACCTACCCCAAAAGCCGCGTCTGTCTCGATCAGCAGCAGGGAACTGGGGCCAGATAGGGGAACCAGGGGGGAAGGGCAGAGAGTAGAGGCTGGAGGGGGGGGGAGCTGAGGCCAAAGGGGGGACTTATAAAGGCCACCCCACCCTCTCAGGCGTATAGGGAGGCCCTACAATGGGACTTCGCCTGGGGCCCCCAATAGCTAAAAGCCACCGCTGGTCTCATATATACATATTAGATGTTAGACTACTGATCTTCTGGTCATTTCCCTTGTTGGATACGATCAACCTTGTGTGTCATCAGAACCTATCTTGGGAACTCAGGTTCCTTTTAGACTAGAATGAGGTTTGACAGAGTTTTAGTTTATTTACAGTTGTCACAGAGGGGTTTCTAAAATATACAAATTTAGTTAATGAATAAGCAGTAAGTATTAACAAAGCATTTAATCTATAACTATTATAATAAAATATAGTGTATTGACATATTTGTTTTGATGGCAGTTTAAAATAAAAGTTTTTAGAAGTCACTCTGTTTCATATGAAGAGTAATGCACAGGTCCAAGAATTCACATAATAATGGAGGGACTCACCTTGAAAATTGACTTAAACATGAGTTAATTCATTCTAATTGTTCATTAATTATTGGATTTCCTGGGCAATAAATACTTTCACAAGGGCAAACTGGCAACCTGGTTTATTCTAATAATTTAGTTACAGGTTGTTTTCTGACTCACACATGGTTTAAGCAACAGCCAGGGCACACTGAATACTTTATGTATTTTGTAACTGCATTCAACTTATTGTATATTTGGCAGTCCTCAATTCAGAGAGATTAATAATGGGTGAACTTTAAGTTTGTGAAAGGTGCCTCAGCAACTGACGTCATTTGTAATTATTTGCAAATAAACAGAAACAAAAAATTACAGTAGGTCAAACTGTGGGTCTGTTAGTCTGATAACATCCCTGTCACAGATACTAAAAAAGAAACATATGGAGCTAAACTTCTAAAGTGTGATTCTGATCTCACAACACCTGTATAAACCAGGCCTTACTCCATTGAAGCCAATGGAACCTATACAAATGAGATCAGAATCAGGCCCTTAAGCTCTAGAAGACTGACTATAATAAACCAATAACAGAGACCCTGAGCATTTCATTTCTTGAAGATTAAACTTCAGAATTAATTGTGGCTTTGGAGCCGATGACACAAGAGATCATTAATTCCGCTCCTGTTCCCTCGCCCAGTCATTCCAGCTTTTATAAAAATATTTTAAAGACATCATCCACCTCATTTGTTAGAAAATAAACTTTAAAAACAACAATACACAAACACCTTCCCACACATCTGTGTCCAACAACGAGGAATAACCAATTTCTATCACACTGAAAAACAATATGGATCAGACAAGAAATCTTGGAATGTTTAGGAATAGCAAACATGGTCAACTGAAACTGCAGCAATGATGTATTCCTAAATCCAGGAGCACTGGGAATTAAAGCCAAGACGAGCAGATGATGATGAGAACTCCAGTTTTCATTTTCAATGTTCTATCTAGTTGACAATAACTTTGACAATTTTCAATGTTCTAGCTAGTTAACAGTAACTTTCATTTTCAATGTTCTATCTATCAGTAACTCTAATTTGAAAAAGTACTGCAGAGAAACATATTTCACAACTAGATAGGAGCCAACTCAAATTAATATCAAGTGCCATTTTAAAGTAGGAGTGCTTAGTAATAAATATATTTTCCATCCACCTAATCTATTATCATTTATGTCCCTTCAATTAACTCCAGGTCTGTTGGTTCAAGCCAGAGCAAATGATTAAATATTTGGGGTAAAATATTTCTCCTTTTGGAGAAACACTGTAACAAACAGATAGCAGAAAGCTCTAACTTGTTTAGAGGATGGCAAAATAAATTGGTGTTATGGGAGCTGCTGTCAACGACTCAAATGCTTAATTTTCTGCACTTTTCTGGCCATTTCTGGATTATGCCAGAATCACTCCACTCTGCTGGCTTCAGCAAAATTATTCCTAATTTTGTGTACATAAACAAGAGAATCAGAGAGGTTCTACTAGTAAGTAGTTTACTTGATGAGCCTATCAAACACCAGGTCAAGTTTTAATCACAGCTTTAGTCATTTCTAAACAGACGCCCAGTGAAGTAACTTTCATAAATTCTAGGTGCCACCTTTCTTGGCAAAAATGTACTATGCTTGTGACAACTTTGTACATTAATTTAAGATTATGTTTATAAAAACTGTCCCTAGAACAGAAAAGATACTGCACAGTATTTATGAGCTGCAGGATTAGATCCAAGTATCAAGAGGCCTGATCTTCACTCCATTGTGGGGTCCATTTCACGGTGCAAAGTGGGGGTCAAAAACCTCACCACCACTCTCCACACACTCTGCACAGAGAAGAGTGATTCTATGTGGTGCAGGGCAATTGAAGACCAGGGTCCCTGAATGCTGGAGAAATATAAGTAACCCTCTTTTGCTTCTTTCACCTGTTTTCTTGACCCTTTACAATGAAGCCCAGAGATACCTTTGGGGCTTGCACCTACTAACATGTGGACTGGTTTTCATCTGGTTACTGTAAAAGCCACCTTCTTCCAGGATTTAAGAAGACTATTTTCAATTTCAAGCATGTTAATAAAGGGTTCTTATGTATCTCTCTACCCTCCCATTTAGAACTTGATCTTGGTCTCCCCACTCATGACTCTGTATTCTCAAGTGTGGCTTTATAAGCTAGTGATGGGAAGAGCAAGTTAGCCCTGGGTCTTGTTTAACTTGCCCATTTAAATGGCTATTCTTTTCCAAGCACGGCCATTTTCTGGCTGTTGGGTATCTATAGGAGAAAGGTATGTTGTTTCTCTAACAAACTATCTGTGTGAATTGAAGTGGTTGTGAAAGGTGCCTGACTGACAATCCCACAAATGAAAGTCCTTTTATTAGTGACAGATTAGGAAATGGGTGGGCAGTGGCACTTGAAGGGCTTCATCACTTTAAGGTTTTAAGCCACCTATACCTAGAGCCCTGCACGGATACAAAAATGTGGATCCGCAACCGATCCATATCCGAGACATGTAAGCTCCTCCATGTTTTGTGGGTATCTGCAACCGCCCCGCCCCTGCCTTGCAGCAGTTCCGCTCCGCTCTGCTCGGCTCCTTGTCATTACACTGTGCTTCTGTTTTGTATTGCTGCCTGTGTGTGCTCTGTAATGTAACAACTTAAAACAGGGGCTTAGTAAATGTGCACACAATGTTTTTATTTTGAGCAACATTACAAAAAGTCCTAAGGATCCTGGTGCAACCTCTGTTTTCTTCTGGGGCAGCTGCCTGTCAGTTCCTGGATTGTTAGAGAGCAGCAGCTGCCTCACACAGAGCCCAAGGAAGGGGACAGGGAGGGCAGCACTAGCCAGCAGCTCCCAATACTGTTTGTTCAGAGACCTGCTGGCCCTCATCATCTGGTTATTGCACTTACTAGAGCTAAGATCAGGTCACTCAACTGTTCAGCATGGGCAAGGTAATTCATTCATTTGAGCGATCAGATTGGGATGCTGGCAGCCAGGGAATGGGGGAAAGCAGCAGCCCATCATCAGCTGATGTGCTTGGGTTCTGGCGAGCTAGGTTCAGGAAGCCTGAGAAACAGCTGAGAGGGGAGAGAGTTGCCAACAGCTCCCAGTATCTTTCTGAGCTTTCGCTGGCTCCAATCTGAGCAACTGTTATTCTGCCTGGGCTGGGCTGGGTAGTCTGGACTGCCGCAGTTTCTCAGCTGATCAGTGGAGGTGGGGACTGGCCACTGAAACTGAACACCAGCTCTGACAGGCTGGGCTCTGGCTCTCAGTCTGGAGTCAGAGACTGAAGGACAGCTGGGGGTGGGACCCAGGACCCCAATGAGCCAGTAAAAGCCCAATGCTGTTCAGAGCCCTGGCTAGCCCAGATCCGAGCAACTCTTATTCTGCCGTGGCTGGCCATGTGAAACGGGAGCTGCTGAGATCACTCAGCTGTTTGGTGCTTGGGTGAGTGACCGGCAGTGGGGGCTGTGGGAGGGGAAGCAACTGTTACTCCGCCTGTTCTGACCCCTGGATTCAGTGAGGGCTGCAGCTGTAACCAATCAGATGTTCTGGGCAGAGCAATGGTGTTCTCTGCACATACAGCCGTGACCAGATAAAAATAATATCCATATCCGAGCTGCAATCCACAGCAACGGTCTGCAGTTATCCGAATTTGCACCCGCGGATGCGGATATCCGTGAATTTACAGGGCTCTACCTATACCTCATTAAAATTCTGGGCTGGCGAGACCATGGCATTATTTAGACATCTTCAGGAGCTACTCTAAGTTACAGCCAGCCAGGACTGTTCAGAACTGTAGCATTGTGCACCCCAACTTGCTGGAACTGGAAGGGACCCTGTGTTCCACATAACTGCCCTGAAGAAATTCTCTCATTGCTGGCCAACGGGCAAAAGGTAGCCATAACAAGCAGGAAAATCCCTCCAATATAAAACACTCTATATACTGTGCTCATATCAGTAAAGAAACGAGGACAAAGACAGTAGAAAGATAGGGTTCAGTACTAGGCTGTACATTGTCTCTCTATTTGCATAATATTTGTTTATATATTGTCCTTAAGATAGTTTTCAAACTCTGGGCCAGGAGCATGTGTTGGATATTTTTGGCAAAGAAGAATCTCTAAAAAAGTAGTGTTAGGAGTACCCTAGGGTTGCTGAGAGGTCTAGCCCTCTGCTTTAAAAATATAAAACGAGAGAAAAATTAATCATGGGACCCCCACATCATCACAAGGGGAAGCATTCATCCACTGTTTGTTGCTCACTGAATGTTATTCTGAACACGGCAGCGCCTAGCTCAGAAACTGAGTTTAATCTCCACATTTGCTCCGTTTCCAGGATATCATTTTCCTATTAACATTTCCCAGCTGTTGCTACAGGAGAATTTACAACTGCTGAGGCCTTGGTTCATGTAATTTCCTTCCCATGCTGAACAGTGTGTGGATTATCCTCTGCAAAAAATATCTTGTAACTCACCTCGATTACTTATGTTCTTAAACATACTAACTTAAAAATTTACTACACCCATATCTTCTCACATTTATGCTGCCTGCCTCCATTTTAAAGCCCCAGTGCTCTTTCATGTAGCAATAGCCAGTTTTCCCATTTAAGGGCACTGATCCTCACAGAAGAGGCTAGGGGTTCTGCCTCAGATATGTGCACATTAGAGATTCCATAGAGATGTCTTTCCTCTACACTGCTGCCTGGACCCAAGCTTTTTGCTGCCTCTAGCTCCAACTCTGTCTCCCACTCTGGAGCCACCAAGGGATGATAAAGATACATGAAGGGGGACAGCTGAGACCAGTGAAGTGTATACGAGTATCTAAGATAGAGATATCAATAGACAGATATGGCAAAAATTCCTGGTTATCACATACCCAGTGCAGGGAACAAATTGAGCAGGTGGCAAGGAAAAGGAGCATTTCCAGTGTGCTGTTGCATTCCAGCAATCTTCAGCAGGTGTAAGTGCCAGTGAGGGCTGTACTTAAGTGACATAAGTTACAGCAGCGCAGAGAGTGCTTCAACTTGTGTCAGACACTGAAACAGCCCCCGGGACTGGAATGTAAAGCTGACACAGCTCAGTTAGACTGGGGATCTGGGGCAGAAACGTGTCTCTGTATATTTATGGACAACAAGGAGATTTGTATCCAAAGTAGAACTATTCCAAATGCGCTTGACAGGGATTTTACTGACTGGAAACTAGAGTAGCAAACTGTGAGCCAGCCAACATGAGTGTGGGTGCTGAAATCTGGCCTATGGTATATATGGCTTATATACCACAAGTAATGTGTTCTGCAGTGTTAGTGACATGGAGGAAATTATCTGAGAACTGATTCTTCCTGGTAGATTTCACTTTTTATATCAATGCTGCTGGCCATTTACTTATTTATTATTCTGCTGTGAAGAGCAGATCAGTTCAGGAAAGTTTGCAAAACTGACTCCTATCTCTGGGCTCAGCTGGAGGGACAGCTCATAGTAAGGCACAGTGGAGAACTGCAACAGCTCTGTGGAAGATCTTCTACAGGGAAATAGAATGGTTCCAGGCATTCCAGAGCAGAGAGATCCTGTGTTCCAGCTGTGACATCCTTTTATGGGATACAGCTTGATGGATGGAGCCATCGACCTGTATACTTCCCGCACTCTCTGGGGCACAGTGAACTCCCCACAGCAGTACAAAGGGAGTAGGAATACTGGAATACTGTCTGCCTTTATCCATTAAAAAAAAAAAGTGATGGGCTTCTCACGTGCTCTCTGCCCCGTGCCCACATAAAGGCCAGGAGGAATCTGGCCTGGTTTTAAGCACAGCTACCGCTGTAGTTTCAAAATATTTCCATCCCAGGTTTGCTGTGATAAATGGCTACCTATCATGTATAAAGACTCTGGATTGATCGCCCAGATACATAGATGCACAGGGGGATTCACATTTCACTACAAAGCACAGACCTCTACTTTTCCAGCTAGTGATACAGCTCACTTGCTCAGCAAGCAGAGAGAACTGTTTATATATAACATCCAGTCCACCACCTTCCCAGCTCAGGGCAATGATTCACATGCAACCAAGCCCATACATAGCTTATTTCTTCCAATTAAGACAGCATTTGTCCTTGAATACACTCTGCACTAGCTGAGTCCTCAGAGGTCCAAGCCAATCTGAATCAATCTTTGCCCAAAGACCTACAACAACGTTAAGAAGAGATGATACAATTCACACTCCAAATGATCAGCTCAAAAAACAATACCCCCCTCCACCGCCCATTAGATCAAGAACCAGTTTATCTTATCCAGTACAGAAACATAGGCTGTCAATCACATTTTCCCTTGAAGGAAGTGATAAAGGCAGTTGAAAACATGGTAGAAATACAGAGAGAATTACTGAATGACCCAGCAGTTAGAATTAAAAGTTAAGTTCTGAATGAGCTGCATAATAAACTCCAAGAACATACATTTAATTCACACAAAGAAAACATCTGTTTTTTCACCTTACCTAATGCTCTCCAAATAAGACAAAAAATTATGGTGAAGCAGATATAAGGCCAACTCCACTCATGATTGTCTCCAATGGTGGAGACCCCAAGAAAGATGAAGATCAGGGTGTCACTAACACTGCTCCACATCTTCATGAAGTATTTAATTGTAGTGTGAGACTTTAGGGAGATGTTCGCTTCCACATAACGTTTCATGCCCATGGCACAAGCAATAATTCTGAGGAAAGAAAACGAAGCAATTATATATCGTGCACAGATTGTTTGGAGGAACATGCTAGATAGGCAAAACTCATCATAGTCTTTCCAAGACAATGTAGGATTTAGTTTAGGGTCAGATTCTGATACACTGAGGCTCATTGAGTGACTAGTACCTTACTTCCCACATAATTCCATTAAAATCAATGGGACCACATGTGCAGAAAGAAACTCTGTATGAGTAAGGATATTTGGATCTGGCCCCTTATATTATATATAAAAGCTATTACATTTATTGTAGGAAGGGAGTGACACCTATAGTTAACGTTGCCCAACACTTTCCATTATAAGACTGTGTTTTCAGTTCCTTATAACTTTGTCAAACTTTAAGCATTGGGCTTAAATTTTCCATCCTGATTATTTGCCTTATGTTGACATTATGTTGACATCTGGGAAATTTCAGCAAAAATAGGTTCAACTCTTTCTCAGAATGTGGTTAGGGAAAAAAGTATGTTGCTTAGCCTATGTTAAAATATTTGCATAAACATTTCATTGAGTAAATCAAGCACCTCCTCCATGGGCCACCTTATTTCTGGAATTTTCTAACTTTTGAATGTTTTACTTTATAACATTATTTTAATCAAACTTTTTAATGTCATTATTAATCTATTGCATATGACATGTCCAGGACCTTCCATCTTTCACTTCCCTGTAATATGTTTGCCACCCTCAATGCTACACTGAATCAAGACTTCACCTCCATTTTTTAGAATCAAAGACTTATACATATTAGAAACACAAAACACCTGTTATATAATAGCCAAGTTCATCTCCCTATGAATGCAGAACTGTGCCCTGCACATAGTACAAATTGCTCCCTGCAGTGCACACTGTTATTTATATTACCGTGGTCCCTCAGGGTCCCAATTATGGATCACACCCTACAGTTCTAGGCTCTGCAGAGATGGCCTTAGGCTATCTGGGGCCCTAGGTGAAGGCCCATTGTGGGCCTCCCCATAGCTTCCTGCCGCTGGCCCTGCCCTCTCCCCCTCCCCCCATCCTGGCCCCAAACCTGAGGGCCCCAAACCTCCCTGGGGGCCCTAAATCCCCCTCTCCTGGCTCTCTACCACGTGTCCTGCATGGTGGAAGGCAGACGCTGCTGTTGGGGTAGGCAAAGGGGCCGTAGGTGGGTGCCTGCTTCATCTATCCCAAAAGCCACCTCTGAGGCTCTGCAGATTAGAAGCACGTAACCAAGAGGCAGTCCCTGTCCTGAAGAGCTTAACTTCCAAGACCAGAGACAATGGGTGGATGCAGCAAACTGGTGGTAGGGAGCATAAGGAAGTGATGAGACAATAGTGAATAGCAATAATTACAGAAAAGGAATAGGAGCATTAATAAAGTGGGGAGGAAGTCGCAAATCTGTACAGGCAGCAAACAGTGGGTCTCATTAACTGAACTGAATGATGACACCAGCAGCAATGGCCAAGGTTTCCATGTCTCTGTCACTGAGATGAGATCTCACCTGACTATTTTTCTGTAACCAACGGAAAACCAATGAGCCTGATTCTTCTCACCAGCCTCCTCCACCATCTTCTACTAATAAAAAACCATTAATTTCAACATAGTGATTCCTGGTTTGCACCGCCATTAGTAAGAGCAGAATGAGGTTCATCTTGTGATCTTTCCCCTTCTGCTGGCTCAGCAGCAGCTACTTAACAAACCCTTATTGACACAGCTGTGCAGATATTTACAAAGCAAAACAATAAAGTTAAACTACAACAGCAGCAGCAGCATGTTCATTTTGACTCTATCGGAAGCACAAAATAAAAATACTATTAGTATGGGGAAAATATTTAAAAGAACACTAAGCTGGTATACAAAAATAGGTGCTTGACAGTATCTTTCTGAAATGTAATTTAAAAGGCTTAGAAAACACAACTGAGCCATAAGGCATCTTTGTACTTATATTTAACTCTTAAAATATAAAGCTATCTGTAATCTAAGGCTGTGTCTACACTAGCAATTTAGGTCAAATTAAGGAGGCTTAAATCGACCTAAAATTACTCCGTCTACACCAAACTTTCATTAAGTCGACTTAAGAAATTCCTTAAGTCAACTTAATAAGAACCACCCATTAGGTCGATTTAAGTCGACTCCTTAAGTTGACTTAAGGACATTGTGGATGTGGATTAACCCTTAAGTCAACTTAATAAGGTAGGCTTTAAGTCGACTTAAAGTCAACCTTATTAAGTTGACTTAATAAAGTCGACCTAACTTTTTCTAGTGTAGACATAGCCTAAATGTCTTATGACAAGGAAGTAGCTGCCCATGCAGGAGTTTTGATCCAGAAACAATGCATTATTGAAAAGGAAAGAAAATGGGTTCCATAATGGGTATAGGACACTGCGACAGAATGAAACCTAATTAAGATTGAATGCTTTCTCCTTCCATGATTATGCAGCACGTTTATTTCACTGTTCATGATACTATAACAGTCATGATACTAGTCATGATAGTCATGATACTATAACAGATCCTTAGTTTACCTTTTTTCCTTGAATTATACTTGTTTTCAACAATACTGAAATTAAATATTGGTTTGCATTGGCCATGCTAGGACACCAAAGTCCACCAAGTATAGAAGATTCTTATTTAAGCACAATGTATTATTATTGGTTTCAAAACAGATCCTCCAGATACTGGTGTATTTCATTGGTAGTGAATGTTTATTTTTTCATTTTCTTCTCCTCATCAGTATTCTCATTTTTGGAGTTGTCTATAAGGCAAATATCGCTGGTGTCTAGGAGCACTTTACAGTCATTAAGGAAATATTAAGTATCATTACTTTTGTGATCCTCAGCACTAGATGACTCCATTTTCCTGAGTCAGGATCAGAGACAGCAGATTGCAACCACTGTCAGGGAGATGGACTGGATGATCTCAGACATAGCATTTTTTATTCTAAGTTAAGATCTCTTTGTCCATTAGAAATATTGGGTCCAGTTTTGCAGGGCTAAATCATTTCTTCCCCAATACAATTTTCACTGATGTCAGTGGGAGTTCTGGTGTCTGATTCAAGATTGAAGGAGTTGGCCCATGGATAGTCATGTCATAAAAGACCAAAACCGACTTCTTCAAATTAAAAACTATAATCTTTCAATTACTACGTAATACTGTACCTAAAAACATTGATAGCTCCAGTTAGCTGCCCCTGCCTGAAGACTTTTAGGGGAGTTTTTAAAAGGAAAGATGTCTGCAGTCCTGCAATGAATCAGTCTTTTGAATCTGTTGTTAGACTTATGCCTGAAATTAATGTATAGAAACGATAATGCTACACTTAAACAAAAATACGTTCAGATTTTTAAAAACCTTTATTAAAGGAGTCACATATTTTAACTGTCACTGAGACATCAGTCTTTTGCATTTATCTTCTTGGCTAGCAACCTCAAATATTTCCAGAAACAAAATGTAGATATAGCTAGTTCAGCAAATACCATGTTTCTCTTGAGTAGCTTTGTGACCTTTCACTTCACTATGCTCTTTCAGTTATGGGAAAGATCATCTTTTCCTGTATGGTTAAATGCCTTCTCCACTTCTAAAGAAGGTATCCTCACCACTCCCTGCATTGGGCGGATCAACTGTAAGTTGAACAACATTCATTTATTTATCCCTTGTTCTTCTACTGACGTCGAGTGTTTAGGGCTCATGTTTTCAAGGTTTACCTGCAATCATGAGGGCTGGAAACACACTTCCTTAATGACAACTAAAATTCTCAGGTAATCATGTGACTCCATGTGCTGGAGCTTTTAAAAACCACTGAATATAATGAGACTTGTGATGGAATCACAGGAGTTGACAACACTGCAGCTTCCAGGAAACTAAAAAACATATTGCAATGATCTCCACATGGGTTGACCCCTGAGATTGCATGGAGTACCAGTGACTGCACGGCTTCACAGTAGCACAGGAATCTGTTCATATGGAGCTCACTGAGGGCCACTCATCAGGGCCACTGTCAGGAATGCAACATAGGATGAGAGTCAAGGGAAGAAGAAGAAGTAAAGACATTCCCTACAGGTTCTTTAGTGTGCTTTAACATAGTACTGTCTGACATATTAGGGAACCTTGAGTGAGCACCATCAGGGCCTACATGGACCACTTAATGTAAAGCATGATAATACACTTAAGAAACCACACCCTCATAGAGCACATCACTCCATCATATAGACAAGGCCATAGTTACACACTCATCCTTACTGGTATACACTAGGCTACAAGCCAGATTTTGTTCTTGGATACACCCCTGAAATCAGATATAATTCCACTGAGCTTAATCGAGTAATTCTGAATTTACATCAGTTTAACTGTGGGAAGACGCCTACTCTATATACAATCAAGGTCAGTGTGTGTGCCTGTCTAGGTGTCTGTCTACCTCTACAGACAAAGCTATTAAAACACACACACACACACTCTGCTACTTTGTGATCTAAGTGTGGGGGGAAACTGATGATCTCAGATACTGTTGTGTGGTAGGTAACTGTTGGTGAATGCTGTTCTGTGATGCTCACAGTATGTGAATGTAAACCTATTAATTGAATTGTCTGATCAAGAAAAACTAAGCTAAAACACAAAGAACCAAATCTTGCCCTGGGCTGAGCAGAGGCATGCTAAAGGGAAGAAGATATTGGTGGGAACTGAGCTGAGCAATAGTACAGGATGATACCTACCACTCAATGAAGAGCTATGGGATTGGCTACTTTGCATTCAACTGCGCTACAGCCTCAAGAGCTGCTGGCCAGGGATGCAGCTAGGTCTTGGCGAAGTACCACATGCGCTGGAGTGTACACAAAGTGACGTAAAGTGTGCAGTCTTCTTTTTTAAAGGAGAAAATGTGAAACCTATCACATAGTCACCTTGAGCAATCCTGCCTGCCTAATCATACCATCAGAAAGTAAAGGCAGGATACAAACCTAAACTAACCCACCAGCAGAGATGGGCAAATCACTGGGGACAAAGTTAGAATGGACTCAAGTCTTACTCAAAACTCGGACGAAACCCAAACTTTTCTGATATTCAGAAAATCCAATCATCCACTTAGTGCACATCTTCATATCCTGGTATTGATTGGGACTTAAAGTAGAAGTAACAAAATAATGCTAGAAAGCCTGTTCAGACACAGCCAAAACCACAAAGCTCTGGAAGTCTCACACATACTGATCATGCAAGTTTTCCAGACCAAAGGCACTAACCAAGCTGGACTAGACATCCAAATATTTGGATGCCTGGCTGAACTGATAAATCATTTGACGTTTGCCCAGCACTAGTAATCAGGACTATTTATGATTTTCAGTTTTAAAGTACAGAAGCTGGCTCCAATCTCTACACCCTGAAATTTATTGTTTCAACTGTAGGCATTTCAAATAATTCAAAGTCAGAAAACTTCTGTTCTGTGGGGCATTGCTAAGGCCATTTCTTTGTCTTTGAAATCCTCAGAGAATCTGAGCGTATTTGAAGAATGCATATCACCATTTACATATAATTGTATAAGGGATGGAATGTAGTTATGGCCCAGAACTCTTTCAGAGGCTTTTCCATTTTTTTCTTTTTGTGTCACTTAGTACATAAATGTTTATCACACAATTCAGAATAAGCAAAGCTGATATAATCATGAATGATTCTTTTTTTTAACACAGCCAAAAGCATTAACTGCATGAATAAGAAAATCTGTGCATATACTTACGCTACTATACCAGAAAGGTGAAACATTTCTGCAGTGAGATAGGATAGGTAACTGTACAGGAAGACAAAGAGGGGTTCAATTACACGGATGTTCTTGGTAAATCGTGTGGTAAAGGCAGCAATCATCCCGAATAAAAGGCCTACCAATACCCCTCCTATTCCAACTACAAAAAAATTCCCAATTCCTGCAAACACATCCACACTTTTGATTGTTGACATTTCACAGAAGGATCTAAACAGCTTGTACAATACCTAGAAGAAAAGGAAAAAGAGAAAAACAACCATTAGCTAGATATGACAGCAGACAACAGTGTGTAACACCAATAAATGTTTCTGTGACACTTCTGCCAATGTGGTATAATGTTTCTCTGGTATTAGAAAAATGACACAATGTTCTTTTTTTCAGTGGGTTTTCCTAATGGGTAAATCATCTACCCCACTGCGCTGCTGGGATTTCCAAGAAAAGATAAGGCAGTCTAAGATCTGTCCTCTCCTTCCCAGCCTCTTGGGACTTCAGTGGATATTAGGGGTCCTGCCAGGAGCTTGGGTCGGATGTAAAGGCATGTAGTTTCCTCATGGGTTGCCCTAGTCCTCCTGCAGATTCTTGGGAACAACAGGGTTTCTCCAGGGACTATCATATAGGAGACAAATCCCACACTCCCCATGGAATGATATGGAAGGGATGCTCTGCAAGGCGATCTTCATGGAGATTTTCACCCTCTTCAGTATCCACTGGAGACTTGTTATATGAAGGAAAACTAGAAATAAAAATTTGCCTGTGGGATGGAGTGTGTGAATGTAATGGTTTCAATTAAGCTATGAAGCTCAGCTCTCATTGATGTGAATGAACTGGAGGAGAGGTAAATGCCTACCTATGCAGCTGCTGCTCCTTGAGGGCTATAACGATAGACACATTTATATTGTATATCTATATCTAGCATTTAATACCAACACCAGACCCTGAGTATTCTTGAAGGGGGTGCTTTCCAGAGCCTAAATATTTTCCTCTAAGTACTAACTGTTGAGTAAAATGGACAATTTCATGCTAGATTGTGCAGTCTTTACCTATCCTGGTGAACAATGAAGTCAATGGGACTACTCTTGTGTAAAAGCTCACCATTTGTATACTTGTTAACCATTATGTGGATCCTATGACCTTGATCCAAAGCTCTCTGGTGTCAATAGAAAGACTTCCCCATTGAAGTCAGAGGACTCTGGATCAGGCCTAAATGAGTTCAGAATGGGAGTCTGTAGCTACAGTAGAGAGAAAGGGAAAATAACTAATTTTTCTAATCAGGGACCAAGTATGAATTTTGTTCCTCAGAAGATGGGACACAAAAGAAAGTCACTTTTGTCATTTTCAATAAAGTAACTATTAAGAGGATTGGGGCTCAGCTCACAGTAGAAAGATGGAAAGGATACAGTATTAACAGAGTGTCCCTTCAAAACATGTCTGCTCCTATTATAACAATGCAGCAAGGGTCAATAAAAGTGTTTTAAATAAACAGTTTTGAGGCCTAATCCTGCAAGGTGCTAAGCTGCCTCCAAAGAACACTTCATAGATTAAAAGGTTTTAAGGCCAGAGGAACCATTATGATACTTTAGTCTGTTCTCCTGCATAACTCATCCTTGAGACCTGCTGACTTCAATGGGAGGTAAGGCAGCTCAGCATGGGAATCATGCTTTTGTGTAGCCAATAATAGCAGCAACAAGATACTTTGTTTTATTTTTTAAATATAGTTTGTTCACTGGAAAGGTTCCTCCTGCTCTCCCCTTCCCCTTCCCCTTGCCCCCTGCCCATTTTGCCTATCTAATTCCCATATTGATGATGTTTTTTAAACAAAAATTGTTACTCTTTTCTGCAAATTTACTTTTTCTCTTCACATCTTAGGCTATGTCTACACTTGTAAAGTTAAGTCAACTCTGTTAAATCGACTTAACAAGGTCAATTTTAAGTCAACTTAAAGTTGACCTTGTTAAGTGAACTTAACTGTAGACATAGCCGTCCATGCTGGCTTTAAGTCAACTTTAAAAGTCGACTTAAGACTTAAGTCGACCTTCAGAGGTGGTGTTATTAAGTCGACTTAAGCTGTTATTAAGTCGACTTAAGGAAGCGCTTAAGTCGACTTAATAAAAGCCCAGTGTGGATGCGGCTTTGTGTACGTCGACTTAAGCGTCCTTAAGTCGGCCTAAGTTGCCAGTGTACATGCACCCTTAGTGTCTTCAGGTGCATATATTGACTCTAGCAGGATGCTACAGAGAAAAGACTATAGATTCTACTACCCTATGTGTGTGTGATTAGAACTGATCATATTCTGTAACCCTTGCGCACTGCAGTTAATAAAAGTTCTCCCTAAAAATCAATGGGCCAAATTCCATGGGCTCTTTCTACACTAAAAACACTAAACTAGTATAATCACCACAGCTTGCATCTTCACAAGCTCCCTGTAACGTAAGGAAATGCTATTATCCCCATTATACAGTTTTGGAAGTGAGAACAGAGAGATTATGTAACTTGCCCAGGTCATCCAATAAGTCTTTGGCAGAACAGGGAATGAATGTAGGCTACCTGAGTTCCAGGTTAACGCTAGCCACTTGACCACTTTTCCTCTGTACACTAAATACCAACCTAAGGGATAGTACTTACAACTGAAACAGCATCATTTAGGAGCGATTCTCCAAAAACTAAAATGTGGAGTTTTTCATTGACATGTATCTCTTCAAACACAGATAACACAGCTACAGGATCCACTGCAGCAATCAGACTGCCAAACAAGAGATTATGTAGCAACGATACATCCTGCAGATGAAAGGATTTCACTTGACATATCCCATACAGGGAGAAGCCAATCCCAAACACATTCCATATAGTTCCCACTACAGCATACAGAAGAATAGTCCCAATGTTCTCAAAAAAGGGTCGGCTGGGCATGAAGTATCCTGCATCAAGGACTATAGGTGGCAATAAATAGAGGAAAAAGATATCACTGTCCATGACTGGGGGGGACTTGTCATTTAAGCCATAGATGATTCCTCCCATGATGAGCCCCACAAATATCAATAAGCAGCTTTCAGGCACAACTGACGGTAGCTTGTTATACAGATGAAATCCTGGTGAAGGGTAAAGAGATGACATCGTTATCCACAATCAGCATAATATGTTGACATCATCATTTCATGAGACATTTTTAACGATATAAAAGAAGAATCACTCCACACTGGAATTTCTAACAGAGCATTTTGGCATGTGAGCTGATGCTGTTTACCATAAATAATCATTTTCTAACTGAACAGATATAAAATTAATACCAGTGGGATTCTTTAGGTAATCATGAAGTAAATTTTTAAAATGCTTGAAATGTTGGAAAAATGAAAGTAAACAAATAAATAGCACCATGTAGCATCTTTCACCAAGAAGATTCCAAAGTGCAGTATAGATTTATACGCTCCACTGAAACACAGCTACATCTGGGGTGAAACACAGACATCTTACTACATCACTTCACTAGACAACTTTTTTTTTTAAAGAGAAGCAGAAAAATAACGTATAAAATTGAAAATAAGTGGGAAATTTAGGTAGGTAGAGTATATCTACCCAAATTAGATTTTGGTTAACACACCTTTAATTTTGCCAAAAATGTCAGGAGATTTTTAATAAGTACAATTGGCATATTCCTAAATTCATCACAACAAAAGGCGAAAAGATATATATTTTAGACAATGGTAAAGTAAACACTGAAAATAATCTACCTAAAATAAGTATATGTGAAGGAATTCAGAATGATGATGTAGGGTCTAAAGAGCATACTCTCTTCAGCACTACAAATGTGGAGAGCAACAGTTAATGCTTTTTTTAAAATCAACATGTTCCATGTTTCCAACCAATGTTCTTTGTCAGAGAAAGCTATATTACTTACAAAGGATGCCATTTTAATATTCACTACTCATTAGTGCTTCACATAGAACGCAACACTGTGAAAAACATTCACTCAGCACCTCTAGACAAGCGGTGCATCCAGCTGCTTTGTATAGATCTAAATTATTAAGAGAAATTCATAAACATAAGTCATTAAAAGAAAAAATGAAATAAACCAAACTGAAATGGAAAAATAAAGAAAAGAATCTTACTAATCATTATTTATATTGTTTGTTTGTATGACTAGAACAGGGCCCCTAGTGTGCTAGGTGCTGTACAGACTTAAAACAAAACACTATCTCTGCTTCAAAGAGCTTGCAATGTAAGTAAGCCACAGATATTTCATGTTCCAGAGGGGGTTACCATGTTACTCATATGATAAATAAATTTTTTAGTCTTTAAAAGTGCCAGATGACTGGTTTGTTTTTCAGATAGTTCATGTTTCTGAATAATTAAATGAAGGTTAAAGGGTTTCTTCAGTACTAATGTAGGGAAAGAGAATGCAATTCATAACCTGTATTTATCATTCATCTTCTTATTTCATATTATTTAGACCCAAATTATTCATCATGATAGACCTAATCTGACACCTGTTCCTCATTCTTAACTCCCATTGATATCAATAAGAGACCTATATGCAAAAAAGTTGCAAAAGCAGGCACATATTTCAGGATTATTCACATTTGTAATTTGTCATTACAAGTAGATAATTAAACAATACCAATAACTCCTATTATCCTTATTGGGACTCTCTTCTCCCTTGTACACCAGTATGCAATTCTTTAGTTTTGCATGCATAAACTTACCCATGGCTTTGGAAATGTTGCTGTCATTTGCAGCTGCAGTATTAAACATGGACAAGTAATTGTGTAGTTTTCAGGGAGGGGGGAGTTTCCCCCCATTTGTCAACATGGCTATTTAATGCACAGTTATGTGCAAAGAAACCATAAGCCTGGAGGGCCACCTTTCTCCAAGTGGCTCTACCTGCTGCAGATCTTACATGCAGTCTGTTTGAGCAGCCTGGTGCCACAAAGGGAAGCAGCTGTTCTCTTCTATTAAGCCCAAGACTTACAAATATTGAAAATTCACTTCCCACCTGAGCTTCCCCAAGTCAGGAGAAGCCAGTTGGGATGTGTCTTTCCCAGCTTTGGGCAATTCAGTCAGGCACTGGGTAGGATGAGGCACTCAGAGAGACTTTGCCAGAAGCAAAATCCACAGACCATTTCAAGGCTTGCCCCCACCCCAGCCAGGTTTTTGGCGAACAGCTGCCCGATGCAGGGGAGTTCTCCGAGTCCCCTCCACTGGCTGAGCCCCTGCCCCTCTTCTCCTCCTGCTGCAGCCCAGAAGGAACCTGGCCCCTTACCTATTTTGGCCAGAGACGCTAGCATGATCCAGAGCGTTATTTCGAAGGGGACCTGCACGTGCTCATAATCCAGGGAGAAGAAGGTAGTGTGCACGGAGGACTCGTTCTCCTGGGCTCCCTCGGGCCCCCAGCTGTCATTCTCCAGGCCAGCACCCTCCGGGGGCGGCAGCAGCAAGGGGCCATGGAGTGCACTGGCCGCAGGTACACCCAGCAGCAAGGACAGGAAGGGCCCCAGCATCCTCCCGTCCCAGCCTCTGTCTCCCTGTATCCCGGACACCGGCCGCCTGGGAAGTTAGTGGCTGGCTGCTGCCCAGCTGGTAGCCGCTGCTCCTGGCCTGAGTGGCTCCTGGCTAAGGCGCCCCGCAGCACGCAGCGTGCCCCGGCTCTGCTGCCGCGGGTGGCTGGGCGCCAAAGCCCCGCCCAGAGCTCTGGGAAAGTGCAGAGAGTTCTCTCAGGAGCCCTCGTTCGGGTGTGGGGAAGGGGTGTGGCTACAGAAAAAAGCTTTTTGCCTCAGGCAGCCACCCAAATAAATCTAGCTGCTCCTGCCGCACCCCCATACCTCAGTCCTAGAGGCAGCAATAGCACTACCCTAGATCCTCTGGCTCCTGCTGGACTTGGGTGGTTTCTGGCCCCAACCTCGTCCCCTCTCAGAGAACTGGTGTAGATGGTACTTCTGCCCGATGCACCTCCCCTTTGCTAAACCAAATGCAAATCAGAGTATCCCCCCCAAATGGCTACACGCACCTAATACAATCACTTAATAAAGCATGCAACAGGAGGGTCTAGGATGGAGGGCATATCAACAATACGCGCCAGCAATGGCTTGTACTCTGTTCCTGCCGTCAGGACAAGAAGGGAGAACTATTTCTGGGTTTACTTTTCATGCAAAGTGCTCAGATACCACAGGGATGGGGGAGCATAGAAAAATAGACAAGAGAGATACTCAATAGGTAACTACGCTCTCTGAACATCAGTGACTTGATTACTTGGCCATTTCTTCTCAGAACAGTTCCTTGCACTCCGGGGGTGCCTGTGGCCCTTGGGGAGGATCAGGGATAGGTATCTACTGATTTCTGAGCCTACGCTCATACTTATTTTGATAACCATGTATTTGTCTGACACCTTACCAGACACATTAATAACATGGAGGGCAAAACAGAAGGCCAAATACCTTCATGGTGTAGTTTCACTAAAGGCAGTGATATTTCACCAGAGATTAATTTAGCCCAGAGAGGACAAGCAATTAAAATATGAGGGCCCCAGGCTGCTGTTGAACTAATCGATGGCCCATTTTTTTCTCAGATGCCTAAAGCACATGAAACCTAAGAGCTTCTAATGACATGCTGGTGACCCATTTTTTCCATACTGGAGATCTGGATGGGAGACCAAAATCATACAGTTTGTCAATATCACACCATGTCCCAATTTCTGGTATTATCTTGTAGGGTAGAATAATAAACAGGAATCTTGGGAAGCAGCGATACATTCTGAAAGTCATTCTTTCCATGCCCCATTTAACATTGTTCATCTGTTTTTATACTGTGCCTTTAGCAGCAATTTCTACCTTGGCTAAAAAAAATGGTGCCTTGACTTCTTGGCAAACTGAGATTCAAGAGCTTTGGCAAAACATTCTCCCATTGTGTGGGAAAACATGAGAGGAGGTAATCCTGGGGAGAGAGAAATACCCCAGAGGTACCTTTATGCATTTTCCATAGTCATTCCTTGGAGTGGGGAACAGGTCCCTCACTGCCTGGAATGAATGGGGTTTAAGCATATGGTGCATTATTCCTTTAAATATTAAACAGGAAGCTTGGTGAGTGGGGGCTGAAGTGATCCAGGCAGAAGCTGTATGGTGAAACAGACGAAGAGGCAGAAGAAGAATCTTGAGAACATCCTAACAAATTTCATTGTTCAGTGTCAAAAGAAAGCGCCTCTGTAATCATTTATCATTGTCACATGACATGGGGTGTTCTGCATCCAGAATCCAGAGATTCTGGGATAACTGTAGGAGGCCAGGACCATCTGCACCAGCTATGAACCCTCTCTCTGGTGTCTACATATCCTCCACTGGATCCTGTCCTTCTCACAAAACTAGGTTCTTCGGCAGAGAAGAGGCCATGGAAAAGTTAATGCCCCAGAATGTATTAAGTTTTGAATAGATTCCCTGCTAGATTGGGAGGGATGAATTCCATCTTTCTGACACTCTGGCCATTTTCCCCTCACATGCAGTAATCTAGATCTATTGATTTCCTCTGTGAGGTCTGAGAAAAAGGAAATGGTACTGCAGAGATGGATGATAGCCCCTCCCAGTCATTCCTCTTTGGAAAGAGATGGGAATCCCAGGGGATGACTGGGACTTTAATTGTTTTCAACAAAAAGGAATTTAAAAAAATCAAAACCAGAACATCTCAAGGAATTTGCAGCTCTCGATTTCTGCTCTAGAGAAATACCACTTGCTCTGTTTTTGGTGACCCTGATAATTAAAGCTGTGTGAAACAAAAAAGTCAGTTTTGATTTTTGCTACTTCTAGGAAAATGCAAGAGTCATTTTTCCCAGTTCGCTTTTAATGTTCATCCTAAACAAGAACAGAAAGGTTTGCATCACAGCAAAGGGGAGAGCTGCAGAGTGCAGTTCAATACTGCTTTCTGCAAAATGTTTTTACCAGCTGAATCAATGCCTATTTAATCTATTGCAGCAAACAAAAGATAGCAGTGATAGTAAGGAAGTGCAGTGGGAGTATCAGAGGGAAATAATGTTAATATTATCTTTACATGGCTACTTAAAAATAAAAAGTTATTTTAGAATAAATGCTTAAAACTGGAAGCTTGAAATGTATGTGGAAATTGCAAGTATAACTGCAAGACAATTTATGTATGCAGAATTACCTAAATGGCACATTAAAAACCTGTCTGTCTGAACAGAAAAATGTGTACAGCAGTCAAGAATCATATCTGGGAAAAGAGTGTGAAATGTTTTTTTGCTAATATTCATTGGAGTTTTGAACAAAGTTTCTTCACCTGTAGTCTTAGATTGCCTCTAGTTCTTTTCTGTGATCATGGCCCTGATCCTGCAGTGAATTCCAGGCAGGTGGAAACCTGTGCCCACCTGAAGCCCCACTCCAGTAACTGCAGCCTTGGGGCTTCTTGGTGGAGTTAGGACCTGCTCCTTCAAAGACTGAGGCTATGTACACATGATCAGATTAAAGAACAACATGGCAATCGCTCTATAAAAAACACGTGACCTTTATTGCGGGATAGTGCGTACACACGTCGCTCCTTGTAACGCAACAGAATTCTTTGCAATATTGCGGTGTACCACAATGAATTCTGGGCACCTATCCCACAGTTCAATTTTCCCTCAATCTGCGCTTGGAATCATGGGATGAAGGAAAGGAACGCAAAGCGCCATGGGTAAAATCTCAGTTTCCCGTGGTGCACTGTGTTCCCCTTGCGTCTTCTTCGTTGCCAATAGCAACTCGCGCCTATTTTCAACAGTGCAGTGACGCACTACTTGCGAGCAATCACAACAGCGACAGCATGGATCCTGTTCTGATCTCCACTGTCACCTTCAGCATTCTAAATACATCTCAGCTGGTTGCTCAGTATGCAATGAGATCCGAGTCAGACGAGGACGCTGAGGAGCAGGGGCTGATCGATGCCATGCAGAGCAACAGCACCGCATTGCTGAGCTCCTTCACCGATCATCTGCACACAGTGCAACGCCGTTTCTGGTCGCGAGAGACGAGCACCGAGTGGTGGGATCGCATTGTTATGCAGCTGTGGGATGACGAGCAGTGGGTACAGAACTTTCGAATGCGGAAAGCAACCTTTCTGGAATTGTGTTCAGAGTTGGCCCCTGCCCTGCGACGGAAAGACACCAACATGAGGTCAGCCCTAACCGTGGAGAAGCGTGTTGCGATTGCTGTCTGGAAGATGGCGACTCCTGACTGCTACCGGTTGGTTGCAAACCAGTTTGGAGTCGGGAGGTCCACTGTCGGATTAGCCCTCTCACAAGTCTGCCGAGCCATCAATCGTGTTCTGCTACGGAGGTCGGTGACGTTGGGCAATGTTCGTGAGATTGTGGGTGGCTTTGCTGCCATGGGATTCCCTAACTGCGGGGGAGCCATAAACGGCACACACATCCCTATTTTGGCTCCAGAGCATCTCGCAACCGAGTATATCAACAGGAAGGGCTACTTCTCCATGGTGCTGCAAGCACACGTGGATTACAAGGGGCGTTTTACGGACATCAATGCTGGGTGGTCGGAAAGATGCATGATGCCCGCATTTTCAGGAACACTGGTCTGTAACGGAAGCTGCAAGAGGGTACCTTCTTCCCAGATCAAAAAATTACTGTGGGGGATGTGGAGATGCCCATAGTCATCCTCAGAGACCCAGCATACCCACTGATGCCATGGCTCATGAAGCCGTACACCGGGAACCTAGATTGCAGCAAGGAGTGGTTCAATTACAGATTGAGCCGCTGCAGAATGACTGTGGAGTGTGCCTTTGGCCGTTTAAAAGGGCGCTGGCGATGTTTGTATGGGAGGCTGGACTTGGCGGAGGACAACATCCCTGCTATGACTGCGTCGTACTGTGTCCTTCATAACATTTGTGAAAGTAGGGGAGAAAAGTTTTCCCCGGGGTGGGTTATGGAGGCACAGCGCCTCGAGGAAGCATACGAACAGCCAGCCACTAGGAGTATTAGGGGGGCCCAAGGAGAAGCTGCTCGCATAAGGGAGGCACTGAGGGACCATTTCAATGATGCCCTCCCCTAGTTAACTTCCAGGATGCATCAGGTGCACCAACTGAGATTTTCAATGTGTACAAATAAAGCCACTCTTCAAATTATTTGT